>JANKKI010000319.1:0-509289 GCA_025175665.1 Cinchona pubescens | reverse complement strand
CTTCTATTACTAGTATTATTTTCTTTTTTCTATGAAGGAGGTGGAAAGGGAAATGGGTGGTGAGAGTTCTACTCAATTCTGACATATAGAACAAAGCCTCTCAACCACCGCCGCTATATACTTCTATCAGGTGGAGGAGCACTTCATTGTAATTTATTGTCTAAATACTCCATTTGAGGCAATGACAAACAATAAGTATTAGTTATTCAGACCATCTTCTATTTTTCTCTAGCTTCGTTACCTTTATTTTTCTGAAGAACCAAAGAGATAATGACAAATATCTCTCCTCATGGATCATGGATGTAACAAAGTAATTTCAATACAGTTTGCTTAAAATCAAAAAAATTTACTAATCTTTTTTGTGGTAGGAATGTGTTGGTGAAAATAAACAAAGAGTTTTATGGTGCAACAGTTAGCTCCACCGTGTCACATAGTGTACAATCTATGTTAATCTTTTTGCATAAGTCAATCCACCTGTAATGAATCGAGATCCATGTAAAAATTTATGCATTTGCCTATGTACTTTTGAATCCACAAGATAAAATTGACATAAGAATATGACCACCTGTCTCTTAAAAAAATCTAGAATGTACAAGAGAGTCCTTTATAAATTTGATTTTTATTTTATTAATCTCTTACATTTGAAATGATGAATTTTAATCCCTCATAATATAAAAATCAATAATTTTAGAATAATCTTGTTTCTCCCTTCACCTCCAAGAAGAAATTCTCTAATACACATCTGAAGAGAAGGTGGCACATAACGAAAAATTATTCTGTGACTTTTTGGATCATTGAATATACCTCAGGACCCATTTTTGTGATCACAATTTTGGACCCATATCTAGCCAAAGAGAGTAAAAGAGTCAGGAAGAGGATGCCCAAATCAAATTTAGAAACCGAATCCTCTTCCTTACTGTTTTCAACATATCACAAACAAAATTTACCATTTTTTATAAAAATGATATTTTCAACAAATAAAATATGATGGTGGCATGAATTTAACACAAAATTAACTACATAAAAACAAATCCAAGTTAGAAAATTCACAATTAGGATCATCACAATATCAACGTCAAAAACTTAATTAAATTTCATAAAATTACCATTAAAACTCTTACTAATGTAAAATATTGTTGGCCCAAAAGTAACATAAGAGGGGTGAATTAGGTTGTCTCAAAAACAAACATTTTGAAGTGCTAAATGGGGGTATACTATCCTCTCTTTCTTTCCATAGAAAACATGCATTGTGGAGACTATTACAACTGTCTCTTATACACATCTAGATGTGTATAAGAGACAGCAAGTTTGGAGTATATCAACTAGTAGTGCCTCTTCAAGGAGAGGTGATAACCTTCTTGTATACAAAGTAGTCACCCTTGCACTAACTAAATTCCTCTAGTTGATAAAGGGTTTTACATTATAATCTCATTTTGTATACTCCTCTCCCTCTTACATTTGAAGTTCACTCACTAGTCTATTTTTGCTCACACTAATTCCCTCTAGTTGAGCCAAGAGAACTATACTATCCAAACCAATACAATCCACAATATTTTAGCTCTTACAAGTGTTTGTATTGAATGTAGTAGTTCCACACATTAATTGGATATCCTTGGGCTATTTATAGATGAAAGATGTGCATAAATGTGAGCTCCAACGGTCAAAAAACTATTTGTTAACATGTGTATAAGAGACAGGGGACGAAATAAGATTATCATAACTAGAGTTAAAAAATCTCCCCCTTTTTAAGGATAACAAATCAATTAGACAATTCTAATCACAAATAATCATAAAATATGAAGTACAAGACAAAAGGTTTTGTCCATTATTTTTTCCTCTTTTTGCATCATCAAAATATTATAATATAAAGCAATTTATACACACAATTTCCCTCTTAATTAAGGCCACATCAAGTATCAAATATCTTCCTTTTATGCTATGCATGCAATTCAAGTACATCTATAAAGGACTAAAAGTTTAACATATTTCAAACCTACAATTATCATCAAGTAGAAAAGTGGAAATTTATGCAAAAGATTAACATCAAGATCTAGGGTTCCATCCCACTTACCGCTGTCTCTTATACACATCTAGATGTGTATAAGAGACAGGTTCTATATGTCAGAATTGGAGTAGAAGATGTGTATAAGAGACAAATAGTGACTTAATATAAACAAAAATTGGGGATACTTATACCCAAAATGCATTTTAAATGGATTCAAACACATAGTTGACCAACATTCAAGAGATCATAGTTTATATTAACAAATGAAAGCACATTATTGAAAAATTTGATTGTTACCCATTTCAATGCCATCTTAGTTCATATGCCTTGACACCCTCTATTGATAATCCACCTTGAATCTCTTGGTGTTCTCCAACGTAAAAAATTAGGCAATAACTTTTGGTATTCAAACTTTCTTGGATCCACTTGAGTTAGTGAATTCACTTAATATCCACAAAGATTTTATTCCCAAATTTTTATTTCTTATAACATAACAATCTTTCTGCACATGACATTCTTATTGTCATACAAAGAAGATTTAGATTTAACAAAGAATAAATCATCCTTTTTAAAAGTGGTAAAATTTTAATTGATAAGCAAATTTCTAGTCCTTTTCTTTTCAAAAATATTTTCCTTTTTCTTTTGCAAAATACACATAAAATGTGTCGCGCAAGTCTCTGAGGTGGATGGCTATGAATGTGTATATTTTTGGTCCAAATATTTAAAAATTAAAATTATCTAGATTATGGAGACTGTCTCTTATACACATTTAGATTTTTATAAGAGAAATAGGAAAACAATACTATGCATGAACTTAAAAGTTAAAACTTAATTGATGAATATACTTTAGGAATTCAATTTTTTTCTTGATTGGATCCATATAAAAATTATATACACATCAAGATGTGTCATAAGAGAATCACAAGAATCAATAAGAGAGGATACCTTATTATTGCCAAGAGCCATAAAAACTATTTGATCTGCCTCATGTTCTTCTTCAACTTCTCCATTCGAATTGCAATCATCCCATGTGATTTGGAAGCTGTTGAAGTGAGGCTTCCTTTTTTCTTTTTTCTTCTTGTATAGACACTCATTTGCAAAGTGTCCCAATTGGCCACACTTATAGCATTTTCACTAAAGCCTGTCTCTTATACACATCTAGATGTGTATAAGCAATGGATTTAGGTTCCCATTCCTTAGGTAAAGCATTCAAAATCTTTCTATTCTTTTCACCCAAAAAATACTCTTTAGCTGTACCTTCCAAATCATTTACAATATTATTGAACCTACAACATATCTTGTCAATATTCTCAAGAGGTTCCATTTTGAAGGATTCATATTTAGCTACAAGAAGTGACTTCTTTTACTCTCTTATATCTTCACTTCTTTTATAGATTTCTTTCAATTTGTCTCATATCTCCTTGGTCAATTTGTAACCTTTCACTTTAGAAGACTCATCTATATCCAAAACATTATACAAAATATTCATGACTTTAACATTTAAAGATAAATTTACTCTATCTTGTGCATTTAACTCATATCTGGTCATAAAAAATATTAGCCTCAAAAGGACTTTCATCAACAATGTACCACATATCAATATCAATAAATTGTATGAAAATTTTCATTCTTTCCCTCCAAATGACAAAATTAATGCCATTAAACAAGAGAGGTCTGTCAGTAATGGAATACCCCTCTAAAAATAAAGTATTATTGATTGCCACAGTGATCTTTACCCAAAGCTGATTAAACCAAAACAAGAAGAGACCACGCTCTAATACCAATTGTTGGCTCAAAAGCAACCTAAGAGGGGGTGAATGAGGTTGACTCAAAAAACAAACATTTTGAAGTGCTTAATGAAAATGAAAATTTTGTGCAACAAATGAACACTTAAAAACACAAACGATCAAAGATAAATATTTAATAATTGAAACTTAAAGGACAAATAAAAAGATTGAGATAAAGAATATCAAACCAAACTACCAAACTCCCAAACTCCTCAAGTTCGGAGTACATCCACTAGTAATATATCTTTAAAGAAGGTGAGGCAATAACCTTCTTTTACAAATAACCCTCCACTTTTGCTCACATTAATTCTCTCTAGTTGAGCCAAGAGAACTAATCAAACCAATACAACCCACAATATTTTAGCATATTTCTCCCCAAATAGTTCTTACAAATGTTTGTATTGAATGTAGTAGTTCCACACATTAATTGGATGTCCTTGGGTTATTTATAAATGAAATATGTGCTAAAATGTGAGCTCCAATGGTCAAAAAATTAGCTGTTAAAAACTAGACGTTTGGAGTTCGGACGGTGATTTGGACGTTCAATCATGCATCCTACAGCTTCATGAATAGTAGTTTGGACGGTCATATGCATCCTACAACTTTATGAATTTGGTCATGTCTCGGGCGCTCTCTGCGTCGAACTCCTTTCTTTGAACACCCTTCATCGTCTGTAGGTGTTGTTCATATTTTAGTTGTTTTTCTTGATTGTGTTTGGATGATCATTTACGTTCGAACCTTTCTATTTTCTACACTTATTTTCAAGCCGTTAGAGCGATTTAGTCATCATCAAATATAATTATATAAGTCTGTCTCTTATACACATCTAGATGTGTATAAGAGACAGGTTTTGTAGAGCTGTCTCTTATACACATCTAGATGTGTATAAGAGACAGCTTGATGGCCATAACGTGAGCATGACAATGCTTGAACTAGAAATTTTTTGAGTTTTGTTTTGTTCTTATTTTCTCCCAATTTTTCTTCTTTGTTTCTTCTCATTTGTTTTTGTCTTTGGCCCTTTTGTTTTGCAGTGGAAGTCCTCTTAAAGAAGCATTAGGATGTGTTGATCAAACATTACACATTTGAAATGATGAATTTTTAGGGACTAAAATTGCAGAGACAGGTATAATTTTAGTCCTAACAAGTTGGCGTATACTTTTGGTCCGACCATAATTATTTTCAAATTTGCCCCTAAAATTGAACATGTTTTTGCATAAGTGGTTTTCCATCTAAAATATTAACGGATATTTGGTTAGGGACCAAAATTATACATTTTCATATTGTGAGGAGAAAAATTCACCATTTCAAATGAGGAGACTAATAAAAAAATCACATTTGTGAGGACTAACTGTATGATTTTTCCCAATAAAATGACATAGGCTTAAATAGAAAAAATGGTTAATAACATTTAGCCCCTGAATTACGTGAGTAATTACGATTTGCCTACCTAAACTAAAAGAATATACTTTACCCCATGGATACTATTCATCGACCTGTCTTCCATTACTAGACCTCTCTTAGATGTGTATAAGAGTATAGCTGTCTCTTGTACACATCAAAATGTTTACATATAGTAGTGTGACACTTGGAATAAAAAAGGGAAAATAAATTATAAAATATCGTGTAAGACTCTTCTCTTACACTTTTTAAAATTTGGATCAAACCTGTGTAACTTGTAGTATCAGATATAATTTTATTCAATATTTTCTCATATTTTTCACTCTTTAAAGACAAAAATAACGATTTTTTTTTAAGATATAGATTATTTATTATAGTTTATTTTTTCCTGAATTTTTTTTTATAACTATCAAACATCAAAAATAAAAAATAATGTTAAGGAGTTATTTAGTCATTTAATCTATATTATACTAACAGGGATAAATTGTTAATAGAGGAGTAGTTTGACGTGGGGGCAAGGTTTACAGTAGTACTTTAGTTGATTAGGTGGGCAATGTGTAATTATTTACTTAATTCAGGGGGGAAAGTTTTATTAACCCTACAAAAACACTTAAGCAGTAGTAGCATCACAAATTATAATTTAGATAGTTAAACACATTCAAATAAAGTCTAATTATAACTCTCTTGAATGAGTTTAAATCAATAAAAAAGTGTCTAAGATTTTAGAAAGAGAATTTGAAAGATAAATTTTATTGGATAGACATGTATGTAGAATTAATATGTGTTGTATTCCTATTTTTCAAAACTTTAATAGGCTTGACACCTGAACCTTGTTGTAATCTAAGTTGAAGATATATGACATCATATAACACTAGAATTTGATGTCACATTATACCATATATGTGATGTGATCGCTTGAACGGTTATTTAAAAATAATTTTTATATAGATTTGGCGTATGATATTATTTATAAATCTTGTAGTATAAATTAAATTTTAAAAAATAATTGACATTATTAAATACGAAATAGATCAAATTGATAGTTACAGATTAGTTGCCTAAAGTTCTAAATATCATTGTCCATTGCAGGAAAAATTGTAGGACAAAGATAGCTGAACAGTGATAAGGTGAAAAGATATGCCTAGTCTTAATCATTTGCGATATGACTAAACGATCTCTGATAATTGCCATCATATGAAGGGTAATGATATTGCCACACCAAATATCTTATTGCCACAACATTATTTTCTTAAAAGTTGAAAATACCCTTCAAAATGATTTCACATTCTTTGTAACTGGCTCTCTGCTCGTTCCTACCTTTGATTCCGTCAAGCCTCGGCTTCTCCCTTCTTGAAGATATCACTTCCTATATCTTTCTTCTCCCTCATTGCCCAAACCACTTCAACTACCATATTTTCCAAAGCAAAATATTTTTTGACAACTTCACATACCGGATCAAAACTAAAAATGAATAGATTTGTATCAAAATAATCTGTTTTACCGTTGATACTGAACCATTTTCTTGACCAGTGTTTTGGGCAAATGAGGGTACATCAATAGAATCAAGAATCAAGGCCGTGAAATTGAATCAACATCTACCCCATCTTTATTCACTGTCTTCAGTTCCACGTCCATCCCACTCCCATTTTCCAACAACCTCATATTTCACCTTACCTTTCCAGCCTCTTTCCTCTTCTTCTGCACCATATTAAAATATTTTCCCTTCAACTATTCTTTGAAATTTCTTGATTTCTTCAACAAAGTACAATTAAATTAAATAAGAAATAAATAAAATATATAAATTTTCTATTCACGGGGCTATAGGGATTTCCTTTCAATTACTGAACACAATCTCACAATCAAAGCAGTCAAGATTCAGGAACTTATGAGGATGTGCGAACAGAGTGAGGGAAATGAAGTGAGAGAATGTTCATAACTTTGTGGGGATCTCTTAGGAAGGCTAATAGTGTATAAGGGGTATGAAGAGAAAGAAGGAGAGGAAGGGAGGGAATGATGCAGCGTAGTAACGAAGATGAAGGTGAGTACCGTGGACTGTGGAGGAAGCTTTTTAGTGATGATCCAGAATACATGAATATTCGGAGAGTAATTTTGTTAATTAACAAAAATGTGCTGGGGCAATAAAATATTTGCTGTGGCAATATCATTGCTCTCATACGAAAGATAACTCGGGCAGAGGACAATGATATTGCCACAACAAATTTCTATCAAATGACAAAATTACCCCTCAAGTCTTCTCAACAATACCTCTCAACCCTGTAGCACATCCATTTCCTTTTGTCTAAGATAGCCGCGCCGCCCCATTCTCATCCATATATGCTCAGAAACAACAATTAGTATTGAAGATGAAAATCAAAACCATCCCTTCGAAACAAAAATCTAAGAAAATCAAAGATTCCATGCATCCCATGATCTGAAAATAAACCCCAGCTCGCATCATGGAGGTATCTTGCTCATTCTCTTACCACCACCAGCGGTACTGCAATTTCTCCGTTGGAAGCTCCACCGAGGATCTCAACAATGGGGGGTCAACGACTTTACCTTCAAGGAAAAGCCTTGCCTTTCAAAGTAATCCCCAACATTGACACCACTTGCATAATACCCCAATTGATTGCTCTTGTTAAGGAAATGTGTTATATTGCTTGTGGGGAAGATGGTTTTTTTGCATTAGTTTTCTTGATGGATTCGTAAAAATTTTTGATTGGGTTAATTACATTTAGCTCCCCTGAGGTTTGGTTATATTACCAATCAAACCCTATAGTTTGACAAAACTGGTCGGCCTCTTGAATGTACAACGTTTAACAAATATCTCCACACTGTTAACTACTTTTAAGATAAATCCTAATGTCAGCAAAAAATGATTTTTTATTCCTAAAATCCCCTTGCTTATTTATTTTTTCATTTTCTCAATTTTCCAATAGCCAAAAACATGTCGTTTCTTATAATTATCCTAACCCATGCCCAATTCCATATCCATACGAAAACCCAAACCTAAAATTCAAACACAAAACCCCTACCTTCCTTTAGACCCAAACCCAAAACCCACATCCATTACCCAAACCCATTCTAAACCCAATAATTATCCATGTTTCCTCCATCTTCACCGATCTAGCCCTAATCCTCTACTTTCCCTTCCAACCACCACATGGACCCTTTGTCCCTCCTTATTTTCCTCTTTACACCACATCCCTTTCCCCTCTTCTCTCCTATTCTTGCTTCTTTTGCTTTTTCTATGGTGAGTTTTCTTCAACCAAATCCCATAATCACACTCTCCTAACCCTATAGTTTATGGGGCAATCTTATGGACAATTCGGTGACAGCATTTCTGTCAATAAGCAAGTTCCATTGACAGAAATGCTGTCACCCAATGAATGTCTTCAATATTGTTTTTTGTTTGAATTTTCATGGTAAAGCTGTCTCTTATATCCCAGGTGTTTGATTTCACTCATTTCTCAACAACGCATGTGAAAAGGGATCTTGTTGGGGTTGAATTGAAGTGGGGTTGCATATTTTCTAGATGATTGAGAAGGAGGCGAGAATGGTTTAAGTGTAAAGATGGGATTTTGTAGTGGGACTTTGGTGGGATTGAGTATAAAGAGTCGGAAATTTGAGAGTTTTGGGTAGTGAAGAGGGTTAAGTTTAGAAATTGAAGAGAGAAAGGAAGAAGTGCTGCCATGTTTTAGTTTCTTGATGGGATTTTTATGGAAGTTTAGGTTTGGTACTTTGTTTTTGGTTTGGATTTTGGATCACGTTTGTTGGTTGAGTTGATTAGAGTTAGATTTGCTAGTCATTCATGTGATGGAGTCTTGTGATTGAGATTTTGCGAATTGATTTGATCTAATTGCTTTTATGGATTATTTAGTTGTGGTTTGTGGAGGATAAATAAGTTTAGGGCTAAATTGATAAAATAAAAAGTTTGAGAATTATTTTTATTTTAGGAAAAATTGAGGGACTAATTAAACAATATATGATAAGGGTCGGTTAGTCTTTTTGCATGTTAGTTAATGGAAGTTAGTTTGAAGGGGTCGTAGTTTCACCAAACCATAAGGTTTGATTGGTAATGTGGCCAAATCTCAAGGGAGGTAAATGTAATTAACCTTTTTCGATTTGATGGATAAAGATAATTTGGCAGTTTGGATTTACATAAAGAATAAAAAAAGATAATTGTGTAGAAAGGAGATTATTATAGTGAAGAGCCGACTGCAAAACATGGAGTGTTTATGTGGCGTAAGTAGGCATAACGGTCGGATCGGTCGGATCTAGCATATCAGCAGGATCCGTTTAATATTACTAGTTCGGATCGGATCCGGATCGGATCCGAGACGGGTCTCCAAAAGTATATCGAATCGGATCCGTGGTCTTGTGGATCCGGATCCGATCAGTCTTAATAATTTTTTAAAAATTATATGTAAAACTATTACAATTTATCAAATTTTCTTTTTTTTTTTAATTATACAAAAGTATTGAGTTCACAATTAATATTTAGATGTGTATTTTATATTAAATATAAATTACATGGGCCCAAAACTCCAAGGATCGACTCCAAAGTTGGTCACAAGATAGAATCGATGCTTATTCTATCTTTCATCTCATCATCTTGACATATATTTGGGTTATTTGGATCCATATCAATATATGTATATATACATATAAAATAACACTAATATACAATAGATTTTATATATATTAAATATTTTAGCTCGGATAATAAATAGGTCGGATCTGGATCTTAGTGATCCGACCTATTTATTATACTAGCTAAACGGGTCCGGATCGGATCCGTTTACTGTGGCAATAAGATTTTTTCTGTGGCAATATCATTGCTTCTCTGCCAAAATTTGATGATGATGTATGCGTCTGTATAGTGTGAGAGACGTGCACATTTAGATTTTCCTAGTAAATGTAAAAATTGAGAATTTTAATGATTTGATTGGACTCTACAAAATTGTACTAGTAGTTTAGACTGTACTTCCTTAGCCCATTTATTTTATGTAACTAGCTATGGAGACCTCTGCGAGGCGTGAGGTTGCCTAAGTAGCTATCAATGTCGATTTGGAGTGGAGTGTTTATTTGTTTGGAATTAAATCCTTTGGTAAATGTGTGAGTTTCTTTTTATTTATGTGTCAAACATGAGTGGAAGGTGAGGGAGTTGGTATAAGATGTTAATGACCTGGGGAGTTTAGATAGGTGCAGAAGAGATATTATGGAATAGTGGAAAGCTGAGTTGCAGACGTGGGATGTTTAATTGGTCGGTGATGAAGTGTAGAGTTGTGTTATGTATGTTAAAAATATAGGGGAATTCTATAATTTGGGACTGTAATTATTTTTGATTTTAAAAATTTATATAGTATAAAATTTTTAAACACATAATATTATCTTATCAAACATTTAAAATACAAAAAAATAGTTCGATAAAAGAAACTGTAGAATTTATAAAAAATGCAACATAGATACTAAATTGAGCATATCCACAATTTAATAGCATTCATCATTTTTTGGATATATAATTGCAATAAAGTTACTAAATTGAGTTTGCACAAATAATTAGTGTACCAAAAGGCAACTCTTTGTGAAAACATAGCCATTGCAGGGTTCACGCATGAATGATAATTGCCAACCTGCAACAACCACAAATTAGAAATGAAGACCACATATGAATTTATTGACAACTAATAGAAATTAATCAAGGAAACCAAGATGAGGTAATTGGGTTAGAGATGAGAGAATGTAGGGGCAGAAAGACGATCTAAACAAAGAAAACAAAGGAATTAAGTGGGGAAACCTTACTGTATATTTAGACACATGCATGATATTGTCATGCCTGGATCAATAACCCATTAGAAACTGAAAAACACAAAAGAACTAATTAACAAAGTATCCGACAGCTAAACTAAATGTAAAATCAGAACATTGGGACTAACTTAGAAAGGTAATGGCAGTGAGATTGTCCTGATTGGTTGGCCAGCAAAAGGTGAATATAAATTCCGAACAATGCACATAAATTAGATGCGTAATGGCTGTAAAAATGGTCAAATTGAGACATCACTATAATTCCATCGATTCGTACATCTATCTATAGAGATGGCTAGTATTATTAGAAAATATGCAATCATTTAAAGAGACTAGTAATGCTGATTATTCAATGTCTCATTATTCCATGAGGGTGGGAGTGTATTCAGAAACAGCATTAGTACTTAAGCACTTAATTAACACCACATTTAAAATAATATTGAACTCTTTGGTTTTAAGAAAGTTTTAAATTATTACTCCCTACATCTAGATGTGTATAAGAGACAGAATTACCTTTTCTTTCTTCCCTCGGTTGGCCTAATAAATTCCCAAACAAGAATTACAATTGACTGTCCATTAAATAACAGGAATCAAAATATTACAAAGCAAATTTTGGCAAGAGTAGATACAAATTTTCAAAAGATTATGAAAACAAACAAATCCTTATACAATCATAGCATATGTGCCTCCATTTTTGTAACAAACTGATTCCTACCACAAGCTTTCTTTCTTTTCTCATACGTTTCAAATTAAACAAAATGAAAGAACTAAAAAATTAATTGCAGAAGTAACTCATAACTTGGATAGAATTTACAATTGTAATCAAATGTAAAAAAGGCCAAAACTTTACATTTAACTTTTACAAAGGTGACCACAGCAGAAAAATCTTGAGAGATGGAGGGGAAGTTTAGAGAACTTGACGAGAGATTAGTTGGTAGGGAGGATATGCTAGATCCGACCCGGATTGGATTTGGATTCTCTTATGAACATCATAATACCTGTCTCTTATACACATCTAGATGTGTATAAGAGACAGTTGTTCCACCTATTCCCTTTCCAATAAAATTTGGAGATGGTGAACAGTCGGTAGCGATAGAGATTTGGGAGATTCAGTGAAAGCAAGGATACACCCACTTGTTCAAATACTAAAATGACGAGATTGCTCCCAGAACACAGAAGAATAACAAAAAGGGTGGACCACAGGGCTGTTGGCACTTTTACATAGGAGAGATATTCTCCTTCCATGTTATATTTTCACATAAGCAGCGAGCACGTGGTGTGTCTAGAATTTAGTTTTATGATTTATATCCTTCATCATAATAATAAGACAAGTTAAAAGTTAGAATTTTAATAAAAACTAGAATTGAAATGTATAATGTGATAAGATAATGACTATTTTGAAAATGTAAAATTATTTCTTAAATATCTCTAAATATCAAGTGTGAAAATATAAAGAGAGATGGAGTATATAATTTGTACAGACATAATCATATTAAAAAAAAATCTCACTTTTTGACAAATATAAGAATTGTGAATTTTAATCACACAATTTAACTCTATTGCATTACATTTTATACTGTAAAAACCTGTCTCTTATACAACTATTCATTCTGGGAGGTCACACTAGATTTAGTCATATCAAGATCAATTTCTTAAAATTTAGGTTATTTAATAGGATTAATTGTATTTTCCTAGTAATTAAGTTTGGCCAAATTACTACATTAATGTGTATTAGAGAAAGATTATACTACCCTCAAAGGAATATATTTATTTGAGGGTAGTATTTGTAATTTATACACATCTAGATGTGTATAAGAGCACAATTTTTGTCTTTTATCCCTATTTATCCTTTCTCACATATCTCATCCCCAAAGTTTGTATCAAGAAAGGATACACGTTACCGTAAGTGGTGTATAGTGAGACAGGAATTTTTGTTTTACTGGATTCATCATCATCTTCATCTGATGAAGGCATGGTTGTGATAGTCTCTTATACACATCTAGATGTCAGGACAATCTCACTGCCATTACCTTTCTAAGTTAGTCCCACTTAATTCCTTATCACAACCATGCCTTCATCAGATGAAGATGATGATGAATCCAGTAAATCTAATGGGCATCAGCTTACGATAAGGGAGGAGGTGGCTCTATTGATTCAAAAATCTCTTGAAATTTGTGGCCATACTTCTGGGGTTGATTGGGTTGATTGAGTTGCTGTTAGTCCTTTTTTAGATGGATCATGGAAATCAATTTCAAGAGATTTTTGGCTGAGGTAGAGGAGGAATAAGGTGGCGGTAGAAGCCAGCAAACCAAGAAGTATGCCACAAATTTCATGGTGAGGTGATGATTGAGGCCCGGGAATATATGCTGTCATGGCCATTGAAGAGAATCTAGCCTATGGTAGAGAAAGAAGTATCGGAGGAGAAGGAAGAAAAGGATTGATGGGGACGTAAAAGAGGATGGAAGGCGAAAGGGTTTGATTTTATGGGCAATTTGGTTGAGTTAGTATTACTTTCGAGTATTTTGGTCTTTTACTAGGTTAGTTAGTTGAGTTTGTGATATACCTTTTGGGGTATCTGTTATTTTACCGAACTTTAGAATTTATTTGGTAATTTAGCCAAACGTGAGGGATGGTAAATATAATTAACCCTATTTAATATCAATCTTGCAAAACATTAAATTTATATTTAAAAGAAAATGAAGGGAGTAATAATTTAAAACTTTCTTAATGAATTTTGTTTTATAATATTATTTGTTAATGTGGTGTTAATTAAGTGCTAAAGTACTAATGCTTTTGTTTAGTACATTTTATTGGAAAGGGAATAGGTGTTACATTAGGGATCCCCTTAAGTGCATTACAAAGTTCGTAATGTATCATAAATTATGGATGATAATGACATATTGTGGTCCCAATGTACACTAAGTCAAGTATTGGATCGACTGGGAACCAGCTAAGTTAGTTAGAGTAAAGTTGTAATATAAGATGTAGGGTAAAACAGAATTTAGTCTCGAAATTTTGGATCGTGACATTTTTGTCCTCAAAATTTTACAAAAAGTAAATTACGTCCCTCTTCTAAATTACTAAACAAGACAGTTTTTATATCTCTTATACACATCTAGATGTGTATAAGAGACAGCATCAAGTCATTGAATTAAATCTTTGTCTATGAAATCCTAAAAAATTTTCCTTTAACTTTAATTTTCCTATATAAACAATACAAATTAGTTTAAAAAACACATAAGTATTTTAACAATAAACAAAATTTAATTCTATAAATTATCCTAAAAAAATAGAAAATTGGAAGTTAGGGGCGTGATTTATTTTTGTGACACTTTAGGGACCAAAATGTCACTTAGCTAGATGTGTATAAGAGACTAAAAGTGTTTTTTACCCTAAGATGTATTGATGGTATAGGAAGGTTTCAACTTCAATCCAAATAGGTTATTTTTCATATAGGTCTAAAAATCAATGACTTGATGACATGTGGATGAGAAATGGCATTATCCGTTAACAAAATTTGGAATTAAACTAAATAAACCGCTACATGTAACCTGAACTATTTTGTTGTTTTCACTAATTGAATACGATTCTAGTATTCCATTAGTGGCTTTTATTTATTGATAAAGTCCTTTTACATTCTAGATGTGTATAAGAGACAGCACTTATACACTCTACAGGCGTGTATAAGAGATTTTAAAGGATATGTGTGAATTTTCTTATACACATCTAGATGTGTATAAGAGACAGGGATTCAAGTTACCACTTGTACAGGTAAAACTTAGGCTAGAGTGTCTGAAATTTATGTTAGAGTTCCAAATTATTGGCCTTTCATAATTCTCCTTTTATTTTTAAAAGTTCTCTACTAGTAAATAAAAATAAAATTACATTTAAAAAATATTTATAAAATGAGAGGTACAACTATATTTATTTGCATTTATTACACTTATAAATATAATGTATAAATACAACGATATACCTAGTTGATTTATGATTCATGTAAAAATTCATAAAGAAGGATTTTCTATTAATGAATTTGGCTAATCAGCTAATTGAATTCAAAAGTTCTAGGATATCTATTTTTGAATACATTATCCAATTATGAAATTGTTTGTATTTAAAAAATAGTTTCATATAAAGTAAACTCAAAATAGGACTCATAATTTTAAGTATCTAATCTACAAAAATTCCTGTGTCACTACATGCCACTTACGGTAACGTGATTCATTCTTGTCATAAAACATCAGGGATCTTATCTAGATGTGTATAAGAGACGGTTATTATAAATGTCGTCACTAAGGAGAAATATTCAGTGACAACCCGATTATTGTCACATAGCTATTGTCTGGAACATATAACGTGTATGAGTGCAATGTTCTGTCTCTTATACACATCTAGACTGTGTATAAGAGACATATGTGATATATTCTCTATTTGTCACTACCTCAAGATTTCCAGGTTATGACAATAATTGTCATCACAAATATCTTTCTTGATTTAGTAACAGAAACATTGTCGCAATAAAAAATTATATTTTTTTAATTTTGCTAATATATTTTATTTTCATAGTGTAATAATTGAGAATGATAAACCTAACAAAAGTTTTAAGATACTAAGTTTATCAATGATATAAATGTGTTTATTGGAAATTTTAGTGCCATAACTTCACTATGAGGGGTTTAGGGGTTTAGTATTATGATTTAATGGTTTAGGTATTTTAAGATTTTAATTCCCTAAAATTTGAATTTTTTCTAATTGAACAAAGTTGACTTTCTTACAACTCATGATTTATAGTGACGTTCTTGTATATTAACTATAATCCATGTTTTATCAGATTTAACTTCTAATATGTTGTGTTAAATTATGTAAGTAATAGCTTACATTCACTTAAAAGACAAACTCCTATTTATTTTTCATGATAGAATAGAACACAAGTAGAAAGTTTAAACATGAATTTTTGTCACTTTTTGAGCTAGAGGTTAAATGCACTATACCCGCTGAACTAGATGTGTATATGAGTTGCACTTTGGCCTCTCTAACTCATTTTATAGACACTTAACCCCTCATTTTTATATTATTGAACAAAAATACCCTTTGCAAATACAATTTAGATGTGTATAAGAGACCCTTCTTTCGTACTTTTTTCCCTTTTTCCCCTTCTTCATTTTTGTGTCATTTATTTTTTGCATTTTCTCCTTCTCGCAAGCCATTAGCTACTTCATTCTGCTGTAAATGTTTGTTTACTTAGAACAAATTTTTTAATTTCATTAAACTAATTATTTATAATTTGTTGTACTTTATTTAGTTTTTAATTTTTATTATAACAAGAGGTATATTTGTTATATTGATAAAGTATTTTTTTTTTATCTAAAACTAAATTATAAAAACTTATATAAGCAAGTTGGATTTATAATTAATCAACTATAGTAAAAATAGCAAATTAATCAACTAGTAAACTAATTATTTGCATAATTAGTTTATTAGTTTGTTCCATATGCTTCTATTATTTGTATAATTAAGATATATAAATTTTTTAAATTTGATTTAGCTAATTCTTTTTTAACTCATTTCTTTCTTAAATTTTGTTGTTGCAAATACATTACAGTTTGGGATACAATAGAATATATGTTAGTTACATCAAAGTGTACTTATATTGTTAATTAAATAATTTAAATGCATAAAAGAATTAGAGTTTCATTAATTCATAACTTTGAGTCCCAATAAATCAAATATTAGTTTAAAAAATCCAAATAAATAGATAAATGGTGTCCTAAGGGTCAACGTTTGAATATTAAAAAACAACAAATAAAAATATTACTAGTTGATTAATTTGCTTATTTGTTTTTGCCACAGTTGAGTAATTATAAATCTAACTTGTTTATGTATGTTTTATAATTTAATGTTAGATAAAAAATACTTTATCAATATAATAAATAAATATATATATTGTTATAATAAGAATTAAAAAAACAAACAATGTACAACAAAATAAATAACTAGTTAAAGAAAATTAAAAAATTTATTCTAAGTATATAAATATTTGTACACTTCCATTTTAATGCAGTAAATTTGATGAATATATTATTGTGGGGTCCAATTATTTGTTACATGTTTACTAGTTTTTATTGGGTTTAGAATGGGGTTGGGTATTGGGCTGTGGGTTTTGAAAATATTTTCAATAAACTATGGAAATTATTTGTTACATGTTTACTAAAAATATTTTCCAAATTCATTTTCTAGTGATTGTTGAAATGTTACAAATGTTTTTCTAACTTCAAAATATTATCTCCTTTGATTCACAATAAAATTTATTTTATATCCACTACAGCCACAAACTTATTCATTTAATTAATTAGAGTTTAAATGTAATTTTATTTTTATTTACTAGTAGAGAACTTTTAAAAATAAAAGGAGCCAATAAATTGAGGTAATTTAACCTAGACAAATTTGCCTTTGATTTAAGAACTATTTCAACTACTAATATAAGGAAATTAACAATCTAATTTCTACTCTAACAGATTAGAAGTCAATAAGTAATTTAAGGACTAACCATTCTATTCTAATGAAAAAAAGTATTTATATCTAAATCAACTAAATTAACTAAAGTAAATTAAACAAATCTAACTAAATAAAAAACACAGAATTAAAGAGCAAATAATCCTATATTAACAAAGAAAGCAATAAGAAAGCATGAAAATAAGGCAATTTCTATTTTTACTAAATTAAAACTAGTGATATTTGCAAAGAGAACTAATTTAAACTAAATTTTTTGGATATTTTTTTGATTTAAGAAAAGAAAACCCACTAAAAATTACTTGAAATTAAAACAAGGAAATGAAATTTTAAGATAGAAATCACTAAATTATCGTGAACTTTAAGAATATATGGAATGGAAGTAACTATTTTGAAGAATTTTTAACTAGAAAGCAAGCAAAAATCATATCTACTTGTAGCAATTGAAAAGCCCTCTAAGATTAACTAACCAAAATTAAAACTTCCTGGAATTTAAAACTAAGATCTAAAGGAAAATTAAAGAAAACTTTTTGTATATAGAGAAACTTGAGTTCTAAGCTAAACTACAACTAAACTAATCTAAAAAACTAGCTACACTACTCCTATGTGTACTTGCTTGTCCTACAAGAGAGTATTTGGAGAAAATATTTTTTTTAGCCAAATAAGTCATTCTACTTAAAACCTATAAATTCGTACCATTAACCAAATATTTAAAAACAAAGCTAATGCAAAAACAAAATGGACACAATTAGATCAAAATACTCAATTAAACACCAAAAATACGGGTTAAACTACTCAAAAGCCATACTTTAAAGTATAATAACTCTAGTTTACTAGAGTTATCATTACCTATCATCTATATTTAGGTTTCAAAAATATTTGAAAATTTAATATGACTGTCTCTTATACACTTAGATTCTATAAGGTATTAAATATCTAGTAGGTATAATTTCGGAAGGGGAGAGATGTTTCACTATAATTTAGCAACTATTGGAATAACATCTTATCTCAAGACTAACAAAATCGAATATGTATGTAGAACTCCCCGCAATGCATAAATTAGGAATATGAAAGCAAAAGAATTTGATAGAAACAATGAAATATTATGACATTCTTTCATCAAAACATGGAGCATTTTTTTTTATAGAAATAGTTGCAGGAGGTTACTTTATATCAAATATTTTGAAATCCAAATAGCCATTGTAATACAACACCATCTAAAATATGATTCTTTTTTTTCACCACCTAAAATGTGGTTCATTATCCCAAAAAAAATGTTCATATCCAAGAAGCTATTTAACTATCCATGTAATTCATTTCAGAGAAGTGCACAACATATCAACAACATTTTCTAGGCAAACTGTAAGCTTTTTGTTAGTTCTGACAAATAATATCCAAGAGCTTTTTTGCAATTACAGGACTACAAGCCTCAACAATACAAAAATAGAAAACAAACTACCAAAACTAGATCAATTTAATATTTTAACAAATTAAGAACTATATTGTCTCAAAAATTCTTTGATTAATCTCCCATCCAGTGCTAACACTCAATTCACCTCACTCCTGCTTACTTCTCTCCATCTGTAGTAACATAGTGAACCTCGGCATTGATTAGGTTGTTCAAAAGAGACTGCATTGAAGTTCACTTGCTTGTGAATGATTTCATTCCTGGCCTCCAAATACAATACATAGTGGATAAGAGAACCAAGTATAGCAAATCACCTGCAAAAGTACTTATGGGCTTGAAGGTAGGCAACCATTCAAAGTTTAGCTTCCTATCGATAAGAACCCCTATATGAAACAATAGAACAATTTTGTCTGCCATATTGCAAAAGTTAAAGGACACTCAAACAAATACCTCATATACACACATTGTCTACCAAGGAAAAATTTTTTTAGTTAATTTCAACATCCATTATGATCTTAATTTTTCTTTGGTATGTAATATCCTCTTCTTAGTAGTTAAAATAGTTCTTAAATGTAGCATTGCTTGAATGAATAATGAAGAAAATTGTATTGGCTACATTTGTCTCTTATACTATCTCATGTTAAAATTAATTATAGGATATGAAAAAATGTATCTAATTATCGAAAGTAGCTGAGTTCATTATAGTTCCCTTCAATAAGAAGCAAAAGCTAGCTCAATTAATGAAGAAAAGTGATGCATCTAATGGCCTTAATCTCTTTTTAATGTCTAAAGATAATATGAAAACAATAAAAATAGCTACATAATAAATAAGATAAAGATAGACAAATATATGTGTTTATTTATTTATTTATTTTGTTTAAGGACAAGTACTATACGTGGTCTTAAACAAGATAATTTTACTAGTAATATGACTGAATTCAAAAATTAGTACAAACTGAAATTTTGCAATGTTTGGTGCAACAATAAATGAGAAATAGAGATTAAAAAATTGCATGCTTCTTACTTCCAAATACTATTAGACATTTCAAGCCCCCTTAACTGATAATGTTTTGTCCATTTGATTTATACTTGTCAACATGCAGAAATATTTTTGTCTCTATTCTCTTCCTTCATACTTTAGTGCAAATTATCAATAAAAAGGTAGATGAGTAAATGTTATCAATAAATAACTCATCATTAAAGAATTTGGGAATAAAAATATTTTTTTTGCAATTTTTAAAAAAATTTAAAAGATTTTTCAATCACAAAGTATATAACATATCGTCGAGTAAAGCCAGTCAAATAATTCAATAATAATTGAAGCATGAAAAGCAAAATTGATAAGACCCTATATTGCAAAACAAATTTTACCTTGAAGATGTTAGATGTACTTTTCCAAGGAAAAAACAAAAATTGTGGACTTAGGCAATCATCCGATCTCACGCAATGTAGGGACATCACCAGAGTTGGATATGATCACCATTGCTGGAGATCGGATGATTGCCGTTGTCATCTGTGATCT
Source organism: Cinchona pubescens (assembly GCA_025175665.1). Classification (NCBI taxonomy): domain Eukaryota; kingdom Viridiplantae; phylum Streptophyta; class Magnoliopsida; order Gentianales; family Rubiaceae; genus Cinchona; species Cinchona pubescens. The sequence goes on along the minus strand of JANKKI010000319.1, from coordinate 488,851 downwards.
CTCCATCACTATCAGATTTTTGTTATTAGTTGATAAAATTTAGGAAGTTTAGGAGTGTTTTAAACTTGTTTAGTTAAAAATGTGTATAAGAGAAGGGATGTGTGTTTTTAATGAATATAACTTTAGTAACTTTTAAATGAAAGTCATTTTTCTTCCTTTTACGAATATTTTTGGCAAAAACATTTTCTCATGTAAATAGCTATCGAGCACTGGAAAATATGGAAAACGTTTTCCGAAAAGCATTTTACATCCAAACAAACACACCCCAAGGATATTCAAACATTAACCATAGAATATTTGCTAGGTATCATTCCATCTGCTGAATTGCTAGAAGATTGTCCATGGAAGTAGAGCAACACTATTTTGAACACAAGACAATAGTGACTTCTAGGTAATCTGATAAATCGTACAGTATTATAGTTTTATAAAATATTTTTGATCTTTTTGATTTATACACAATAAAAGCATGCAACATTGTTGATGATGGTTTCTAGTCAACCTTATAAAAATTATGAGTTATTTTTTTAGTGAAGTGTGTTGATGATGAAAAGTGTGTCAATATGGGTTTGTGAAAAAAGGATTTGGGTTGTTTTTATTTTATAGAAATTAAATCAACACATAAATTGCCCTAGTCCATATGGAACTAATTTTTTTTTTTATAAATGGATCTGACTAAGAGAAAGATGAATAATTGATATATAGATAGAATTATATATAATCTAGATGTAATGAACAAATTAGCATAACCGCTTGGTTCTAATAGCTGTCTCTTATACACATGAAACTATGAGGTATTTGTTTGAGGTCCTTTAACTTTTGCAATATGGCAGACAAAACATTTCTTAAATATTTGATATAAAGTAACCTCTGCATCTATTTCTATAAGAGACAATAATATAATTAATACTCCTGAGTGATATTTTGATTTCAAAAAAAAAAAAGGCTCTATATCAATGATGAAGAAACTCAATAGTGATATAAATTTATATATCAAGAATGCTAATATTCTATTTCAAACTTGAACTACAATTGAAAATCATAGAAGTGAGGTTGTGAAGCTGACAATTTTTGAAATTGTTAATCCAGATTGTAGAGCTTCATATATTTTCAAATGTACACTTTACATTTGCAAATTATACTGAAGAGGGATAATCATGACATTTACATATTCTCAAAAATTGAAATCATGACATTTGATTGTTACTAAAATTTAGCCAATGCAAATGTCATGATTTGCATATTTGTTGAGATGCAAATTGAGTCAATGTACATTTCTTTCTTGACTGTTGCAAGATATATACTATTGTCATTTTATATAAATTTAATGAATTATAAAGACAAAGAAAGTAAAAAAATCATCTTATAAAGACAACTTTTGAGCTGATTTAGCATAATTAATTTTAACATGGCATTTTATTGCTTCAAAATCTGTCGACAGAATGAGAGAAATTAGGATAGAAATTCAAACTTTTTTCCCACTGTAAGAGGCTAAGGATTCTTTCATGATTTTTGTTTTTCTTGTTTCAGTTTAGGATGGTGCATGATTTAAGTTTTTGTGTCGTTGTTTGTGTTTCTCTTTATTCTGGTTATTGATTTGTTTTTGACTTCTCAATGTGTGAAAAATTTAAGGTTTGATTGCATTGTGAAGTTTCACAATGAAATTCAAGTTATGTTTTGCTTCTTTATTGTCAAAATTTTGTTAATGTATGTTGAATATTCTGTGAGAGGAAAAAATTGAGCAGAGAATGACCTCTCTACCTTTGGAACAATCGCTTGCAAGAGTTGGTTTAACGTGATCTAGATGTGTATACACAGACAGATTGTAAGCAGTTTTTTTGTCCTTTATATCCCTTTGTCTTTGAATATTAGTACACTAATCTTTTCAAATTCAGAGTCACTTTTCTCCAATATGTAGTACAAATTTTGATTGATACACACCCACCCAGACCCCCCATTTATACCACCCACCTACCCACCCACAAACACACATATGTTGGTAAACGAAATGGAATTTGGTGACAGTGGATGGAGTTAAAGGGCTTGTTTTTCTTGGGAACTTCAGTAACGGTTTATGAAACCTAAGACTTGTGTTAAATTGTTTAAGATTTTGTTAAGATATGCGATTTGACTTTATTCATTTAGTGCTCGAAAATATGCAAATCCAATTAACTTTTCTGAGCACTAAATGAATAAAGTCAAATCGCTGTCTCTTATACACATCTAGATGTGTATAAGAGACAGGTAAATTGTTTGAGTGAAGTTTATATCCATTTATCATCATGTGAAGGCACCGAGAAGACAATATTTTAGACATCATGATATGCCATGTAGATAAGGATAGAACATTAATTTTTGTGATATTTTGAAGATAAAAGTATACTTTGAACTCTATTCTAGATGCTTTTGATAGTACAACTATGATTATCAACTTAGCATTTTGGTTTGTGATTCTATTATGGATGCTTGCTGTAAATATGTCTATTTTTATTGAATGAGATGCTTATGATAATATATATAATGTGACTTTTGTTTCAGTTTGGGATTCTATACTATTGTACGATTTATTATTATTTAAAAGTAGATATTTATCTTGGAATTGCATTGGAAAGAATAGGTTTGTGGAATAAGATAGTGACAATAAATAGAATCCAAAAGTACTAAGCTACACTGTGTGACTCTTATTTCATCTAGATTCTTTCAGAGCCAACCCTTACACTTTGTGGTAGTTGTCACCAATAAGTTGAGACTAGATATGTGTTATGACATGGTAGAAATGAAATAAGTAAAAAGCTGTTGTTCTATCCTTATCTACATGGCATATCATGATGTCTAAAATATTGTCTTCTCGGTCACTACCTGTGTACCTATTGTAATAAAATAGCCAATGAAAAAGAGATCTAGATGTGTATGCAGAGAACAGCCTTCGCAATGCTGTCACCCCCAAAATTCTTAATCCCATATTAATGTAGTAGTGGTAGAGTTTGAATCATCCCACAGGGATTGCCAACGCAAAGATCTCCTCAAGTATTGAAAAATGGGGTTGTGAGTGATTTCTTAATATCAAGAAATAAATATTGCAGAAACCAAGAAAAATCATAGCAAATTCAAGAAGAGAAAAGTCAAATTGGCTCGGTCACATCCACCATGGAAATCGAATGAGTTGATCATCGACACAAAGCATACATCAATCATTCACCAAACTCTAATTGAAGAATTAGTTTATCATCCAGTTCAAAACTTATTCTTATTTCTTCCCTTAATTTAGTTAATCTTTAACAAGCGATTCAATTAACCCTAGCTATAAATTATATCCAGACAAGGTCAAAAGATTAATCAATAGAAGCATTAAGAACTAGGAAGACAATTAGGCAACATTAACATAAGCACAAGCGGTTATGCTAATTTGTTGATTATTTTCCTTATATTTAACACTAATCGAGTAATTATTAAACTAGTTGCCTCATAGATTAAATTGGACAAAGCAGTCAATATTAATCTAGCTATAGATTGATTCAAATAATTAACTACATTGCACATATAGCAATTAAAAGCAAACAATCATGAAAATAATAGTGCAAAAAAATAATTAATACTTGGAAGAATGAATTGAATTAAGATAAAGACTAGAAGTCTCACAACATCAAAGTTCCCATGGTTTCATTTTCCTACAGCAAGATTGGGTTTAGGCGCACATGGATGTGTATAAGAGACAAGGATTGCTGTAAAACTCATGTTCAAGCTCTCTCCTCAACTATCTATCTAAAGGGGTATTTATAAGGGATTCTAGGGTTAAATTTTTATGTAACAGTAAAACATGAAAATCCTAGAAAAGAGTCCATCTGGATGAAAAAGGTGCTAAAAATAGTAATTTATGCAAAATCTCACAGAAAGACCGTGCGCACATGTGAAACAAAAACGCACATGCACGTGAAGACCATTTTGAACTTTTTCCACTAGAATTCGTGCACATGTACAAGGAAATTCATGCATGTGCACGGCTTCCAAAATAGCTGCCCGACTTCCAAAACAATTGTCGTGACTTCCAAAATAGCTGCCTCAATTTTCAACTCGATTTTGACCTTGATGCTGATGGAATTAAGTAAAGTACAAAACATGAAAGTTGTAGAAATCTTTCTCTTAGATTTTCAAAACATCTTGAATCAACTAAATCGGAGTTTGAACAAGAATCTTGTGATAAACCTCAAACAACAGTCTAGATCTTAAAGAAGACAGGTTGAATCAAATCAGATGACTATATCCTTTTTTCTGAACATTATAATAGCTCACTCTTCTTACACCTCTCCACTAATGTAGAAAATCACTCAATTTAAATTTGGTTGGAGAGGTGTAATGTTAGGTGAAATCTAGTGGCAAGTAAAACCAACATATAAATATCACAAAACAAAAGAAAGAGCTTTAAGATAATGTACACCATTAAAGTAAAACTTCTCTTTAAACATTAAACCACCTATCCTTACAAAGAAATAACCCCACACTTAATCAACGAACACCCTTTAAAATTTCATACAAGAAACAAAACGTCCTCCTTCTTCAATTTCAACCCAACATGCCAACATTTTTTGGACATTCCTTCACACATATATATTTTTTTCATTTTTTTTCATGTCCGATCCCAACACGGGTAGTAGTGATAGGCACTACCTGCAAATATTTAAATAGAGCTACCAGTGATAGACATTACCTACAATTTTCATGAATTCAGATGGTAACTCTTCTCAATACCCCAATGTTACCTTATAAATGTATACCACTCACTCAAACAATTTACTACCCTCATTCAACTATCTTACACCCTTATATCCTTTAACAAATAATTATGTGCAAAAAGCTCTTTAAGGGGCAATTTAGATAGAAAAGTAAAAGAAAATTTTAAGCTCATAAAGGTAGAGAAAATGATTTTAAGTGAAAGAAAGAGAATGGTGTTCTCTCCATTCATAACAAATTAAGGCTCAAATAGGGTACGAGGGACAAAATTTCAAAGTAAGGGTTACATCTAGAGGACAAAAGAGTACACTCCTTGCCCTGTGGAATGATTCAAACTCTACCACTACTACATCTGTCTCTTTTGCCTCAAAAATGTAATGAACAAGTTTCCTGATGCAATGTAAGTGATCTACATAATTATCTCTAAGTGTCAAAAATAAAAATAATTTTCGGCTATAGTGCTAAAAATGATCTTAGAAATCATGCAAAGAAAATATTAACACTGATTTCTCAACTCAGGAATGGTTAAGCTCAAGAATTACCATGCAGAAAATCAAAAAGACATAATAAGCATTGCCAAATTTATGAAAATTTCCGATATTTTTCAACTAATTCACACAAAAAAATTCAAAAACCTTGAAAAGCTCTCGAATCAAAAGGAAAGTTAAAATATTGCAGCAAAAAAGAAAAATAAACAATTTATTCACCAAACATTTATAAATGCAGATAACTCCTTACCCCACACTTAAAAATAAGCATTGTCCTTAATGCGTAAGAAAATAAAAGCACAAAGTGTAAAAAAACTTCTCTAGATGTGTATAAGAGACAGGCACTGATTAACAATAAAACTGACAAAGAGCACGACATCAAAATAGAAATATCTTAAAACACAAATGCCAAGGAAACTAGTAAAATAAAAATGATCAATCTATAGCTAGATTAATATTGACCTGTCTCCCCATTCAGACCTTTGTTTATTGTTGTTGGCTCGACACAATGCCCTTTTCTTGCCTGTAACCCAATTTAAAGATGTGTATAAGAGACAAGAAGAGAAACTTGTTCAAGAAAGATAGATTTAACATCCTCTATCTTTCAAGACTTGAACAAGTTTCTCTTCTTGTGGCACATGAAGTTGACTGGAAATGTCACATTTTCCTTATCTTCTGAAAACAAGTATTTAAGGTGACTTAGGAGACGGTTGTAATTTGGAATTGTTCCCTACACAACAAATAGCATCAACTTTTCAGTAATAATCGGTATTAACGTTAGATCTGCCTTTCTTTTCTGAGGCATGGAAGATGCTGAGAAGTTCTCTTACAAGTTGTTGCATCTTATCACGGGACGACAGGTTCTCATCATTTTCCTCAAGATTTTTACTCATGCTCACTTCCACTTCATTGCTACTGTTAGGTCCAAAAATTTCCTGTATTGGAGGTTTAAGCACCTCAATTACAGAAACAAATTTAATATGGTCCGAAGATTTTGAATCATCATAAATATTAAACTTAACTATGGTTTTATCAAACTCCAAGTGTGCCTTTAGGAACATTTATCTTAGTTTAAGAAGTAACTAAGAATGGTTTTCCTAACAAACTAGGTGTAGTAGAATCATCTTTTTCCATTTCAAGCACATAAAAGTCAGAAGGGAAAACCAAACTCCCAACTTGAACTAAGATATCTTCCACTATTCCCTTCAAATAGGCCAAAGATCTATCAGCTAATTGAATTATCATACATTCTTATTTAAAGGTCCTATTGTAATGCATCATAAATAAAGTATGGCATTACATTAATAGATGCACCTAAGTCTAGCATGGCTTTCTCAATTCTTGTGTTGCATATCTTACCAAGGAATGTAGAACATGCCTGCGTCCTTCCGCTTTTCAGGAAGGGATTTTAGAATTATGGCTTGTGAATTACTCCCAATTCTACTTTTATAAGATTTCTAGATGTGTATAAGAGACAGGTACACAATTCTTTCTTGAGCATAGTATGTGAGGCCATTTTTTAGTGGCATCTAGTAATGGATTATTTACCTTTTTCATTTGTGAAAATTCTCTTAAAATCTCTTTAAATCCTCTTTCGCAAACTCTTAGAATGCTTCAAGAAATGGTGGCACTAGATTATACTCTAGCCACAAAATTGACTTATCTTTGCTGACCTTTTCCTTTTTTGATTGAACATCCTCCTTGGGGGGGGTTTAATCTTCACCTCTTTCTATTCCTCAATAGAAGGTTGCATTGGTGCTTGAATTTCCTTACCATTTTGCAGGACAATTGCACTACCATTCTTCTTTGGATTAACTATGGCTTGAGATGGTAACTTGCCCAAATTTTGAGCCTCTAACTAACTAATTGAAGTTTTCATTTGACCCATCCGATTTGTTAATTGCTAGATACTTGCCTTGGTTTCTTAGTAGAATTGTCTCATTTCGTTGAAATTGGAGAGTATTAGTAGCCAAGGAATCAACTATCCCTTCTAGAGACTTACTAGCTTGAGTAATCGAAGTTGATTGTGTCTTTGAGCGAATGGTTGCTCGCGTGGCTGGAAATTATGTCGATTTTGCTAAGGAAATTGCCATTGTACTAGATTTCTATAATTGAGATTTGGATGATCCCTCCATCTAGGATTATATGTATTATAACAGGGATCATTATTTGCTCAAGGTTGCCTTGGAAATCCTCCCACTGCATTGACTTGTTCTTAGGGCTCATCTTGCAAGGTTGGACACATATCTGTTGGATGTCCCATATTCGAACAAATCCTACAAGCTTGCACTGATTGTGTAGTTCCTACAGCTATTTGATGAACAAAAGAAGTTAGATTAGATAGTTGTTGCTCAAGAGAAGAAACACTAACCACATTTACACGTCTGGGAGTAGGATCACGAGCTGTTCCAAACTTTTGAGAGTGAGTAGCCATATTTGACATCAATTCATAGGCAACTTCTATGGTGAAATTGTCCAACGTTGCTCCACTTGCAGCATTGATCATATTTCTCTCATAAACCACCAGTTCTTCATAAAAATATTAAATTAGAAAAGAATCACTAATTTGATGGTGAGACTCACTTACATCTGTCTCTTATACACATCTAGATGTCTTAAAGTGCAGTTCATTGAACAACCTTATCTGACAAATTTTTTTCCTTCTATCATAGTTTGGGAGGCAGGGAAATATTTGGCCGAAAATAACCTATTCATTTGATCCCATGTTGTAATACTACCCGGAGGTAAATAGAATAGCTAGTCATTTGCTTCATCTTTAAGTAAGAATAGGAATGCCTTTAACTTGATGTGCTTTTTCGAAACCCCATTAGGTTTCATACTTGTGCATACCACATGGAATTCCTGAGACAGGCATTACATTATGTGCTTATTTAGATCCTTACTTGGCAATCCATGAAAGGAAGGTAAAAGATGGATTAGTCAGGATTTTAACTCAAAAGTCACATTTGCATCTAATTTAGGGTAAGTAATGCAAAGATTTTGTTGATTTAAGTTTGGGGCCACCAATTCCCTAAGGGTTCTTTGTGCCATGATATTTTCACCCTGTATCTATTGATTCTCGGCATAAAGGAAGTCAAAAAATTGATTATCCCCTAGCTATCTATCTCTCAATTCCTTCCCTAATTTGCGTAGTGTTCTCTGTATTCCAGATCAAATTGGAATTCAAGTTGTCTAACAGATCATGTCACTAGAATACGGAGTTGCTGGAGGAAATAATAAAAGAAGAAAAGAAAAAAAAAAGAATTTAATAGCACGAAAATAAATCAAACCGATATTTGGCAACGGTTGCCAAAATTTTGGTCCTCGATTTAGTGGTAGAGTCTGGATTGTGCCACACGGAAATGAGTTTAGTTTTTGTGCGCAAGTAATAAAACAGGGTGGGGGTGGTTGAGTATTTTCTTAATATCAAGAAATAAATATTGCAGAAACTAAGAAAAATCGTATGAAATTCAAGAAGAGAAAAGTCTTGGTTCGGTCACATCCATCATTGAAATCGAATGAGTTGTTGATCGACACAGAAGCATAAATCAATAATTCACCAAATACTAATTGAAGAATTAGTTTATCATCCATTTCAAAACTTATTCTTATTTCTTCACTTAATTTAGTCAATCTTTAACAAGTGATTCAATTAACCCTAGCTGTCAATTATATCCAGACAAGATCAAAAGATTAATCAATAGAAGCATTATGAACTAGGAAGACAATTAGACTATCTTAACATTAGCATCTAGAATGTATGAAATTCAATGACCCTTAATTACTTCTTATTCGTGAATAAAGCAGTCAAATTAATATAACTATAGTTTGATTTAGATAATTAACTACAATATATATGCTTCTATTGATTAATCTTTTGAAAACTTCAATTAGTTAGTTAGAGGCTTAAAATTTGGGCAAGTGTCCATCTTAAACACAGATAATCCTGTCTCTTATGGTAGTCAAATTGTCCTGCAAAAAGGTTCGGAAATTCAAGCACCAATTTAAGGATTTTGTGTAGTTTCATACTTTATTGGCATTTTGCATTACGGATCTACGGACCTCAACTCGTCTATTTATAAGGGATTCTAGGGTTAAATTTCTTATCTAACAAGTAAAACATGAAAACCCCAGAAAAGATACACATCTAGATGTGTAAGGCCACTAAAATAATAATTTATGCAAAATCCTGCAATGCCGTGTGCACATGTGCAAGAAAACACGCATCGGCGTGAGGACCATCCTGGAACTTTTGCCACTGGAATTCGTGCACATGCACAAGGAAATTTGTGCATGCGTGACTTCTAGAACACAGACTACTGCCTCAATTTCCACCTTGATTTTGACCTTGGTGCCAATAGAATTTGGATAGTGCAAAACATGATAGTTGTAGCTCTTTCTCTTTGCTTTCCAATGCATTTTGAATCAACTTAATTGGAGTTCAAACAAGAAAGTTGTGCCAAAAATACAAAACAATGGCCAGATTGCTCGATACTTGTGCACGCTTCAGCTTTGCAACTTTTCTTCATGTTTTTCATCCTTTTGACTACTTTTTTTTATTACAAACCTGCAAAAGCTAAGAATAAAACAATTGAACTCATAATTAACTTAAATATTGCTTATAATATATAAAAGTGAGGTAAATGACACATAAAATTTAATACATTTATGAGCTTATTAAAATTCTTGTCACAAATTTGAAAAAGCAGCTGTGATGACTCTGAGTTGTCACATCTTGAATAGATATCAGTGACAATAATTTCATGTTGTCACATAACTTATTTGTGGCATAAAATTTGTGACGACAAAAAAAGTGTCACTAATTTATATTTTTATGACGACTTTTCAATATTCTGTGACAACTTCTATTCATCATTGATGACCTATTTTCTTGTAGTGTTAATAATTTTATAAATTTGGTCATCGAACTCTTAAAAGAGGTATTCTTAGTCATTTCTTCAAGTTAAGTTGTTGTCAAGTTAAGCTATTTGGGTGTATGAAACGTAAGTTTTTCAAGGGTAAAATCATTAAAACGCCTAACAAATTCAATATTTCTGTCCAAAAACAACCACCACAGGGGCAGTGATAACTCTAGTAAACTAGAGTTATTTCACTCTAAATTATAGCATTTTGATAGTTTAAATCCTGAACTTTGGGTAAGGAATTGAAGATTTTAGTTAATTTCTTTCATATGAGTTTGAATTTCTGTTCTTGATTAAATATGATAAGTTTTTATTAAATTTGTAGCTTAACAGCAATTGCTTATTGGTGTTAATATTATGCAAGTAAAAATTAGAGGTTGGAAGTTGGAATGAACAAAGATCAAAGGACCNAGAGAGTCGAGATCGCGATAGAAGGAAAAAAATTTGTGAGATCTCGACTCGGAAAAACGCGATCTCGACTCTAATACATAGATCGCTGTCTTAAATTATACACATCGCAATCTCGACTTGCCGAGGGTTAAGTTGCAAGGGCAATTTTGTAAACTTTCAGCCAACAACTCCTATTTTTGCCTTGTGTAACCTACACTATTTAAGCTACTTAAAAATAGGAAGTGAAAAAAAGTAGGATTAGAATTAGATAGTTAGTAGATTTTAGGATAGTTTAGGATATCTTGAACCCCAAGTTTTCTTCTTTAATTCAAATTTCTCTTTAATTGTCTCTTAAGGGTTTTTAATTTCCTCTTATACTAGACGTAACACAGTTGAAGAGACAGGCAATTAGGAAAATTAGGGTTCTTGATAATTTCTTGCTTTTTTAGTTGAGAATTCTCAATTTCTTGCATTAATTTCTAGTTAATTCCTAGTGGGCTTTCTCTATTTTTATCAAAAATCCAAAAATACTTAGATTTCAAGTTTAACTCTTTCCAATTTCCAGTTTAGCAATGGGTGCTTTTAGTCTTCAAGGTTTCTTATTTGTAGTCCTTTTAAAAGACAGGTAATTTGCTTGCTTTAATTTTAGTCTTAATTTGGTTAATTTAGGTTAGAATTAAGTGCTTTCAAATTACTTGCTTTTAAAAAGAATAGATTATAGTTTCTTAATGTCTGTAATTGGTCATTTTCACTTACTTGCAAAAAGTTAATCTGGCTTAAAATTAAGTTTTCATTGCTTTCATTTAATTATGGTTTTTATTAGAATAGTTTCATCATCCATTGTTTGATGTTGCTTAACTACACAAATATCCGTAAATCTTGGTAATCGCCTTCGAACAATCCTAGTGGGACGACAGACCGTACCCATTCATCCTATACCACTATCAACTCCGTATACTTGCGGAAATTAGGTAGAGTATGGTGAATTATTGTGGTTAATTATTGCTTGTTTGTCATTTCAAAGTTGAATTCTACCTAACGAAGCAAGGCAAGTTTTTGGCACCGTTGTCAAGGAATTGTCTGTCGATTTTACAATATCAAGCGCTTTACGAGTCGTGTAGATTAAGCACTTTAGTTTAGTTTAGTTTAGTTGTTAATTTTGTGAATTTTTATGTTTGTTGGATATCTTGTGGACTTGACTTGGAATTTCAATTGACTATTTGCCTGGGTTGTGTTTTAGTGCACGGTACGAGGTAATCAAGGGCCATTCATTTGTTGAGACAAGGAAAAGGTGAAAGAGCTAAGAGAACTTAGAAGATTGAGAAGGGTACAACAAGAACAAGAAAGAATCGCAATGGCAAATGCTAATGGTCATCAAGGGAATTTGAACATGGAAAACGATGAATATGAGGTTGTTAGAAATAATGTCTCTTATACACATCTAGATGTGTATAAGAGACAGCTTATTAGCTACTTGGCGTTAACCCGGATTGTGTGCGGATGAGGGTGTTTCCTTTTTCTCTTCGTGATAGGGCAAAGTCATGGTTTCAATCCCATGCCCAAGGAACATTTACCACTTGGAACCAACTTGCTCAAGAGTTCTTGGCAAAATACTTTCCACCCGCAAGAACCACTAAATTAAGGAATGAAATTAGCATCATTCATGACAAGATGTTGGTGAAAGCCTAGGGGAAGCTTGGGACAAGATTCAAACAAAGTTGCTAAGAAACTTACTTAGTTAAGATTGCTCAATTCTTCATCACTTCAAATCCAAACCTTTATAATGGTTTACTTCAAGAGACGAAATCCATCGTATATGCCTCTACCGATGGTTCTATCTCATATAAGACTCGTAAAGTTTAAGAGTTGTTAAATAGGATGGCATACAACCACTAAAATCATGGACCTGTCTCTTATACACATCCGATGTGTTCAACACCAAGCTAATCAAGCCAATGCAAATAGTGGAGCGTTGAATCTAAACATGCAAGATGCCCTTTTGGCACAACAAAGCATGTTCATGAGTGTGATGAACAACATGGAAACATTGGAGAATCTAGGGAAACCTAGTAGTGTAAATGCTATGACTTATTCTCCAACTCAACCAAGCATGACATGTGATTTTTGTGGCAGCGGCCATGCCAATGGACAATGTGAGATGCAGTATGGATCCCATGAGCAAATCAATTATATGGCTAATCAACCATCATTTCTGAGGAACCAATCCGGAGCTTATGGCAACAGCATACAATCCTTCTTGGAGGAATCACCCAAATTTCTCATGGAGTAACACTAACAACCAATCCAACCCTCCTTACCAACCAAATTTCCCACCTCAAAATGCCCAACACACTCAAGCCCCAAATTCTTCATTAAGACCTTATCAACTGTCACATCAAAGAAATTTCCTACCCAACTCATATCAAACTTTCCCCAACCCTTTATTTGAAAACCAACAACAAAGACCTCCTCTCCATTATGCCAATTCTTTCCAACCCATGTATCATGATCAATATGCTTCAAGAGAGAATTTGGGTGAAGAAGGTTGGAAAAGAGAGGCCGAGTATGTTTTCCTGCTACTCTTATCACATCTCAAGCTGTCTCTTATAAAAGAGATTATGAGAATTTGAAAGCTTCAACAAGGAATTTGGAGATTCAGTTGGGGCAATTGGCAAGGTTGAATAGTGACAAACATATTGGGGCATTTTTGAGTGATACTATTCCAAATCTCAAGGAGCAATGCAATGCCAACTAACCCTAGGGAGTGGAAAAGAATTGGTTGAATCTAAGGAGAAGAAAAAGGTGGAGGAAGAAAGCAAGGAACAAAAGTCCATGGTAGTTGAGAATGAAAGGGAAGTGGTTGATGATGAAGCCAAGAAGGAACAAAAGAATGAGATCAAGGTATCCAAGAAGAAGCATGTGGAGGAACCTTTGAAGATAGATCCTTCCTAAAAGTTCCATACACTCTATGACTCATTGATCCAAGACAGGAGGAATCAATCAAGAATTCAACCATTTCTTGGATATGTTGAAAATGATTAATGTCAACATTCCTTTGATTGATGTCCTCACCAGGATGCCCAACTATGCTCGTTTCATGAAGGATCTTTTGGCAAGGAAGCGAAAGTGGGATGATGATGAGAAAGTATGTCTTGATGCCCAATGTAGTGCCATTGTTCAAAGGCGGTGGTTACCCCCTGAACTCAAGGATCCTGGTAGTTTTATGATACCGGTGAATGTTGGAGGAAAAACATGGCCCATCGACCACTTTGTGATTTGGGGGCAAGCATAAATATCATGCCAAAGGCCATCTATGAAAAATCAGGGATCAACAATGTCAAGCCAACTTATATCACACTCCAATTGAGGGATTTATCTGAAAGAAAACCATATGGTTTGTTGGAGGATGTGCTTGTACAAGCTGAAAAGTTGGTATTTCCCGTTGATTTCTTAGTGCTAGATACGGGTGAAAAGAGTAAGATTCCATTGATTCTCGGGAGGCCTTTCTTGTCGACCGCTCATGCATTAATTGATGTGAACAAAGGGAAGTTAGTGTTATGAGTTGAAAATGAATCAATTGAATTTGATATGTTTGAATATAATGACAATATTCCCATTGTTGAAGAGAAATGTGCTAACCAATCTCTTAATTCTTTCCTTGCTAGGTCAAATGAAGAGCAAAATCAAGTTAACCAAGGCAATTCGCTCAAGCAAGTGTTGGAAATAAAAGAAGATCCGAGAAATGAATTGAAGAAAAAAATAGGCCCGATAAGGGATGTGTGTTGATGAAGGATGAAGAGAGTTTTGCAAAGAATAAGCAAACTGGTGATGTCAAGAAATTGAGAAGGCACAAAATGAAAAGAAAATGGTTCTGAGAAACAATTGGAGATGTTAATTGGGGAACTAGCGATGGATAAGGCTAGAAAGAAAGGACTTGTTCATGGAAAACCCGAAAATCAAGATTTAATCATGAAGTAAAAAAGGGATCAAACTTTTTCCGTGAAAACCAAAAGGAAAAGGAAGGTCAATCATCCTCCATTACTTGGAATGATGTCCATGCTATAGTCAATTTAGTGACTATAAAAGAGTGCTTCTTGGGAGGCAACCCAAGTCTTTAATTTAGTTGTTATTGCTTTCTTTTGGTGTGATTTTTAATTGGCTTAATTTTGAGTAAATTGGTTTGAATTAGGTTAGAGTTTTTGTATGAGATAGAACCATCGGTAGAGGCATATACGATGGATTTCGTCTGTCTCTTTTCCTAACTTGTGAATTGTGTGTTTGTAGGTTGTCCTTGCAAATGGAGAAAAGTGATGAAGAATTGAGCAATCTTAACTAACTGTAAAAATTACACTTTGCAGAAATTGAGTCGAGATCGCGATCTCAAACTCAAACTAGATGTGTATAAGAGACAGAAGTGGTTTAGATCAAGATTTCACTTTTGAGATCGCGATCTCAACATCAATCTTCTGCAAAGGCTATTTTTGCACCAAGTCGAGATCGCCATACCAGATCTGAGATCGTGATCTCGATTTGCTGGAACGTTTACTTGTACAGCTTTTCTTCTTCTTTTATCAAAATTTTCCAATCTTCTTAAAAAAAAATTGTTTTCTTCCGTTCAAAATCACTTCAACCATCAATTTATTTTATTTTTAGTCTTTTAATTTGGAGTAATTTGATTTTCCTTTTTAGTAATTTGGCTAATGGCCTTAAGCTAACGCCAAGTAGCTAATAAGTTTGATGCTTCATGTATTGAATCTTTGTGGAAGAGCATTTCTTGCTAGATACTTGGTGTAGCTTTGGTCATGATTATTGCCAAATAAGAGTAGCATGGCTAAGGGCCCTAAGCTGATGCCATCTTTGCATTTATTAATGAATTGAATTGAATGTTCATTTTGTTTGAAACTTGAATGATGAGATGCATGGCACAGTTTACTACTCTTAGCATTTCTACTCAATTTTAGTTCTTGGTTAAAATTATATTATGATTTGAGTAGTTTTGTTATTTTTGGGTATGCCCTTATGTTTATTTTTGGGTGTGTGGAAGGATGATTTATTCATCAATTGGAATAAAAGAGATAAGTTTGGGGGTGTTTATTTCTTTGTGTTGGAAATGGTTATTTTATACATATTGTTGCCACTTGATGTTTAATGGATGGAAAATTGATCAATTAGGTACTCAATGATGATAAATTTTGATATTCAATGCTTTATGATTGAAGTATATGATTGATTCATTCCAAGAATTTTTGTGTGAGTGAGTAGTTCGTTTCAAGATGCAACATAAAGAATTTATAAACTTGGCATCACTATTTTTTGAAAAGAAGTGCTAAAATTTTAGGAAAATTTATTTCAAATGTTATTTTTGATCAAATCACTTATATTATTTGGTTGATGAACTATCTTTTGGAAAGAAATGAGTTAAATGAAGTAGAAGGAATTGTGAGACGTTTCGCGTGTTTGCATAGGGAATGTTCTTCTAACTTGTGAATAATTGATATTCGAGATTAATTTTAGGTACATTTCACTCATTTTCCTTGGTTTAGGACTGATCATAAAAAAAAAAAATTAAATTTAGGAATAAGGTGAGTACGGGATTCCGACATGTACCCATGTTGTTTCTCCGAATTAAGCCACTAGGAATTGTGTTTTAATATACCAATAAGTTAAGGAGTAAATGTTAGTAATACTTATCATTAATCTCATATGAATTATTCCTTGCTAGAGGTCTATTCCCGAAATGTGTGACATTTGCATTTAAGTTGATTCCTAATTGAACTTCATATTTTCATGATGCCTAGTCTAGATAGTTGACTAACTTCATAATATTTGTTATTTGACAAGTAATGATGGTTTAAATGGAAAGAACTAAAACTTTTGGTAACTCTTTTTGAGAATGGTAATGCTTGGTGATGTAAAATCTTGTGTAGTGAATGAATGTGTACTTTTATGAAGAACAAAATTTCAATTTTAGAGTGATTCACTCAGATACTTCACATATCATATAGTATTGAACGTTTCTTGAGAGACTTCTCAATTGTTCTAAGTACATCCATGATTCATCAAGTGTCACGTCAACTTTGAAGGTGTTTATATGTTTGAATGTTAGTAGGCTTATTTTTATTTCAATTTTTATTTTTCTCGGGACTAGCAAAACGCAAAGTTTGGGGGTGTGATAAATCTAGTAAACTAGAGTTATTTCACTCTAAATTATAGCATTTTGATAGTTTAAATCCTGAACTTTGGGTAAGTAATTGAAGATTTTAGTTAATTTCTTTCATATGAGTTTGAATATCCGTTCTTGATTAAATATGATAAGTTTTTATTGAATTTCTAGCTTAATTAATTGCTTAATGGTGTTAATTTTATGCAGGTAAAAAA
The DNA here is from genome assembly GCA_025175665.1 of Cinchona pubescens. NCBI lineage: Eukaryota > Viridiplantae > Streptophyta > Magnoliopsida > Gentianales > Rubiaceae > Cinchona > Cinchona pubescens. The sequence goes on along the minus strand of JANKKI010000319.1, from coordinate 471,948 downwards.
TTAGAGGTTGGAAGCTGGAATGACCAAAGCTCAAAGGACCAAATTGCAATAATGGAAGAAATGAAGAATGCTGGGAAGAAGGTTGAGATCGGGATCTCAAACTTTCCATATCGCGACCGCGACTCGGGAAAATATCTATTTATTAGAGTCGAGATTGCGATCTCAAATTTTCCATATCGCGATCTCGACTCGCTAAAGGTTCAATGGTAAGAATAATTTTGTAAACTTTCAGCCAACAACTCTTGATTTTTGCCTTGTGTAAAACTACACTATTTAAGCTACTTAAAAATAGGAAGTGACAAAAAGTAGGATTAGAATTAGATAGTTAGTAGATTTTAGGATAGTTTAGGATATCTTGAACCCCAAGTTTTCTTCTTTAATAGAAATTTCTCATTAATTGTCTCTCTAGATCTGCTTTTAATTTCTTGTCAAGTTCGAATTTTGATTAGATGATCTTAGTGAGTTAATCGCAAGCTTCGCGTAGATATAATTTTTACTTGCTTTCTATTGTAATTTAGTAAGAATTTCTTTGCTTGCAATCTAGGGTTTCATAGGAAAATTAAGGTTCTTGATAATTTCTTTCTTTTATGTTGAGAATTCTCAATTTCTTGCATTCATTTCTTGTTAATTCCTAGTGGATTTTCTAATATTTTATCAAATATCCAAAAAATACTTAATTTTAAGTTTAACTCTTTCCAATTTCTAGTTTAGAAATGGGTGCTTTTAGTCTTCAAGGTTTCTTTTTTGTAGTCCTTTTAATTGGGTAATTTGCTTGCTTTTAATTTTAGTCTTAATTTGGTTAATTTAGGTTAGAATTAAGTGCTTTCCTTTACTTGCTTTTACTAGAATAGATTAACTAGTTTCTTAATATCGTAATTGGTCATTTTCACTTACTTGCTTTTTAGTTATATCTGGCTTAAAATTAAGTTTTCATTGCTTTCATTTAATTATTGTTTTTATTAGAATAGTTTCATCATCCATTGTTTGATGTTGCTTAACTACACAAATATCCGTAAATATTGGTAATTGCCTTCAAACAATCCTTGTAGGACGATACCCACTCATCCTATACCACTATGAACTCTGTATACTTGCGGAAGTTAGGTGGAGTATAGTGAATTAGTATGGGTAATTATTGCTTGTTTGTCCTTTCAAGTTGAATTCTACCTAACGAAGCAATCAGGCACCACAAATCTGCAACTAGCATCGATAGTGCTGTCACTAGAAGTTGGCCCATTTGCTGTTTTTCGTAGTTATCACTTCGCTGGTCTTCAAATCTGTGATTAGTTTCTGTTGACTTCTTTGTGGCTTAAAAGTTTCATTTGTTGTTATCTTATGTATGTCAAAAATCTAAATGAAATTCTAATTCGCTTGATTCTTCTTCTAATTAATCAATCATTTCTTGCTCACAAAAGAAGGGAGAGCCTCCAAGTAGTATGATAGTCTCTCCGTTTGGTCACTTAATTTATTTTTCTAGGGATGGGAAGTCACAAAGGAGAGAGATGGGATAGAAGAAATGGATGGGGGTAAGCGTGGGAGATCTAGTAGGTAGGGGTCACGGGAAGGTGATGGATGGAAGAGGTGACAGAGAGGTACATGTAGCCTCTGGGATAAGGGAATGAGTAGGAGTAGTGGTTTGGTGGTTGGGTAGTGGGAGTGAGGGATGTGGTAGATTTGGAGAGGGAGGAAGGATCAATATTGCGATATTGCCTCTAATTTTTTTTTTGTTTTTTTGTTTAATTATTGTGATTACATTTTTTCATGATGGTACCCGTATAACAACAAACCAGCCACTTTAACAACTGTTATATAATAACTAATGATAAACAAATACTTGATAATACATGTGCAACATGTAAATTAGATTTATTTAGAAACTATTTTTTATATTCAATAACTTGACAATATTTTACAATAATAAATAAATTTTCATATTATTTTCAAAATAAAACTATTAGTAAAAGGGTAATTATTTAGGTTAGTTACCCATAGTAGTTGCAAAATACTATTTTTAAAGATTTTTAAACAAATAAATTAAAGAAAATTGGTTACAAAAAAAAATTCAAATTCAAATAAGTTAACCTAAAAAGAGTCCAAAAAGGGGACCGCCATACTAAAGCTCTCCTTTTATATATAGCAGGATAAGATAATTAGTGAATATTCACATAGTATGTGAGTGTTTTATAAAAGAAGATATATTTTTATATTTTTATCATAAATATAATTTATCCTATTAAGAAAATTTGATGACTATAATGTAAAAATTCATGTAGAGGAAGAATAGGATGGGGAAGTTTTAAACTATCTATAAGAAAGGCTGTAGTATAAATAACACTAAACGGCATCTCACCAAGAAGTCTCTTGGTTTATATATAAATAGTTACAAAGGCACATGCAATGTGTGAACAATAAGAAAATTGTATTCATTGAAAAGCTATTTTGCGTAAATTATATTGACATTATTTGGAGAATGATAAAATATTTTTAAATTATTTTAAAATAGATGTGATTACAAGTCGCGGTCGAATACCAGAAGAGTTACACCACGGTTCAACTCTAAGTCCTTATCTATTTGCATTGTTCATACATAAACTTACAAGGCATATACTAGAGAAAATACCATGGTGTATGTTGTTTGTAGACGTTATTGTTTTAGTAGATGAAACAGAAGATGGGGTTAATGCTAACTCGAGGTCTAGAGAGAGGTACTTGAGGCAAAAGGATAGATAAAAAATAGAATATATGGAATTCAAGTTTAGCAAGAATGCATGTAAGAATAAAATATGGGTTAGTATCGGAAATCAAGAGAACTACCCATAAGTGAAGATTTTAAATATTTAGGTTTAGTTTTTCAGAGTGATGATGGTATAGATCGAGATGTTACACATCAGATACAAGCTGGTTGGACTGAATGGAGAATGGCATTGGGAATATTATGCGACTGCAAAATTCCTTTACGAGTCAAGGGTAAATTTTATAGACACAAGAATTAGATGTGTATAAGAGACAGGTCTAAATGTTGGGTAGTGAATTATACATATGAGCAAAAGATGAGAGTAGTAGAAATGCGAATGATACGATGGATGTGTGGGTATACTAGGATGGACAAGATACACAATGAGCATATTCGTGATAAGATTGGAGTAGCATCTATTGATGAGAAGATGAGAGAAACACGCTTAAGGTGGTTAGGTCATGTGTTAAGACGGTTAGTAGAAGCACCTGTTAGGCAAGTAGAATTTAGAGAGAGTAATCAACATAAGAGGGGTAGGGAAAGATCGAAAAGGACTTGGTGGGTAACTTTTATGAAACATACTAGTCTGTCTAGGATTTAAGGAGGATATAGTGCATGATAGAGTGCAATGGCGTAGCAGGATTCATGTAGCCGACCCTACTTAGTGAGAGTAAAGTTTGGTTTGTTTGAGATTTTAAAACAAAACTATTAATAGTAGGATAGTATTTTGGTATTTATCAATGGCAGTCACAAAATATATTTTAAAATGTTAAACACATTAATTCAAGAACATGGGTAGTTACAAAATAAATTTAAATTTCTAACTAAATAAATTAAGTGACCAAACGGAGAGACAGGTACTACTTGGAGGACTCTTATACAATAAGTATTCTCATACTATGGATACTTTATGAGTGTGCATATTTTAAAAAATCTAAATGAATAAAAAATAAAATAGATAAAAGATGAGATGTTATGAAAAGTTAATATATTAAGTATTTATTACTCATTACACTACTTTTGCTGGAGAAATGTGTGAAAGTTACAAATTTACCCCTAAAAGAATCATCATATATATTATAGACATGAGCACAATTAAGGAAATACATAAATTTTACAAAGTCTTCTTTTTTGTGCTTACTTTAGAAATGATGAAAATAATGTAAAAAGATAATTAAAGAAAAATGTAACAATTTATATAAAAAATAATATGAATTATTAAAAATTAAATAAATGGAATGTAACTTTATTTACAATTTTTTGGATGGTATTTTTGGTCAAAACAAATTTTCATATTATTTGTTTATATTATTTGTATAAGCAAACCTTTTAGATGGGACAAAGTGTATACTGTTTGAATTCAGGGATAAACTATAATTGAGGATTGAATTCAGGGGTAAAGTATAATTAACTCTAAATTATTCAAATAGTACCATGATATTTCAAGTGTCAGTGGACCTCCTAGAATGACGTGTATGTTTGTGAAAAAAAAAAAACTGCCAATCCTACAGTTGGAAATTTGTAGTTAGAAAATGAATGGCAAGGATGCTGAGGACCCTCAAAATTTTTTCTAAACACCATACTAGTTCACTTTTCTTATACTCGTCTACTAATCTAGACAACCGATTTTATTTAAATTTGGTAGGAATTTTAGCTTGAACTATAGGTTAGAATATTTGTTAGCCAAAGAAGGGAGAGGATATAACAAATAAAAAAAAGGAGCTTTATAATAATGGTGGCCACACATTAAAATAAAACTTCTTTTCCCTTGCGAAATATCATACATCCACAACCCCACACTTGAGTAATAAACACCCATGAAAAATTCCAAATAATCAATAAACACACCCAAACACGCCAACCTTCTTTCAGACATATATACATCACATCATTATTTTAATTTTTTATGTCCACCCACAATACGGGTACCAGTGGTAGGCACTACCCACAATATATAAACACGCAGGTACTAGTGATGGGCACTACCTGCAAATATAGGTATCAGTGATAGGGACTACCTATATATATCAAAAACTTCCATTATTATTTTTCTTTTCAACAATTTTTTTCAATACCCCATAATGATGTTAAATGTACACCACCCACTTCTCACAAGCTTCCACCCTTATAATGTGTACCATAAGCTATTAAAGGGAAATTTTAGGATAAAACAACGAAAAGAACATTAAGCTGAAAAGGGTAGGTAACTCAGTTTAAGTGAAAGAAGGAGAATGATGTTTTTCTTTACAAGAATAAGGCTCAAATAAGGTATTTAGAAATAAATTGTTAAAATAGTTGGCTAGAATGGCTCACAAACGAAAAAGGCACTACCTTCATATTTAAACTAAATTGGGTCGTCTAAGAATTAGCTTTGAAAATATAATAAAGTGAGTTTTTAGGATGCAACATAATTGAATCTACATAAATTTGTCTAAATATCCAAAATCAAAAATTAATGTATGGCTTAATGCTCTTAAGTCTTGAAAATCATGAATAATCTATATTAATACCAACTATTCATTCATGCATGGTTCAATTAAAGATTATTCTACAGAAAAAAGGAAAAAATACGTTAAGCAAAAATTTAACTATGAAATTTAGTCTCTTATACAATTGTGATACATTCACTACCCAACTATTTTGACAACTCTCAGATCAAAGGAAAGTTAAAATATTGTAGAAAAATTGAGCAAAATATACCAAAAAACTTAAAAATCCAAATAACTTTCTCACCCCACACTTACAAATAAGAATTGTCCTCAATGCAAAAATAAAAGTATAAAGTGGGAAAAAGAAAAGGTTCTTTGGATTTAATTCGTGTTTGCAGTAGTATCCGCTATAAATATCTTCTTGTCGCGAATGAAAGCTGGAGTAACACTAAACAAAACAAATAATTCCCTTGAGGCAATAAGAAAAACAAGAATATTGTAGAAAGGAATCCTACAATAATCAGGAAAAAACTTACACCCTTAAGGGAATACATGACAAAAATAAACGAAAACATGATAATGACAATTAACCCTAAAATGTCTAATCAGTGAGAACAACTAAATTGTTATCAACTTGCAAAATTAAAAGATCAACAAAATGGCCCTAAACCATAAGGCATTAAACACACAAAAGCTCATGGAGCATTTGGCCCCAAATCCTGTGGGAAAGAAGGAAAAGGCAGAAATGTGGTTTGGTCATCTCCTGGCTCCCTTTCAAAGGATCATTTTTAAGTTTAACTTATCAATGAAGTCAATTTCCTGCACAAACAACATAATAAAATTAAACTAACCCTAAAAAGAAAATAAACAAAACTAAAACTTCAAAAATAAATAAACGGAATAAAATGTAAATGAACATGGGCTACCTCCCGTGTAGCACCTTTGTTTACTGTCGTTGGCTCGACTTGAACTAGATGGTCAGAATAACCATCTCTATACTAGATGAATGAGAGCTCAATAATCATTAGCAGTCATTCATAGGCTCTCTCCTAGTAGTTTCTCGCCGTATACTTGCCCTTAACCTCCTTCCTGATGTTTTCCAAACCTTATTTTGATGATGACATAAACACTTAACTCTATAAAACAAGTTTTTGCAGGAACAGAGCTTTCGGACGCACTGATGAACCGTCCAAACTAGGTCAAAACTTCTCGGACGCATTGCACCGTCCGAACGAACTGGCAGAAAGAAATGGGATCCTATCGCTTCTCTTTCGACGAACATGACCGTCCGAAGCCTCTGTCGGACGAAGGGACGGACGCATGCACGGACGTCCGAACGAAGCTCTTCAACAAACTGTAAGAAGATCGGACGCTGTTTCGGACGCATCCAATATATCTCGGACGTCCGAAACCCCAACGGCTATTTTTTGTGCATTTATTATTTAGCCGTTAGGAAGTAGTTGCAACCACTATTTATTGGTCTTATAAATTTCTTCTTTAAAACAAAGAAAAGATCATCTAATACATTAAATACAAGCCTTAGAAAAGAGCAATTTGAGTGCAAATTGACTATAGTGCTTAGTTGTATTAGTGTGCAGTTGTGAGTGCAATTCAACTTTGAGTGGAGTGATAATCTTGTATGAAAGTGTGGTTGTAAGTAATATTCTTGGCTCAACTAAAAGTCTTTTAGTTTTGTGAGCAAGAACTTCCCAACTTTGTAAAGATTATTGGCTCACCAAGTGTGTGAAGCATTCTAGTGATTGAATACTTCAAGCTTGCTTGCTTGGAAGTATTGGTTGTTTAATTTTTCTCTTTACCTTGCTGTTCTATTGATTTCATTCTATCAGAATTTAATTAGAAAATCTCAATATTTTTGAAAGTATATTTTTTGAGAAACCTAATTCACCCCCCTCTCTTAGGTTGTTTTGGGACCAACACTTCCTAACTTCATCGGTTAGGAATTCCCCTCTAAATCGCCTCTCTCCCTTAGTGCAGTTTACCTGGACCCTATTGTTGTCCATCCAAGCCAGCTTAACCCCTTCCTCATGATCCTTAGGAGACTAAAAAATATTGAACTCTTTATAAGCCACTTCATAATCTTCAACTCTTAAGGTCAAGCCATAACAGAATGTGGGGTATAATGGCACCACAATACAATCCCCATCAACAGCCAAGCAGCGATCCTTGTTAGAATTGTTGGATTCCCCCAGTTATGATAATCATGTTTTGATGATGACCAAATCATACTAATGGCTTGAAAACAAGTGTGCAGAAAAACAGGTGGTGCCCGTATAAACAGGACAGCTTATACAAATCTAGATGTGTATAAGAGACAGATCCATAGGACACATATGACTGTTCAATCGGTTGAGGGTAGGACGCATATGTCTGTCCGAACTAGAGGCTGAGGGATAGGACACATATGACCGTTTGAACCATAAGGTTTAGGACGCACATGACTATCCAAACCAAAAGCTGTAGGATGCACCATGAGTTATAGGACGCACATGACTGGCCGAACCAAAAGCTGTAGGACGCACAAGACCGTTCGAAGAAAAGAGCTCAAAATGTAGAAGTTTTTGTCAAGTTGTAGGACGCATACGATCGTCCAAATCACTGTTCATAAAGTTGTAGGACGCATGATCGGACCTCCGAACCTCCGTCCGAACTCCTAACTGCTAGTTTTTAACAGCTAGTTTTTTTACCACTTAATTGTAGCTCAAATTTCAGCACATCTTTGATCTATAAATAACCCAAGGACATCCAAATGATGTGAGGAACTACTACATTCAATACAAACACTTGTAAGAGCTGTTTTGGGATAAATAAGCTGAAATATTGTGGGTTGTATTGGTTTGGGTAGTATAGTTCTCTTGGCTCAACTAGAGGAAATTAGTGTGAGCAAGAGTAGACTAGTGAATGATCTTCAAGTGCAAGAGTGGAGGGATAACAAGTGTACAAAAGTGAGGTTGTAGTGTAAAGCCCTTTGGCTCAACTAGAGGAACTTAGTTGGTGCAAGGGTGAGCCTACTTTGTGTACAAGAAGGTTATTGCCTCACCTTCTTTGAAGAAGCACTACTAGTGGATGTACTCCAAACTTGAGAAGCTTGGGAGTTTGGTTTGATATTCTTTATCTCAATCTTTTATTTCTTCTTTAAACTTTGATTGTTAAATATTTATCTTTGATCATTTGTGCTTAACTATTCATTTGTTGTAGCACAAAGTTTGTATTTTCATTAATTACTTCAAAAGATTTATTTTTTGAAGCAACCTAATTCACCCCCCTCTTAGGTTGCTTTTGGGCCAACAAGAATCTCTTGTGCTTTCTCCATATTTAAGTCTAAAAGCTTTATTGGCTCTTACTCTGGAAGATCTTGAGGCATTGAAATCAGAGGCAATGAACTAGAGTCACCCTTAATAGGCTTGTCATCTACTAATCCCATCACTAGTTCTTGCTCTTTGTCTTCATCTTCTCCACCCTCAATCACTACTTACGGAAGAATTCAGTTGACCTAGTTGATACTCCAAGCTTTAAAACTGGCTCTTGTCACCTGTTCAAATTGCAAAGTATTAGTAGCTAAAGAATTAATTAATTCTTCCGAAGACTTACCAGGTAGGTATAACTTGTTGTGGTGTAATGGTTGTATACACTCCACCACTTTTGCCTTAAGCAGGGGTCATACCAATGTCGTGGTGTTAATTGCTCGATAATGAAATCAGAACAATAAACCACATGCGAATTGGTAACCATGATGGAGATCAAAAAGAGATAATGTAATAAGTATGCAAAGTTAAATACAAAAATTTGAAGCACAAAAATAAATCAAATCGATCCTTGGCAACGGCGCCAAAATTTTGGTGTGAGAAATGCTGTCGTAGGCACCCAAAATTAGACAACTCTCAATAATTATAATGTAATAGTGGTGAGTCAAGTTTGTCCCACAGAGAACGGAGTTTATTCTTGTGCTAAACTAAAAAGGGGGGGGAGGGAGTTGAATGCTTTTAAACTAAACACTAAAATAATAAAGTAAATTGGAGAGAATTCAATTGAAAAGAATCTTGGTCTTGGTCATATCCACCATGGCAATTTTACTAGTCGATCCTTGAGGTAAAAGATAATTCAATTTCCATATCAAGCACTAATTGAAGAATAACCCGAATTCCAATTCAAAGTTGATTATGTTGAAGAGCTTGTTTCTTTCTAGATGTGGCTAATTTACAACACGTTATACAATTAACCCTAACTATTAATTTAATCCAGACATGCGCCAAAGATTAATTAATAGAAGCATTAAAATCAATAAGAAAATTATGCTTATTAAACATAAGCACACGCGGTTATGGCAATTAGTTGAGTATTTTTCCTAAATTCAATAACACTAATCGAGCAATTATCAAACTTGGTTGCTTCACAGATTGAATTAAGCACACGCGGTTAAAACAATCTAGCAGTCCAAAAGTGTTCTCTCTTTTTCTCACCCTACATGGGGTATTTAAAATGAGTACTAGGGTTATAATAATTGTCTAAGGATAGGAACGTGAATTGGTATGAAAAAGATTATCCAACCGGACGAAGAAATCTACCAAAAATCAAAAGAATGCATCAATAGCACACATTTCGGGTGCAGATGCGCTATTAAATGTGTGCATGTGCATCCTAGGCGGTGCTTGAATGTTTTCTCTGGACTTGGTGCACATGCGCTGCACAACCCTAGCGCATGTGCGCTGGCCTTCAACTTTGAGCTTCAATTTTGACCTTGATGCAGACCGAATTTGGTAAAACTCAAAACATGAAAGTTATAGTTCTATGTCGTAGCTTTCCAAAACATATTGAATGAATTCAATTAGCACTCAGATAAGAAAGTTATGCTCAATATACCAAACTGTGTCAGAATCACTCCTCGCCGGTGCATATTTTCCAACTTTGAAATTTTGAACAAGATTACTATAGAATGCTGGAATGGAAAGAACTCAAAACATGAAAGTTGTATAAATATTCAATATCTTTCCAAATCATCAAAAATCATCTCAATCGGAGCTTGGAATTGAAAGTTATTCTTGAAATACGAAACAGCATCCAAAATGGCTTCATACTCATTCATGTTCCGCCCTTAACATTTTGTTTCATCTTTTCCATCATTTTACCATATTTTTCACTTTAACCCTACAAAAACTAAGAATAACTAAATTAAGCTCAATAATAACTCAAATCTTGCTTACAACACATAAAAACGTAGTAATTGACACATAAAATATAGCACAATTATGAACTTATCAGATGCTATTTCAGACCTATCTGAAATACAATCATTTCGGTCTTATAGAATTGTCTAGTATATGAATAGTTGGGAGGCCCTAAAACCCAAAAAGTGATCTTTGCTCTCGATCGACGAACCTTAGGGTTACAAAATCAACATCCATTCCTAAATTAGTTAGGAATAAAATGAAGTAAAGATGGAAGTTGGTGTTAATATTGACTGAAAATCTTACTGGTAGCATAAGTAGTTGAGACTAGTGGAGATGTATCATTGAGACTCTGGCTTTGAAGTGACTCATTCTATATGGTCTACGGTTGAATACCGTGACTCAAGGTTAGAAATCGAGAAGATGGTGACAATCAGAGACTGAAAGAGGCACCATCTTCGTCGATGTGTATTCTTAATTCATGTAATTTTTGTGAACTAGAGGTTGGGTAAAATATTTACACACCAACTACTTGAGAAAGAGCATATTACATTGAAGAGCAAATATATTAGAAGTACGAGCGAGAAAGGTTTTGAATGTTGATTTGCACACACTAAGTGATAACCTACAACCTTGGTTTTGATGATGACAAATGTAAACTTAATCAATATCTTTACTTAAGCTTTGCAGATTGCTGGTCATTTGCTCATTAGTAGGGTTTTCGGATGAAGAACACCGTTCGAACACCGTCCAAAGAATGGGAGGCCAAAACTATTGCTATAGAGGAAGCAAAGAATGGCTAAACTCCATGCCTATTGAGTCCTTAATTAACTCTCTTACATCTTATGAATTGAAGCTTAAGGCAAAAGTGGTGGATGATGAAGAAGCAAGACCAAAAAGAAGCATTGCATTAAATACTTCTCAAGAAGAAGATTAAAATGGTTCCATCAATCTAGAAGATAAAGATCTTGATGAAGGAGATCTTGCACTCGTCACTAAAGGATTTCTCAAACACTACATCAATAAACGGAAAATGAGAAGAGGTGGAGCTATCAACCCAAATAGTTTCAAAGGGAAGACCAAGTACGAAATAAAAAAGCAAAATGAAAAGTGTTTTGAATGTGGTCAACCTAGACACTTCACAAATAAGTGTCCTTCCAAGAAGAAACAGGAAGGAAGAAAGCCCCGTTTCAACAATTTCCAAATCACATGGGATGATTGCAACTTCGAAGGAGAAGTTGAAGAAGAAATGGAATCGGCACAAATGGCTTTTGTGGCCATTGGTGATGATGAGGTAACTTTGTAACTTCTTATGATTCTAAGAATGAGAACGATGATAATGATCTTGAAGCCTTTATTTTAAAATTGCATGATAGCTTAAAGGAATCACATGCTAGATGTGTACATGTCCATAAAAATCAATTGCTTTATTTAATGCTAACTCTAAACTTGTGAATGAAAACAATAGGCTATCACAAGAAAATGTTGAGTTGAAGAAAATAATGCATGTGAATTAAAGGATCAAGGAAGAACAAGCCTCCTTGAAGAAAAGATTGGATGACTTGAATGTTCTCTTAAATAAAAAAAGGGAAAATTTTGTTGGTATGAAAAGGAATAGAAATGTTTTGATCAATAAGAACCTTGTCACTTTTAGAAGGGATGATTTTTGCTTTGTAAAATCAAAATCTTCTTTATTTGGAAATTAAAATGTTATTTACAATTATTGCCAACAATATGGACATGTAAAAAATAATTACTATGTCAAGAAAAATGAAAAACTTGGAATGAATACCGTATGGACTTATAGTACACTCAGTTGCACTAACTCTTATGGACCCAAGAAAATGTTAGTACCAAAAGTTATCAATTAATTTCTTGTGTAGGTAATAAACATCACCGACAATGCTAAATGGTTCATAGATAGTGGATGTTCAAGACATATGACCAGTGATGCATCTCTCTTCACCCATCTCAAGTCCAAAAATAGTGGAAAGGTGACTTTTGGGGACAACATGAAAGCAAAATCAATTGGCATTGGTGATGTAGGTAAAAATAGTGAGACCTTGATTAAAAATGTGCTTCTTGTTGATAATTTGAATTACAATCTCTTAAGTGTATGTTAACTATGTGTGATAAGAATCTATATGTATTCTTTACCAAACATGAATGTTTAATACTTGATAAAAATTGTGTCGCCTTATTTAAAGGTACTAGGCACAATGATGTTTATGTGATTTATCTCGATAATATTAGTGGTAGCAATGTAAAATGTTTAATTGCTTCTATAGATGATCCTTCACTTCAACATGGATTTAATCGAAAATCTTGCTAAGAAAGAATTGGTGAGAGGCTTGCCAAAATTGAAGCTTTTGAAAAACAAAATATGTGATGCATGCCAATTTGGTAAACAAGTTAAAGTGTTTTTAAACCAAGGAATTGTGTGAACCTTTGGAATTATTGCATTTGGACTTGTTTGGTCCAACTCAACATGCTAGTCTTGGTGGTAGTAAATATGCATTTGTGATTGTTGATGACTATTCTGGGTATACTTGGATATTATTTCGTGTTCACAAAATGAAACCTTTGAAAATTTTGTAAAACTATTTTCTAAAGTACAAAATTTGTTGGATTTGAAAATCATTCGTTTGAGAAGTGATAATGGTGCTGAATTTAAATTTTGAGGTTTTCCCAAATTTTGTGATCACAATGGTATTTCTCATGAATTTTCAGTAGTTACAGTGCCTCATCAAAATGGTGTTGTTGAGAGAAAAAATAGAACACTCCAAGAGACAGCTAGAACCATGATTAGTAAATCAGTGATTAACCAAAATATTTTTGGGCAGAAGCCGTCAACACGGCTTGTTATGTTATGAATCGAGTTTTTTTTGTGACCTATTTTAAATAAAACTCCTTATAAACTGTTTTGCAAAAAACCTGTTGTGAGCTATTTCAAAGTTTTTGGTTGTAAATATTTTATTTTAAAAATAAAAAAAAATCTTGAGATTTCCTCCATTGTCATTAATTCTATTTTTGAATGTGTAGTTACCTCTCCTAATGATATTTCCTATTTTTTCTGTTTGGATAAATGGCTTGCTTTAGATACTCGTGGAACATTGAAGAAGTCTGACAAATTTTTAACATCGATTTTAAACAGGCTTTGAAAGCCAAAACCACATTGCTTATTTAAGTACGCAACATTTCAGTTAGTTTAGTCACCAATTTACTGCTACTAACTGATGGGCATCGCATGAGCCCAGAAAAATGCAGTTGTACTTATTTTACAATGTTTTTAAAGTTATCGCACTTAACTTTGGCTGTATTTAAGAATGTGTATTGAGACTCTATGGGAGCTCTTTTTAGCTGATACACGTAGAAACATTCCTTTTGGCAAATTCCTCTCCAAAGATTTCGATCATTTTGACATCCCCTTCACTGGCAAAAATCAATATCCTCCCTAGTTTAACAAAGCTTACATTTAACGTAAAGGTTTGCGGTTTTTTAATGATTAATGGTTTACAAAAGCTGCATATGAACTTGAACGATCTAAATCTCATGCTTCTACCTCCGACCTTGCACCTCCTCACTCTCCTCCTCCTCAACCCTCCTCTTCCACACATCTACTATCCCATGAACCTCATATGTCCTCCTCTTCACCTCACTATCTCATCTTTGCACCCTTGTTACCTCACTAAGTAACCAACTGAGTTCCTTGCAACGCCGCACCCTTAGGAAGCTAAAAAGGCTTAAGACTAGGCAAACTATTCTTCAAGAAGCACTCAGTCTCGGTATGTCTGCCTAGGGCTATGTCTTGGTCTCAAGTCTTCTTCCTATAGCGACGACATCGATGATGGTGATCATTCCACTCCTCAGGATGAATATCCTGAGGATCTAATTGGCACCACCAATCCTGACAAATCTACTGGTATTGGAGCTGATGATAATAACAACAAGGATGTTGATGACACTTTTAACTACATCATGCAACGCCGAGATCCTGACAAATTAAGTGGTCACGACAGTGAGGCTATCGGGGATGATGCACCGATCAAGAAGCGCAAACTTGAGGAATGCTCCATGAAGAAGGATGACTCCACTTAGACTTGCTCTTTACTTTCTTGCTATTTACTGTTCTTAGATTTGTGTTATGTTTGTAGGCTTTAGTTGTACTTGACTAGTTGACTTCTCTAGTTGTAATTATTGACTTCGCCTTGATTATGACTATTATTGTTTGATTTTATTGTATTTCTTGTGTAAGAGGAAGCATCCTCTTATGGAGAGCTTATTTTTCTTTGATGATGTCAAAAGGGGGAGTAAGGTGGCCTGTTGTTAGAATTGTGCGCTACACTGATTTGAGTTGATTGATGCACTAGTTGGGTGATCATGATTATTGTAAGATTATGTGATCATAATTATTGTAAGTTCTTTAGCCTTAAAATTTGTCATCACCAAAGGGGGGAGATTGATAACCTACAACCTTGGTTTTGATGATGACAAATGAAACTTAACTTTCTTAACTGAAGTTTTGTAGGATTGCAGGTACATTTGCTCATTAGTAGGGTCTTCGAACGAAGAACACCATCCGGATAGTACAATATTTCTCGGACGCACAAGCTCCTCCAAACGAGATTATTACGGATGCAATATACTGTCCGACCGATCAGGCAAAAAGCAAAATTTGGAAGCATCCACAACGGACGCACTAGCTCGTCCGAAGGAATTTGCCTCGGACGTATTTCACCTTTCGAAAGAGTAAGGCAGAGTCAAGAGTTTTATTGCACCTGCAACGGACGCATCTAACTATCCAAAAGAAGCTTGCATCGGACAAATCTAACTATTTGAAAGAAAATCATTCCCAGTTAAGCATAAAACCCTTCGGACACATCTACACGGTGTATATGAGTATAACACACATGCAATACCGGTTCGATTTAAGCAACGGCGCTAGCTCGGCCGCGAATAGTATCCTTTACTCAACAACACCAGATCGGACGATAGTTCCTGTCTCTTCCGATGTACATCATGCGTCATAAACTATAACGAACTAGTTTTTGAGTATTTATTATTGAGCCTTAGGATTTGGTTAGAACCCAATTTATTGCACCTATAAATACCAACTCCTTTGTAATAATAATTATTATCTTACACATTGAATACAAGCAAAGAAGGGCAATTTGAGTGCAAATTAGCTCTTTGGTGATATTGTATTAGTGTGTATTTAAGAAGCGCTATTCAAAATATTGAGTGGAGTGATAATCCTGTACAAAAGTGAGGTTAGTGTAAAATCCTTGGTTCAACTAAAAAGAAGTAGTGTGAGCAAGGATGATCCTACTTTGTACACTACACTGGAGATTATTGGCTCACCAAAATTGAAGGAGCATCTTGGTGGATTATTATTCCAAGCTATCTAGCCTGGATGTGGTGTTTGATCTCTCTCTCAAATTAATTAATTTATCTTATTTTTAATTACTCATCCTTTCATCATCTTATTTGCCAAGTGCAAGGAATTTAAATTGTGCACTAATTTTTAAATTATTTTAGAAACCTAATTCACCCCCCTCTTTGGTTGCTTTGGGTCCAACACTAAGAACTATGGATTTCTCTATGAAAGATATGAGTTTTCATCTCTGAATTTTTGGATGAATTACTTTGTGATGAAAAAGAAGTGCAAGGGGAAGGCAAAAGAACTAGATAGCTACTAGGATACAAATGGACCAAGAAGTTGTTCGGTAATCTTTAAAAGAATTTATTCCCAACGGTATTTTTTTTAGCTAGCTAACCACTAGAACATTGGTGGGGGAGCACAACTCCCAAATTTTATTAATAAATAAAGCTAGAGTACAGAGAGGGAGGACTAGGGCAATACCTCTTGTAGTTATACCAACCTAGATGTAGTAGAATTCTTCTTTCAACTTCTCAGCTATAACAAAAGGAAAATCACTAAATCGAGCTCCATCAGATTGATGGCATTTTCTAACTATCAAGAAAGAATACCATGGAGAGTAGCAAGAAGATTGAGAGGAGTGAAATTTTGTGAGGATAACAAATTGGAGCCCGGCCAAGCAAGATTATCTCGCCACCTTGTTAGCTTCTCGATGATGTGATTGAAGACAAAACTACCTTGTCTTATTGAAGCTTGAATTTCTCGAACCACTTGATCTAGCTTCAAAGGAATAGAGGATACGTTGTGGATCATCTTTCATAGTGCAAGGGAATCTGATTCAACTAGGACATCCAAATTTTTTTTTTGAATAATACTCTTAAACCCCTTTGAAAGAGCCCTAGCCTCTACTTCCATATTGGTTGCAACTCCATAATAGGTCAAGAATGCAAAAATTAAATTACCTACCAAATCTAAACTCGTAAAATGCCTATTCCCACCGAATGACCATGGCATCCTAGAAATACAGGTGCCATTAAGCTTAAAGACGCCCAATGGAGGCTTATGCCAAGACATAGCCCTAGGCCTCGAACAAGGTTTTATTTCCCACCTACGCGGCAAAGACATAATGAGCTAGCCAAATATACCAACTAGATTAGTTGAGGAAGAAGTGTATAAGGCTGTCTGCTAGCAGATGAATAAGAGTGCATCCAAGGAAAGCCATGTTCTCTTATGAAGGATGAATCGACCACAGAGTGTGGAATGCCACGGAGATGCTGAAAATAATGCCAAGCTATCCATGCAAACCGACATTGAATGGAGGCATGTTTCAAAGAGTCTTGCGAAAAGCGAAAATTGCATTTGGAAGGACAAGAAAATCCAATATCTATGAGAACAATTGCAAAGGAAGAAAATGGTTGAATAGCTTCCATAAAAATATTTTAGATTAGTATTTGAGAGCTCTAATGGCTTATGTTTTACGATATGTGTAATTATTGTTGTCAACTTTTTGTAGGCCACGTACTTGACCGGAGCATCTAACAACTTGAACCCGAAATCCTTTGGATAGGAGAAAGAAGAACATATGAGAGAACATGGCAATTCTAGTATGACGGGTATAGGAAGTACATGATTGAACTTTAGGTAAATAGGACACAACTAAATGTTTAAGTAATGAAATGTGTTGTGAAACCAATTATTTGTGGCATAGGTTGAATTAGATGTGTTAAAGAGGAGAGATGAAGGTAATAAGCTATAGAGCAACACCTCTGAGATTGATGAAGTCTTGGATAAACTGGCAGAGATTTCAAAGCTGTGATGGAAATGAAAAATTAGATTTGACAGTTCAAAATTGCCTGATAGGTTGGAAGATGTGGTGGATACCCAGAATGTAATACCCACAATTTTTGCCTAATTAGCCTAAGCTAATTGGAAATAATAGGTAAGCTAACTGTGTTGATTGAATAAAATAAGATAATTGTAATGATTAGGGGAATTAGGAGTTTGTTTTGTTAAGTAAGATAAACTAATTACTAAAACTATCATAAGAATTTGTAAACGAATGTTGCTTCGTCTTAACCAGGTTTCCTCTTGAAAAATTCAGGTATCGGACGGTGTTTGTGTTATTCTGTCTCTTATACACATCTAGATGTGTATAAGAGACAGGGCTTATAGAAATCCTATCCAACCAATTTTGAACTGTCAAATCTTCCGGCGGCCGAGCTAGCGCCCGTTGAAATCGTCTGAACCAGGTATCTGTCTCTTATACACATCTAGATGTGTATAAGAGACATGCTCGCTCTCTAGCAAGCTTGGGTTTCTTGATGCTTGTTCATCCATGGCTGCACTTCAATCTTTGATTAAAGGGCAACCTCCACTTCTGAATCGTTCATTTGCTGATGTTCTTATGACCAAAGCCCAATAGATAGCTTTGAAAGAAAAATCTCAATATAAGAGATAGCCAAACATCCAAGGGCTTTCTATTCCTTTAAGCTTGCCCTTCTTGGAAAATATTTGAAGGCCAAACCCCCAATGGTTGTGATACACAAGGAGTTCTGAAAGATTGGTTTTAAGGGTGGTTTCTAGCTTGGGTTGGATTATAGGCACATTTTGATCCGCTTTGATCTCGAAGAAGACCTTTTTCATTGTTGGTGTAAAGATTTTTGGACCATTCTCGGCCATGGTATGCCCATCTTTAAATGGACACTGGATTTTTGTCCAAATGTTGAGGCTCTAATCATTCCGGTATAGGTTTCGTTACTTGATCTTCTAGTGGTATACTTTGATAAAGTTGCCCTATTCTCAATAGCCCAATGGGTAGGCATTCCCTTAAAGATTGACACATCGACACCCATTATTAATCATCTCAGTGTGGCTTGCTATGTGTGTTGAATGTGATTTGACAAAGTCGTGACCTCTAGGGTGTGGGTGGGAAAAAAGTTAGATGGCTTTTGGCCAACTATTATTTTTTATACACAGATCTCCTTTCCTATTGTTCAACTTGTAATAACGTAGGGCATGATAAGGTGGATTGTCATTTGAATGAGAATAATGAAAAGCAAATTGATCCTCCGGCCTAATTGAAGAAGCCTAATGAATCCAAAGTACAGCCAAAGAAGCCGTCTTCTATGGGAGAAGGCTCATCTAGGTTGACTCAATTGGATAAATCTCTCATTCCTATAGCTCCATACGATCAAGGATTGGTTATGCATTCCATTCAAGGAGCTGTAAATGAAGACAAGTGAGCTCAGGCAGAAACGCTTATGGCTATCGATCAGGTTGGCGATCCTAAAAACAAAAAGCATATAAGAAGGTTTCAAGCCTTAGGGTTGAGGATTCCTTGGCCTCAAAAGAATTGGCTCTCTAAATCTATGGTTGTTGAAACTTGTATGACGTTACCGATAGCTGAGAAAGAGGAGGGTTGGACGGCTGTAGTTGATAGCGAAACCCCACCAACACCGGAGGTGTATTTGGAGATATTAGGATAAGTATGGTTCTAACCAACCCTCCAAACTTTTAACCGCCCTGAATAGAGTTGAGGGTATAGTCGAGAATATCCCTCTGGCAGTGGTTGAAGATAATGAAGTAAGTCTTTTGGATTTTCCTTCAAAGAATTCTATGGAGGTCCGGTATGACCACCATCGCAAGCTTCACTAGCGTAAGAAAAAAGAAATTTAAAAAGAAGAGATTATGGAATCTTTATCAAAAACAAATAAAGTGAACCGATTGCCTAAATCACGTGAACAGCTTACCTTCATTTACAGAGATTTCTTACGATTCGTTAGAAGTAATTCTTTTAAGCCTGGTATTGATATCTCATCTACTTCTCTAGGTCTTGCGGCCATTCGGTGAACTCGGGTTAAGAAGCATATTTTTCCAGTCACAAAAACTATCTTGACAAGGAAAACTCTACATGCCCTCGAGGTTGGTAACCCTTCCCATTTAAATGATTAATGCACTTATATGGAATGTTCATGGGATTGCAATCTAGAAATCATCTTCTCAGTGATTAAAAAATTAATTCAACTTCATAAAATTTCCTCTTTTGTCATCCTTGAACCTATGGTTGATACGTGTAGGCAAGAGGATTTTTGTTCTCACTTTGGTTTTGATTTTTTGATATGGATCCGAATGGCCCAAAGATGTGTCAAGATGAGGAGATGAAAGATGGAGCAAGCATGGATTCACTCTTACCAAGATTGGAGTACATTCGTGGTATTTTGATCGAGTTGGATTGAACTATCTTCAATTCATTATTACATGACGCCCAATTCTTCAAAGTAAAGCACAAGTGGAGATCCTTTAAGTGCAAGAAGGCCGAATTTCCTTTCAAGTTTATTTTAGTCTGAACCCTATAATTACTTTTTTAGGAGTTTTTAAGCTAGTTTTTAGGATTTCTATAAGCCTATCAATAGGCCTCATCATATGGACGAATTTCAGTAGATTTTTATCAATAATATTCATCTTTTTTGTGAGGAAAAAGTTCTTTCTTTTTTTAGTCTTTGGATTAAGACTTTGTTGGGATCATCGCTTGAGCAACGGTGATTGTTCTAACCAACTTATAGATTTGGTTCTTGCCTGATTCATATAGGCAACGGGTCAATTCTTGCTTTAAATCTTGTTAAGAGTTTGGTTCTTGTCTCGCTATAGAAAATGGGTTGAATTATTGCTTGCTCCGTCTTTCATTTCCTCATCTTGACACATCGTTGGGCTATTCGAATGAGTTGATACACATCTAGATGTTTTAAGAGACAGCTTTAATTGTTGGGTTTCATGGCATCAAGTTGATCGCGCACGGGATTCGCATCATTTTTGTTTGTTCAATTTGAGTAATAAGATTCGGGTTTTCTAGAAGCGTCCGTTTCACTTCATGTGTTGAATAATTCCAATCTATTTATGCATTTTAGGGTGATGCATGACAATTGAGTGCATTTGGTTGATGTAACCTTTGTGTTTGCTAAGTGTACTCAAGCAGAAAGATGTGTTCTGTGGGATGACTTACTATTCAGCCGGTTGCTCAGGTACGTGAACTATTAGTGGTGATTTTAATTTTATCGAATCGGTTTCAGAGTTATCTTGATGTGTATAAGAGACAGCCAGTGGCTGATTAATCGACAGATATGATTTTTCACTATGGGTTGAAGAACTTGCCTGTCATGGGGAACAATTACACTTCATCTAGGGTTCGACAAGGTCGTTATGTTGAAAGGGCTTGATCGTATTTTGTTTAATCAATAGTGGGAGAACCTCTTTCCTGATTTGGGTGTTTCTTATCTCAACTATACCTCTTTCGACTGTTCACTCCTCTTGTGGTCTCTCCAAGTGAATAATGTGGGGGGGTCGAAGTCTTTCAAGTTCCAAAATACGTGGATCTGTCACTACCCTTTCTTTGCACTATAGAGGATAGTTGGTCTCAACCCATCATCCCCGCACCCATGATGGCATTGATTTGAAGTTGAGATGTCTGAACTCATGCCTCAAAGACTGGAATAAAAATGTGTTTTGTGATATCCTTAAAGCAACTATTAAGGCAGTGAAGGTTGAGGTTTTGGCTCATGAATCTCACTTTAAAGCTACTTAGACTGAAGAGTCTATACATCAATTACATGTGGCTCAAGCATCTTTGCCTTCTTGTCTTAGGAATGAGGAGATATTTCTTAAGCAGAAAGAAAGAATTAAATGGTTAGCGGATGGGGATTCAAATTGCAAAATTTTTCATGCTTCTTTGGTGGAATAAAGGCATCTTTGTCAATAGAAGGCATTAAAGATGACTTGGGTTTATGGCTTACAGATTCCATAGCAATTAAATAAGAGGGTGTATAAGAGACAGTCTAAATACAGTTTAATTCCTAGGACATTATTGCTAAGGATACTCTTGTTGTGGTTAATGAATTTTTATCCAGAGTGACTCTCCCTAGAGCCTCAACTAGTGATCTGATTGTACCCATACCGAAGAAGCTTAACCCTAGCAATTATATGGATTTTCGGCCAATATCTTTATGTAATTTCATTAATAAATTTTTTTCAAAGTTGTTGGCTAATAGACTATCCAGTATTCTGCCACTGGTTTTCTATCCGGAGCAATGTGGGTTGTGAAGGGGCATACTATGGAAGGTAAATTTTACTGGCACAAGAGTTGCTTGAATCCCTTAAACATGAATCCCGTGGTAACAATATTATTCTTAGAATCGTCATGATGAAGGCATTTGATCGGGTGGATTGGTCATTCTTGCAACGGCTTCATTTGAAGTTCAGCTTTTATCTCTATTTTGTTAAATTGATCATGAATAATCTTATACACATCTAGATGAGACCTATCACCACAGGATTAAAGAATTTTTAAAGTCCTACCTCATCCCTAAGGCTTGAAACCCTCTCTTTGTTCTTAATTATTTGTGCGGAGGTAATCTCAAGTGGCTTAACTCTTTAGTTCAACAATAGTCTATTTCACCTTATGCTTTGCCTAGATGGTGGCCAATGGTATTTCGTTTGGCATTTGCAGATGACGTGGCTATTTTTCTGCAAGGTGGTTTGAGGTCAGTGCTGAAATTTTAAGAGATTATTCTATTTGTGAGCTTGGATCAGGGCAAAAGATTAACACGTCGAAGAGCTCTTTGTATGCTTTCAAGAAATCTGGGGTTGGCAAGATTGGCCTAATTGAATGTCTCATGGGGATTAAAAAAAATCTGATTTTCCTCTTTTGTACTTGGGGTGTTACCTTCATAAAGGGAAAAAGCTTACTCGACACTTTCAATACCTACTTGAGAATGTCCAAAATCGCGTGGATGGAAATTGACCCGTTGCCTACATCCCCTGGAGGTCGCTTAATCCTCATCAAACTTCTCTTAACCTCTATTCCAATAAATGTCTTGGCTGTCAAAGACCCTCCCAAAATGGTTATCTCTTCCTTGGAATGCTTGATGGAAAATTTCTTTTGGGGGGGAAATGGAGTTTGACAATAGGAGGCATTGGTGGAATTGGAAGGACTTGTGTTATCTGGTTCAACAGAACAGGTTGGGGATTCGGGATATCCAAGATATTATTTGTTCTTTCTCTCTCAAGTTATGGTGGGGTTTATATAATTCTTCCTCCTATTGGCCATCTTTCATAAGTTCCCGTTATGGTGACAGAACTGTTCAGAACGGTTTTTCTATCTGGAAATGGATGGCATCAGTTAAGATTTGTCTCATGGTTCTTCCCAAGTCTTTATTTGAGGTAGAGATTCTTCAGTTTGGTTGGACAACTGGCTTGGTAAGGGATCTATCTTCATGGGTAAGAAGTGTTAGATTGAAGATGTTGAAGTCACCAAGTTTACTCAAATGCTCAAGGCTAGAATCTTGACTTTGTCAACTCACGGATTTCGATTGAATTTAGACAAAAGGTGCTGAATACTAGACTATTTTTGGAGGATGGGTGAGAGACAGTAATTTGGTCTTTGTTTTCTTCGGAACTATTTACGACAAAGCAAGTATTTGAGAAATACGAAGGAGAAAAGGCACACTTTTATCTTGTAAGCATCTATGGAGGTGTTTGGATTCTACTAAAATGTCCTATCTTGGATTGGAAAATTCTTAACAGATTAATTCCCTTTTCAGGAGTGTTCATGCAGTTCAATTTCTGCCTCCATTTATACTTCCATAGATGTGATAAGAGACAGATGAAATTTCAGCATTGGTTTGTCCAAATGCATCCATGGTTTCGCAAATTTTTAGAGATAAGCTTGGAGTTCCTTGGCTTCACGATAACCCCCTTCTTCAGGTATGTTATGCATGATGGTCGCATCCTTAATCTTCTAATGCAGGTAAGAGAGCTTCATGATTGCTGGTTCTAGTAGTAATTTCTAGATGTGTATAAGAGATGGACTTTAAAATCATGAACAATTGAGACAGTTGACTGCACTACCTCAAATAAGGTTGTTTAAGTGTTGACGGAGTCTTCAAGGTTGTTTTGTTTGTTTCCTTATTTTCTGGTTTTTACCGAGTCTTTAGTGCATTTGGTTATTTTTTAGTTATTTGGAGTCTGTAAAGCCTATGAAAGGCACAAAAATATCATTTCAAGATATTAAGCACCAGGAGTGTTTATGAGTGCATATTCTTTATTTTTTTTATCTATAACATTGTGGTATCAGAGCCATTACTTCGATCAATTTGACTGGGTGATTGGAAAAATGTATGAGTGAGAGTGCAAACAGGTGAAGGGGGAAACACAAAGGGTGATAGTGTTTAGCGAGGGCAGTAGCAAATTCCGTAATTTCGTCTTCTGTAATTTTGTCAACTTCATCACCACTCATACCCATCTTCAATGGAGACAAGTATGAGTTTTGGAGTATCAAGATGAAAACCCTATTCAAGTCTCAAGATCTGTGGGACTTGATTGAGTTTGGGTTTGTTGATTGCTGATTGAACTAGATCAAGAGAAAGAAGAGAGGCTGCGGGAAACCAAAAAGAAGGACTCCAAGGCTTTGTTCTACATTCAACAATCGGTGTATGAGTCTATCTTTTCCCGTATTGACACAGCAAGCACTTCAAAAGAGAATGGGACACTTTGAAGAAGGAATTTCAAGGTACTTCGAAGGTAATATGAAATTACAAACTCTTCGTCGGGATTTTGAAACTTTATCCATGAAAATAATGAATTGGTGCAAGACTATTTATCAAGAGTTACTAAAATTGTGAGTCAAATGAGGTCATATGGAGAAGATGTTACTGATCAACTTGTTATTGCTAAAGTGTTAAGGAGTCTGTCCCCCAAATTTGATCATGTTGTAGCTGCCATTAAAGAGTCAAAAGATTTATTTGTGTTTTTGTTTGATGAATAAATTGGTTCCTTGCAAGCTCATGAGACAAGAATCAATAAGTCGCTAGATACCATTGAAGAAAAAGCCTTCCAAGTCATTCGAATGAGTAAGCAGCAATCAGGGCAAGGAGCACAAGGATTTGGCAGAGGAACTTTCCAAGGCAGAGAATGTGGTAGAGGGAGAGGACGTGGTCGGGGTAGAAGTGGAGTACAATGCCATTATTGTGATAGGTTTGGGCATATAGAAGCAAATTGCTGGGACAAAGTACCAATCAAGCTGGATATGCTGAGGAAAAAGAAGAAGACGGTATACATTTTTATGGCTTGGTCTGTAGATGCCAAAAGAGTAGCTAATGTATGGTTCGTGGACAGTGGTTAATTAGACATCATATGACTGGAGACAAGTAAGTTTTTAAGGATCTAGATGAGACCAAAATGAAGTAGATTTGGCTTGGTGATAACAAGCAAATACAAGTAGAATGTGTGGCGAAGAGACTGTTGCTATCTTACTACACATCTAGATGTGTATAAAGACACATTCAAAATGTTTTGTTTGCCCCTAGTTTGGCACATAACTTGCTCAGTGTTGGACAATTCCTTGATAGTGGATTCTCTGTCTTGTTTGATGATGGGATGTGTGTTATTACGAACAAAAAAATAGGTCATGTTTTAGTTAATATTCATATGACACCAAACAGAATGTTTCCTCTTGAAACTTCAAATATTGAACATGCTTTGGTTGTTAGTCAAATGAATGTTGATGAGTCTAAGTTTTGGCATTTACACTATGGGCAATTGAACATGTCTAGATTAAGACTGCTAAGTCAAAATGAGATGGTTGTTGGTTTTCCAAAATTAGAGTTAGTTGACAAGGTGTGTGAAGGTTGTATACACGGCAAGTTGCATAGAAGATCTTTTGCTGTAGGAAAGTCTTAGAGAGCCTCTAGTTTTCTTGAGCTGATTCACACAGACTTGTTTGGTCCTATGCATACAAAATCACTTCGTGGGAGTCGATATTTTTTGCTATTTACTGATGATTATAGCTGTATGAGGTGGGTGTATTTTCTTAAGTTTAAATCGGAAACTTTTGAAAATTTTAAAAAATTCAAAGCTTTGGTAGAAAATCAATAGTGGTAATAAAATAAAAGTTCTTTGCACAGACAGAGGTGGAGAATTTTTATCTCAAGAGTTTAATCTATTTTGTGAAGCAAATGGTATTCATAGGGAGTTAACAGAGACAGTTTGACCAGTCAAAATGGGATTGCAGAACGAAAGAATCGACTGTGGTAGAAATGGCCAGAAGCATGTACCAGAAGTCAAAATCCTTCAAATCAATTTTGGGTTGAGGCAACAGGTCCTGGATTGCTTAATGAGAAACAGTCATCGTTAAATGTGTTATAAGAGTAAATAGTTCCGATGAAAACATTTTTCCTTATTGCTGGTAAGTCACCCTTCAGATTCATACCCACCTCAACAGCTATACCTTATAAATTTGAAGAATTTAAAAAAGCTTCATAAGCTTGATGGAAAGGCTGAAAAGTGTATATTTATTGGTTATTGCTCACAATCCAAAACATTTCTTTTGTATAATCCCAAAACTGGGAAGATCATTGTTAGGAGAGATGTGGAATTTGAAGAAGGCTCATGTTGGAAGTGGGAGAACGATAACAGATCAGCGGAATTATTGAAGGAAGAAGCTCTAGATGAAGCAGCGAATCAGCCATCTGGTGTTGTAACAAATCATTCAAATGGACATGAATCCAACTGCCAACAAATTATACTGCTTTACTAGCCATGACCAGTACCGACTAAG
This sequence comes from Cinchona pubescens, assembly GCA_025175665.1. NCBI lineage: Eukaryota > Viridiplantae > Streptophyta > Magnoliopsida > Gentianales > Rubiaceae > Cinchona > Cinchona pubescens. Next base: position 445,616 of record JANKKI010000319.1, on the reverse strand, counting down.
ATTCAGATGAGAATCCTTCACGCAAATTCAGATCTCTTGCAAAAATTTATGAAACTTGTACCTTTTCTCTATTTGGTGTAGATCCAATTTGCTTTAAGGAGGCTGCAAAAAAAAGAATGGCGAGATGAAATGGAAGAAGAGATACCAGCAATAAGGAAAAATGAAACATGGAACTTGGTGGATTTACCAGAAGGTAAAAATGTTATTGGCTTGAAATGGGTGTTTAAGTCTAAATACAATGCGGATGGTAGTGTGAAGAAACACAAAGCCAAATTAGTAGAAAGAGGATATTCACAACAACAAGGTATTGACTTTGACAAGATTTTCTCTCCAGTTGCTCGTTTTGAAACAGTGGGAACTATATTGGCATGGCTGCGCAATTGAGGTAGAAAGTTTATCAGTTTGACGTAAAGTCAGCCTTTCTAAACGTGACCTGGAAGAAGAAGTATATGTCAGTCAACCATATGGTTTTGTGGTGAAAGCAGCAGAAGAAAAAGTGTACAAGCTGAACAAAGCACTCTAGATTTAAATGTGGTTAACATGCAGAATTGCAAAGTAATTGGAACTCCTATGAATGTGAATGAGAAGTTACAGGTTGCTGATGGTATTGAAAAAATAGATGGGAGTTATTTTCGAAGATTAGTTGGAGGTCTATTCTATTTGGTACAGACTCGTCCAGACATAGCTTTGTCTGTTGGAGTTGTTTCAAGGTTCATGCATAGCCCTACAAAGCGTCACCTTGGACCAGCCAAGAGAATCTTGCACTATGTTGCTGGACCTACAATTTTTGGGCTATGGTATTCACATAAATGTAAATTCACTTTATTTGGTTTTTTTATATAGTGATTGGATAGGTTCCTTGGATGATAGGAAGAGTGTCTATGGACATTATTTTTCTCTCAGGTCTGCAGCAATTACTTGGAGCTCAAAAAAAATAGTCGATTGTTGCTATGTCATCATCTGAAGTAGAGAATGTAGCAGTAGTAGCATCTTTAGCGTGTCAAGCATTGTGGCTGAGAAAATTGCTTGTTGTATCACAGGATCTTTACCAAGAGCAGAATGGAGCAACTAGAATTTTCTACGGTAATTTATCAGCTATAGCAATGGTTAAAAATCCAGTGTTTCATGGAAAATCAAAACACGTAGACATACGCCATCCCCTTATCCGTGAGCTTGTTGCAAGAGAGTTGATTAAGCTGGAGCAGTGTAGAACTGAAGTACAAGTTGCAGATATTCTCACCAAGGCACTTCCACAAGCAAAGCACAATTACTTTATGGGTCAACTTGGTGTCTGTGATTTTGAATCAAGGGGGAGTGCTGGAAATTGATTCAAAATGTTGTTTTTAGCTGTTAGAGTCAAATAAGGTTGTTTAAGTGTTGATAGAGTCTTCAAGGTTGTTTCGTTTGTTTCCTTATTTCTGCTTTTTACTGAGTCTTTAGTGCATTTGGTTATTGTTTAGTTATCTGGAGTCTGTAAAGCCTATAAAAGGCACAACAATATCATCGAATAAGATATTAAGCTCAAACAGTGTTTATGAGTGCATATTCTCTGTTTCTTTTATCTATAATAGGTGATTTTTAATAAATTCTTGGCTAAGGGTGTCTTACCGCTTGCCTCTTTCACTGTTCACTCCATTATGATAGCCTTGATTGATTCTAGCATGATTAAAGGTTTCTTGGCTGTTAAGGTTGTTGATTTTCCATTTGAATGCTCATGAAGCCTTGTCTTAGATTCACGGCTGTTGCTTGGGTTAAGCTAATGCCTGTCTCTTATACACATCTAGATGTGTATAAGAGACAGCCCTAATGCAATGGTACACTCTGTCTGTGGTAGTGTTGTTCGAGACTCTAATGGCATTGTGATTGCTGGTTTTTATCTTTCCTTGGGCATTGCTACTAGTCTTGAAGATGAGGCATATGCTTTGCGTCGTGGTTTGCAAATGGCTAGTCCCTATGGCTTAGAAATTGAAGTGGAGAAGGATTCATTGGTTTTGTTCCATGTGGTCATAAGTAAAGCACATACTTTATGGAAGGTGGATTCATTGACTAATATGATATTCGACATCATATGGCCTAGGGTATCTTTCACTTATCTCATATCTATAGCCAAGGTAATAGAATGGCTGATATGTTGGCAAAGATGGGGAGTGGTTTGGCTATTTTTGCACCACTATTTCATCAACTGGCATTCCCATTCCCTTGATTGATGCTCTTCGGTTGGATGAAATAGGCTTTCCTAGTTTTAGGAAAATGAAATGAATTATATTGTCTTTTTTATGTTCATTTCCAGTTTGTATTTATTGCAAGAGGTTTTGGTCTGGTCTCTGATAACTCTAGCAAACTAGAGTTATTTTACTCTAAATTATGACATTTTGATAGTTTAAATCCCGAACTTTGGGTAATTAATTGAAATTTTTAGTTAATTTCTTTCATATGTGTTTATATTTTTGTTCTTGTTAAATATGATAAGTTTTTATTAAAATTTTAGCTTATCGCAAAAAGCTTAATTGCGTCAATATTATGTAGGTCAAAATTAGTGGTTGGAAGCTGGAATGAACAAGAGTTCAATACCAAATTGCAATTATAGAAGAAATGGAAGATTGCTGGGGAGAGAGTCCATTTTGCGATCTGAACTCGAGAAAATGCCTTAAATGAATTAGAGTCCATAGCGCGATCTCAATTCCCAGATTACGATATGGATTCGCTGGTGGTTAAGTTGTAAGGGCAATCTTGTAATCTTCCAGCAAACAATTTTTGATTTTTGCCTTGTGTAATACTCTACTATTTAAGCTACTTTGAAATTGTAATAGAGAAAGTAGGAATAGATTAAGTAGGAAGTTAATAGATTTTAGGATAGATTAGGATAGTTTAACTCTCAAGTTTCCTTTTTAATGAAAAGTTTTCTTTAATCGTCTCTTAGATCTAGTTTTAATTTATTTGCAAGTTTAAATTTTGATTAGATAGTTATGGTGGGTTAATCATTAGCTTTTAGTAGATATAATTTTTATTTGTTTTCTAATGTAATTTAGGAAAAATATCTTTGCTTTCATTCAAGGGTTTCTTTAGACAGAAAAATTAGGGTTCTTGTTGATTTCTTGCATTTTTAATTAAGAATTCTCAATTCCTTGTATTAATTTCTATTTAATTTTTAGTGGGCTTTCTTTATTATCATTAAAAATCCAAAAAATATTTTGATTTTAAGTTTAACTCTTTCAAATTCTAGTTTAGAAATGGTGATTTCTAGCTTTACAATGTCTTTTTATAGTCTTTTTTGGGTTAATTTACTTGCTCTTTAATTTTAGTTTTATGTTAATTAGTTTAGAGTACAATTAAGTGCTTTTACTAGAATAGAGTAATTAGTTTTTCAATCTCATAATTGCTTAGTTTCATTTACTTGTTTTAGTAGATAATTTAGCCTAATTTAGGTTTTGCTTGCTTGAGCTTAAATATGGAATTGAGTAGTGTAGCTTTATCTCCCTTTGTTTGAAATCGCTTAACTGTACAAAGACCTGTAAATCTTTGTAATTGCTTGCCAATAATCCTTGTGGGAACGATACCCACTCATCCTAACAGTACCACTATCAACTCGGTATACTTGTTGATGTTAGGTAGAGTATTGTGAATTCACGTGGTTAATTATTGCTTGTTTGTCCTGTCAAAGTTGAACTTTACCTAACGAAGCAAACAGTCTCCATCTTTGAACTAAAATTTCTTGAAATTAATAAACTTGGGAGTAGCACCCCCCATCAAGGTTCTGGTGGTTAGCTAATTAAAATAAATAAATTTACATAGTTATTCTAGTGGAGATTTGATTGGTTATTTTGATATATTATGGGTTTAGATTTTTAATATGTTAAAGGTTGTGATTTAAATTATGGCCTAGAGGAAAATTATGCAAAGAATGGGAGAAAATAATATTTTATACTTTTCCACAAATTTATTAGTTTATAAAATTCAAAAGAAAAGTATTATCTAGAAAATGTTATTCGTAAAATAATAATATCCTATATAAAAGTATCATCAATGATGTGTGTCGGCCTTGAAAACTCTAGGAAACTTTAGTTGAACACTTTTAGGTGTTTAAGTGTTATTTTTGCCTATTTTTGCTTTTATGTATTAGAATGTGTGTGTGTTTTTTTAATTTAATATTTTTACTTTTATTTTAGTGTTTTTATTATAATTTATACAGTGTGTTTATATGTAGGTTTTGGTTTGATAACGGTGCGACTATTAGATGATAAACGGACCAAATCAAGTCACAATTGGATGGCAGAGCAAAACCAAACTTCTGGGAGGAACTGTGTTTGGGACCGCAATCCTGAAATTAAAGAAGGAAAACAAGATTGTGATTCCAAATCATAAGGATGCTATTGGAAACTAAACTGCAGTCCCAAAGCCAGTATAAAATTTTGGGACTACGGTCCGAAACTCCATTCAAACAGAGCGTTCCCGTGTTTGGACCACGGTTGCGGATTTTTCAATGCTATTTTGTGACCTTGTTCCAAAAATGCTCAAGGGTAAAAATGTCCATTTTGTAGCTGAAGTGTTGCTGCACCTTTTTTCTCAACCCTTTCCATAATAGAATACACTCTTTAAGCCTCTTTGGTGGCTATCTAGGAACGCATCTAGATAAGGAGGTGTATAAGAGTTCTCTTAAGCTACCCAGTTAGATGTCATAATTCTTTGTTTAGATGTACTGAAGTTGTAGTTTCCAATCACTAGTTGTATATTGAAGACCATTAGTGTAAGATTTTTAGTTGTCTCTTAATTTACCTTGCTTTGTGTTAATTTAGTATTGCTTAGTTTAGTTTCTTTCCTTTAAATGCTTTTTGTTTAAATACTTTTTTTAATTGCTTTCTTAGGGTAATAGTTAGATTAAAGACATATGCTTTCTTTTTATACAATTGATGCGAATCACATCTTGTTTTACATATACAAACACCTAAATCCTACTTTTAACTAGATGGTGTACCACAAGCATAAGGGGTCAAATAGTAACAAGTAGGAGCAGGGATCGAACCCATAAAGATTGGTCGGTAATTACCAATTATTTAGTTGAATTACTATTTGAACAATTTGATTTAAGGCAAATTTTTTTACTATAATTAAAGCTAAAGAAGTTAAGAAAGTGATTTAAAATATGTTAGCATTTGATTAGTTAATTCTCAGGGTTTAATCAATTAATTGACTCAAATAGCTCTACGGGTCTAACTAGAGATTCCCTTCCAACTGTGAATCAATCCCTTGGCTTGCTCATGATTCTAGTGTAATTATCAATATGCAGTTCAAGGAACCAACAAGAAAAGCATGCATCTTGGGCCGACTACTAACTATCCTAATCATGTAGTAAATCTGTCTAGGAATTAACATACAATGCTTGTATGTTGCGCTAAACCCACTAACATGGTTCAAGAAATGGCTTTTTCATTCTTGACCAAGCTACCAAACAATTTACTACTACACAATTATACACTGTTTTCACCAATCAATCAAGACTTGTAGGAAATTGGCATCATCAAATTTAACCCAACTAACTTGTAAATAATTAAAGATAGGAAATATAAACAAAGTATTTTAAAGGAAATATTTAAGAACACGAGTATGTAAAAAAGAAAACATTCAAAGAGAGCAATTAAATCTCCTAATTTAAAATTACCACTAAGAAAGCATGTCTAAAGAAAGCCATAAACTATTCCATCAATTAATTAGAATAAACAAGTAAATAATGCAATTAAACTAAACTAAATTAAATTTAACATACACCTTGATCGCATAAACATTAAACCAAAGTCTTACACTAAAAGTCTTCAAGACATTATAACTAGACTGCATCTAAACTAGGAAAATATGGGGTGGAAAAGGAAGGACTAACCTAGCCTACACTAACACTTACTAACACACTCTAACTATGTCAAAAAAGAGCCTTACATGTTCTATATATAGTGCTAAGGTTGACGGAGAAGTTTCAGCCACAAAGCAACCTCATTCTGGATGTTTTTTCCCTCCAGAAAATCTCGGACCACAGTTAACACTAAGGTGTCATTTCTAGTAGGTCTTGAGTTTTTGTGGTTGTGGTTACAAATTCTAATACATAAAAGTGCAGGTAATAGATCTAAATAATTACTAAAACACTTAATAAACACATACTAACATATCCTTGTATGGAATATAAGAGGGATAAGTAATAAACCTTCCCTAAGAAGAATAAAACTATTAGTTAAGGAACACAAAATAAAAACCCTGTCCTTGTTAGAACCTTTGGTAGACAAAGGAAGGATTGATTTTTTTGCTCGTCGTTTAGGTTTTGTTAATTGTTTGACAATCCTAATGGTAAAATCTGGATCTTTTAATTAGAGTCTTGTATGGAAGAGACTGGATCGATTTCTTATACACATCAAGATTGATCATCAACTTCTTTCAATGTTTCAGCAAATCGTGGTCGAACATTTGCCCAAAACATGCTCTGATCACTCTCATCTCTTGCTCAAAACATAGAATGTTCTTGCCTCAAGTCCAAAACTATTTAAATTTCTAAATGTTTGGACTAATCACCCAAACTTTATGCAGGTTGTTGAGAGAAATTGGAAGCCATATTGCCACTCCATTTCTCCTATTGATGTTTTAGCTTCTAAACTTAAAAGACTAAAGGCAGAACTACGGAACTGGAGCCCTTCAATCTTTGGCAATGTGTTCAACAAAGTGAAGGTAGCTAAAATACAAATTAAACAACTATAGGAGGCTTATTTGGATCTTGAACCAACAAAATAATTTGGCTTTAACCCATGTCAGTACTTTCCACACCAATTATTTAGTGGAGGAAGAAACATTTTGGAGGCAAAAAGTTGGAATAAGATGGCACAAAGAAGCAGATCATAATACCCATTTTTTTCATTCTTCCCTTATGGTGAAGAGACACAAGTTAAGCATCTCAAGGATCAAAGGGAATATTGTCTGGACCGATGGTATGCAACTCATTGAATCCGATGGGGGTGAACTTTTTCAAAAATCTTTTATCAGAGACAAACAGCCCACAATTTGATGAAACAAGCTAGATACCATCACAAAAGTTATGACCCAGGAACAAAATAGTTTCTTACTTCAAGAGCCGACTTTAAATGAGGTAAAAGATCTCCATGAGGCCACTTTCTATCTCAATCTGGAAGGTGCAACAGGAATTGATGGTTACAACGGTCTTTTTCACCACTTTCTGGGATATTATCCAAAGTGATCTCCATGATGCCGTGAAGGATTTCTTAAGGGACAAGCCATCGCCTAGGGCATTCACAAGCGCACTTGTTGCATTGATTCCTAAAACCTCTAATCCCCTGTCCTTTAATGAGTTTAGACCAATTAGTTTTTATACCTTTTTCAATAAAATTTGTACAAATATATTGGCTAAAAGGTTATCCTCATTCCTGCGAAAGTAAATATCTCAGGAGCAGATAGCTTATGTTAAAGGTAGGGAGATCACAGATAACATCTTGATTGCTGGTGTGCAATAATATGCTGCTGAGTTGCAATGCTATTGTAGGCACTGAAAATCAACAACTCTCAATATGTAGTAGTGGTGAGTACAGGTCGTCCCATAGAGAACGGAGTTTATTCTTGTGCTAAATGGAAAAAGGGGGTTTTGAATGCTTTTTCGAAAATAAAACTAAAACAAGAAAATAACTGAAGAAAATTCGATACAAGAAAAGTCTTGGTTTTGGTCATATCCACCATGGCAATTTCACTAGTCGATCCTTGCCACACAAGATAATTCAATTTTATATCGAGCACTAATTGAAGATTAAACCCGAACGAATACCAATTCAAAGTTGATTCTTATTTCTTCCTAAAGTTGGTTAATTTTCAACACGCGATCCAATTAACCCTAACTATTACTTTAATCCAGACACGAACCAAAGATTAATTTAATAGAAGCTTTAAGATCAACAAGAACAATTAGGCTAATTAAACATAAACACGCGCGGTTATGCCAATTAGGTGATTAATTTCCCTAAATTCAATAACACTAATCGAGTAATTATCAAATTCAGTTGCTTGATAGATTGAATTAAACACACACGGTTAAACAATCTAGCAGTAGATTAATTCCAATAACTTAGTAATCTGCAGAAATAACAAGTTAAAAGAACAATCATAATAATTAATCGCAGATAAATAATCAATACTTGACATATAATTGAATAAATTCAAGCACAAGAAGTCTCACAACTTTGTAGAATAGACCATGGCTTCAATCCCCTCTACCAAGAAAAGGTTCTACGCACAAAGTGCCATGAAAGAATAAAGAAGAATTTCTACTAAAAACCCTAGCCAAAAGAAAATAAAAGTGTCGATCCCCTTTTCTCTCACCCTAAATGGGGTATTTATAATGAGTACTTAGGGTTACAATTAAGGTCTACAGATAAGAACGTGAAATCGGATGAAAAAGAGTCCAACCGGGCGAAGAAATCTGTCAAAAACTCAAAAATACGCAATTTTGCTGTTTCGGGCACACATGCGCTGCCTATTTGGGTCCATGTGTGCCCCAGGAAGTGTTGAAAAGTTTCCTTCTGGTCCCAGCGCACATGCACTACTCAAACCTAGCGCATATGCACTGGGCTTCACTTTCGGCTTTTGACCCCGATGAAAACTGAATTTGGCAAAAAGTAGGAGTTTTGAAAAATATGAAAAAGTTGTAGATCTATGTCTTAGATTTCTAAAATATCTTAAATCACCTCAATTGGAGCTCAGATAAGAAAGTTATGCTGAATCTACCGAACTGTGTCAGAATCGCTCCTCGTCGATGCACATTTTCAACTTTGCAATTTTGAACAAGATGCCTATAGAATCATGGAAAACACAAAACACAAAATTTGTAGAAATCTTCCGTATCTTTCCAAATCATCCAAAATCATCTCAATTGGAGCTTGGACTCGAAAGTTATGCTGGAAATACAAAACTGCATCCAAAATGGCTTCATACTCGTGCATCTTTCGCCCTTAGCATATTCTTTCATCTTTGCCATCTTTTTCCGTTCTTTTTCACTTTAACCCTACAAAAACTAAGAATAATCAAATTAAGCTCAATAATAACTCAAATCTTGCTTACAACACATAAAAATGTGGTAAATGACAGTAAAATATAACACAATTATGAACTTACCAAATTATCCCACAGTCTTAGCCTTTGATCGTCCTCGATCAAATATAAAATTAAAACATTTAAGCTTAGCACATTTCACTCAATATATTCATTCAAATATCCACATAAATAATCAATAGTCAATCCAACAATCAGAGTAGTCTAAGAACCCAAGAACTCAAATGCTATTAAAAACCAAAACATGAAATTCTTGTGTATGTGTGTATATAGCCATTCAAAAACTTAGATTTGAAAATATCTAGATTAAATCATGAAAACCATCAAAAAAATTTCTAAACACCCCATAGCTCACTCTTCTTGCACCCCTCCACTAATCTAGACAACCGATTCAATTTAAATTTAGGTAGGACGTTCAGTTTGAACTATAGGTTAGGATATTTGTTAGCCAAAGAAGGGAGGGAATATAACAAATAAGAAAAACAGCTTTATAATAATGGTGGCCACACATTAAAATAAAACTTTTCTTCACATGCGGAATATCATACATCCATAACCCCATACTTGAGTAACAAACACCCATGAAGAATTCCGAATAACCAAACATGCCAACCTTCCTCGGACATATGTACATCACATCATCATTTTATTTTTTTATGTCCACTTACAGTACGGGTATCGGTGGTAGGCACTACCCGCAACAAATAAACACGCAGGTACCAGAGATGGGCACTACCTGCAAATACAAGTACCAGTGTTAGGCACTACCTGTAAATATAAAAAATATGCAGGTACCAGTGATGGGCACTACCTGCAACTATAGAAACTTCCATATTCATTTTTTCTCAACAATTTTTTCCAATGCCCTATTTGCTACAAAAATGTACATCACCCACTTCTCATACACTTCCACCCTTATATCCCCTTAACAAATAGTGTGCACCACAAGCTCTTAAAGGGAAAACTTAGGATAAAATAATGAATAGAACATTAAGCTCAATAAGGATAGGCAAATTGAGTTTATGTGAAAGAAGGTGAATGATGTTTCTCTTCAAAAGAACAAGGCTCAAATAAGGTACTTAGAAATAAATTGTTACTAACAAAAAATGGTTGGCTAGAAAGGCTCAATACACAAAGAAGGCACTACCCTCATTTTTAAACTAAATCGGGTCGTCTAAGAATTAGTTTCAAAAATATAATAAAGTGAGTTTTTGGGATGCAACATAATTGAGTCTACATAAATTTCTCTAAATATCCCAAATAAAAAATTAAAGTATGGCTTAGTGCTCAAAAATCTTGAAAATCATGAATGGAAAATATTAAAACCGACTACTCATTCATGCATGGTTCAACTAATGATTTATTATGCAAACAAATGGAAAAAATACGTTAATGCAAAAACTTTCAAAAATTCTATCTCCTGTGGTCAATTAATCCACAAAGATTTGCAGTTCCATTTAGTTCGACCATTGACCGACTAGCTTTCAGATCAATCTAAAAGCTAAAATATTGCAGGAAAATCGAGTAAAATACACCAAACAACTTAAAAATTGAAATAACTTTCCCACCCCACACTTAAAATAAAGCATTGTCCTCAATGCAAAATAAATATATAAATAAAGTTAAAATAAAAGCATAAAATGGAAAAAGAAAAGCTTCTTTGGATTAAATTCGCGTTTGGAGCAGTATCCGCTATAAATAACCCCTTGTTGCGAATGAAAGCTGGAGAACACTAAACAAAACCGAACAAAACAAATAAATAATTCCCTTGAGACAATAAGAAAAACAAGAAAACTATAGAAAAGGGTCCTACAATAATCAAGAAAAAACTTACTCCCTTAAGAGAAAACACAACAAAAATAAACGAAACACACGATTACGAAAATAAACCTAAGCAATATGAAATAAACTAACTAAAGAAACTTAAGTAACGAAAATGTCTAATAAAATAACTACTCAAATTGTCTAGGAAATCAACTGCCATGAATATCAAATAAAGAAAACGGACCAACACATAAGACATAAAAAAAACTTAGGGAGCGATGGGCCCCAAATCTTGCGAAAAATGAGGAAACAGCGGAAATGTTGATAGGTCCTCTCCTTGCTCCCTTTTAAAGGACCATTTTGATCAGCTTAACTTATCAATTAAGTGGATTTCTTGCACTAACAACATAATAAAACTAAGCTAACACTAAAAATAAAATAAACAAAAGTAAAACTTCAAAAACAAATAAACGGAATAAAATGTAAATTAACATGGGTTGCCTCCCATGCAGCGCCTTTGTTTACTGTCGTTGGCTCGACTTTGAACAAGATGGTCGGAATAACCATCTCTATACCAAAGGAAAGAGAGCTCAATAATTGTTAGTGATCGTGCATAGGTGCTCTCCTTGTCTCTTGCTCGCCATATATTTATCCTCAATCTCCTTCTTGACTCCATCGATTATAAACTCAACTTTGACCTCATTGTCATTTATGTAAATCAACTTAATCCCTTCCTCATGGTCCTTGGGAGACTTGAAGATATTGAACTCTTTACAAGCCACTTCATAGTCTTCAACTTTTAAGATCGATCCATAAGAGAATGTGGGGTATAATGGCACCACAATACAATCCCTGTTAACTGCCAATGGTGGGTATCTTTCATAGTAGTTGAATCTCTTGTGTTTCGTCCATAGCTAAGCCTAAAACCTTGATTGGCTCTTGCTCTAGAAGATCCTGAGGCACGAAAATCAGAGGCAATGAACTAGAGTTATCCTTAATAGGCTTCACATCTATTAATCCCATCTCTAGTTCTTTCTCTTTTTCTTCATCTTCTCCACCCACAATCACTTGAGATTCTAGTCTACTTATGAAAGAATTCAATAGAATTAGTTGATGCTCCGAACTTTGCAGACTGGCTCTTGTTTCCTATTGAAATTGCAAAGTATTAGCAGTTAAAGAATAAATTAATTCTTCCAAAGACTTATCAGTTTGGGTATAAGGTTGTTGTGACAAAACTGGATGTATAGATCGAAGATCTTGTGATGGATAACTCAACTCAGGATAATCTATCCATCATTGATTGTACTTATATGTGTAATGGTCATACCAAGGTTGTGATATTATTTTTTAAATCGTCACCGAATGCGAGGTCTATAAGTACACAATGGAAATTATTATTTTTTTTAAAAATTGACCTCGCATTTTTAAAATGCGAGGTCATACAACTATTTTGAAAAAAAAATAGTTTTATACCTCACATTTGCTAAATGCGAGGTCCGGCAAATTTTATTTTATTTTATTTTTTAAATTTTGCAAATTTGAATATGTATATTGCGAAGGGAAATTTTGCACTATTACAAAAATAGAAAAATGTTTGATATTTTTGTTAATTAAAGAAGGATTTGACTGTAAGATAAAATCACTAAAATACTAAATCGTAAATTATAAACTATAACATTACCGAAATAGTACGATATTTAGGAATACTAAACCATTATCTTTAAACCATAAACTATAACATTAACGAAATAGTACGCGAATGAAATGTGTAAACCCGCAAATTTATTAATTTATCATATATTTTTGATAAAATTTTGACATAACCTCCCCTATTTTACGAACATTCTCCCTGCCAACAACCAAACCCAACAAGGGCAACAAACATCCATAAAAGTTTCTCCCGACAAGGGCTAAAAAACATAAATACAAACCTAATAACAATAAAAAAGCACCCGACTAGGGCAAACAATGATATACAAATAACAGACATCAATCACACATAATTGCGAGAAGTAATAACAAATGTCAATGTCCATGATCTCCAAATCTCCCACCCGTACCACACTTTCTAGGTTTAGGCACCCTTTTTGATCGACGGACATAAAATAAAGGAGTGTCTTGCTGTTGAGTATGGTGAGCAATTTCTGCCTGCGAAGGTATGTTTTGTTCATGTTCATGTTCTTCATCTGAAACGGTTGGACCAGTATGCTCTGGATCAGGCCCAGTGGACGACTGTCCGAAAGATGATGGTCCTACAGGAGTGCGCATTTGCAAAAGTATGTGTGAAGTGTCACCCTCGAATGGTATATTAATATGAGGGCACAAAGAGACATTTTCGAGGAGATGGAACTCGACGACGTCGACGACCATCTCCGTATTGCCCGCCTCGCCGCGAAGCCCGCTCAAATACTCTATATGGATCATGTGCCTGGTGTGGATGTCGAACATAAATAGGAACTGGCGGAGGCCGAAGATCAAGACGAGTAGATTCACCTACTGCATGTAGTGATTGAGAAGCGAAATGTCTGATTTGTGCCCATGTACTACTATCCGGAGTATCGTCCTCGACCAGGTTGTCAACGACATGTAGTACAATCTAGCCATGGAATCCATCTACCGTGAAAGTTGAAATTAGTTTTACTGAAGTCATTTGAAAAAGAAAAACAATAAGAAAAAATGAATAATTTCTTACTAGATAATCTACACGTGCACGATCCCCGAGGTACCCTTCTGCAAAAGTATAAGTTGACTAGGATTGGATACGTACAGGGACCGTCCTCGGTCGGTACCATTGCATGTAATCACCTGATGCATGTGTAGTATCAACACATGGGAGACCAACCTCAACTGTATCCGTTCTTGCGCCCCAAATATCTATATATTGTCGGTGGGTCAACTCCCAATCATTGTTTGCCCGTGATATAAGAGGACCACGGCGGTCTATCAAATGAAGTGCACCTTGATTACCAATCAATCTCTGATCTGGTATGGGTTGGTGCAAACCGAATTGTCGCATAACTCGATGAGGGAGGTAACATTCCACGATCTCCCAACATATCAAATAAGTAACTACACGCCATATGTCACGACCAGCAGTGCAGTAATGGGGAAGCATATCAAGTAGCTCATCAGAGAATGCCTGCCATATAAACTAATACCAAAGAAGTCGACAAAAAGTTAGTAAATAAACGAAATACGAGGACGACAAAGTGCAAAAGAAATGTAATCGACGGATGTACCTCATTGGGTCGCAAAGTATGTAACTGATCTCGAAAAATAGATAAAACATGACGAGGAGCATTGCGCACATCAAATTCAACATCCCACCGGCAATACAAATTAATAAATATCAAATCCAATGTAAACATGTTTAATTAAACAGTTTAACAAAACATATATACCGAGATCCATATGCTCCGTGATGCTCCTGTGCGGGCTTTGCACTCTAACCGGATAGGACGCAGTGTCGGCATGCGCTCCCAAGCCCATAACTGTATACAATAAATGAATATAAAGTACTCAAATATAAAATATTTGAATATAAAGTATTGAAATATACCTGTACTAATAGTACTGGTCCGCAAATATTTCTAGAACCATGGGTGAAGTGGCATCACACAAACTGCGATACAGTGTGCCTAAAACTGCTGATCCCCAACTATAACAGCCCACAGTCTCCAAGTCCCTAAGCAACTGAAGATACAGTAGTGGCACTTTATTGCCTGAATTGTCTGGAAATAAAATGCCTCCAATAAGTACAAGTAAGTATGTACGTGCCATCTGCCGACACATGTCATCAGTCGCATCATCGGGAAGCGGACGATCTAAAGCAGCAGACAAACATCCAACTTTCAAACGACCACCGTCAATGTTTGATCTGGTAGGCGTGAAACCCAATAACTCCATGCATAACTGGCTCCAAGCATCTGCAGAATGAGTAGTGTCTCTACCCGTCACGGGGATCAACGGGCTGTCAATGTGTAAACCCCACAGTACCTCTACATCCTGTAACGTGATGGTGGCCTCTCCAATGGGCAGATGAAAAGAATGTGTCTCAGGTCGCCATCGCTCCACAAGACTGGTGATCAAAGCATGATCCACTGAAATACGTCCTAAAGATGCGATGCCCTCGAAACCTGCCAAACAAATATAATGCCATACCAGCGCCGGTATAGGCATGTGATCCCAAAAAGTCCCATCACAACGCTTAACCTGTAGTGTGGAACCATCGATAAGACCGTCAAAAATAGATCTAGCCCTACGCGGCGTTGTAGGTGATACAATATCATCTATATATGGTCCAGGATGAACAGCTCTCGCGACTGATCATCCATACCTAAACAAAGTAATATGAAAAGAATAAATGATTGTACAATATTTTTTGATGGTAATCAATGATCAGACAAACATTTTTTGATAATACAATATTTTTTGATAAACGAATACATTAAAAACAAACTACATTCATAGAATACAATGAGTACGTAAACAACACAATACAAAGACAAATCATTGTTGTCGCGAAGGGCAACTCCTGCGATTATGTCCCGATTCATGATAATTCGTACATCTTCTAGGTTCACGGCGATCCCTAATATCCATCTCGTTTTGTATGCGCCTCGCACGTACACGGCCTGCCCGGCGTTCAACGAACATATTGTCATCACCACGTAACTGCCAGTGAATTTCACACAACTCATCTGGATTAGATTGCGGAAAAAATCTACTAACGCTGCACTGGTCTCGATATATGCGAGTGGTGTAATGGTCCGCAAGTGTCGGGTTGGTTCATCACCCTTATGCCTGCAAACTGCCAAAGCATGCAAACATGGAAACCTATACATTTGCCACTTACTACAGCTACATGTCTGTTGTACATAATTGACAGTTTGTACATTGCCACCACGACCAGTCACACGATGAGGTGTTTTAATTCTATACACACCAGTAGACTGATCAAAAACCATGACTGTGTGTCCTCCACCTTTTTTGTCTGCTGACAACAACCTTTTCCAATTCTTTAGTGTAATTGATGTGCGACAATGTGCACCCGGTGTAATATTATCAACAAATAGTTTGACGGAATGATGGAATGCACTATCAATTATAGCCTTTATCAAAAGTAGTCTAACTCCGCGTAACACGTTATTGTAGCTCTCAGAAGAATTTGTACCATGTATTCCCCACCTACGATTTCCATCATGAGCAAGGCACCAACGGTCAAGGCCAATATCTGCCAGATATCTCCAAGCCTCTGGATGTTGCAGCTGTATTGTTTGTTGGTGCTTATTCCATTTTCGCCTCTGTAACTTGACACCAAGAGACCAACACAACTTCTTCACTTCTAAATTCTTATATTTGGTCATCAAATTACTTCGAACGTGACGCAGACCGAATCTAGGATATGCAAATGGTTAGATGTGTAAAGGGGACTCACTCATAGCATGCAGAATGCCACGATGCCGGTCAGATATTATGCAAACAGTCACTCCAAGTCACGTACAACATGGTGTCTCAACTGCTCCATGAACCAACCCCAACTTTGTATTGTTTCCTCATCAACAATTGCATAAGCAACAGGTAAAATCTTATTGTTAGCATCCAAAGCGACGGCAATAAGTAATTTATCCCGATACTCCCCTCGTAGATGCGTGCCATCAACAAATAGGACGGTCTACACATGTGCAATGCATCAATCGATGGCCGAAATGCCCAAAAGATGTATTTGAAAATTTTCACAACCCCGCTACTGTTGGGATGATGTAGCCATTGCACCACAGTTTGGGGATTGGAGCGTAGTACTTCTGCAACGTATTGGGGTAATTGTTGAAAATTAGATGCCCAACTTCCATATGCAAGCACAATCGCTTTCCTGTGAGCATACCAAGCTTTCTTGTAAGTGATGTCAACATTGAAACTGTTCTTAACATATGCTTGAATTTGTTTGACCTTGTGCCCAAGATCATTTTCAATTAAGTGCATAATTTGGTTAGATGCGTATGCAATGACTGTAGATGTAAGATTTCTGTTGTTGTTACCAGATATTTCACCGAGACATACGTGATCTTTTACCCATTTCGTGACCTTCCACACAGTAAGAGATTCATTTCCACATACCCGAATACTCCAATCACAATCTCTGGCAGCTAATCTACCGGAGGCCGCAGTCTTGTATTTAGCTGCCCATGTTCTCTTCCGGCTCTCTATGACTTTGAATTCTCATTTTTTAGCTATAGACCACATTGTAACTGCCTTACTAACTTGCTCCTTGCTTACAAAGTACATGTGCAACCGAATATCATTTTTTTCTTCATTCCAATAAACCAGCCCATCTTTATCACTGCGGTCCATGGGATCGTACTCACCGTAGTTACCAAGATCATTGAAAAAAGCCATCCCCCTGGGTTGATAAGTAGGAACATCCTCTTGTGTATGACATTCATCATTATTTGTCCCCAAATCCTCATCAGAATCATCATCCGATATATCTTCAGAGTCTGACCCTGACTCATATTGTATTCTCGTCTAATGGATGCCACGACGAGTCACTATTACCACTATCCGCTGTCAAACCCTCATCTACGAGACCTTTCTCCATATGTTGATATTGCATGGTACTTGGGCCTTCACCTTCTGTGGTGTCTCTAATACACTGCGCGCCAATAGCTTGATCAGATTACATTGAGTTTGACATTAAAAACGAAGAAGTTGGGTTGTAAAACTCAAACGACCAAGGATGTTCAAAGAGACTCCGCGCATTGGACTACAACGGCTGGTCGTCCATGGTCGAATGCATGAGAGACATCATTGGCCCCATACCATACACCCCTAGATTGTTGGTTACAGGTACGTGGGGAATTTCCTCTGTCTCGATAAACAACTAAGCACAAAAAATAGGATCAGCATCAAAAAATACCATCCATACCATCATCATCTGTCAATGGAATGCCAGAGTAAACACCACGACTAACTATATACCTGTACAAAATATTCAATTTCAACTGCTCCCTATCAACCTCCATGATAATTCGTATATCTTGTCAACTAACTCAACAAACCTAATCCGTTGCTTTATTCGAAATAGTTTCTTGCACACCATTGGCCGGTAGGACATAGTACCGCCTTCATAGGTTATTTCTCCTCCCCAATAAAGGAGAATGTGACGGGGTCTATCAAATATCATTTTCCTGAAAGGATGGAACATGTTTAGACCCCATTTTTGGATACGGAATATGTTTTTTTTTAAAAAATTTTTGATAGAGTTCCTCTATATCTTGAAGATTCCCTCTGACACCGGTCATACCCGATAAGGGTTACAAACAACACAACAAATCGACAACACTTACAAGTAATACATGACCGACAAGGGCTACAACCAATGTAATAACCCGGCAAGGGTCACAAGTAATATATGCCCGACAAGGGCAACAAACAATGCAATAGCATCCCACAATTTCAGTATAACAAACAACATAACCACAAATTTCACCGCAATCAAGAGAAACCAAACATACAACATATATCCCGAGCCATAACTTCAAGACCATTCTCTCTAAATATTCAAACAAAAAAGAAGATATAATCAAAGCAGCATATTATTACACTAAAATACAAAAACATAAAAAATATAAGCTACCAACACAAAATATATTTCTAAAACATTTACATTAACAAAATTAATTATTTAAACAAAATTTAAAAAACACATCTTTAATTAAACTTCATATAAAGCATTCGGTGAATGCGAGGTCTGGGAAAATATATTATATATATATATATATAAAAAATCATGATTGAGCTTGCATTCGGTGAATGCGAGTTCCGCTCTCCTGGAAATGATATTTCCAATCGGCATAAAAAAAGAACAATTTTGAAAAGGAGCACAATTTCAGAAATTTTTCCTCAAGTCTTTAATTGCCCTCCCAACCTCCTCCTCAATATACCAAGCTTCTAGATTGAAAATTGAAAAAGAATTAAGTGAAACCACCTCATCCTCATCCCTAGAGATCTCACTAGACTCAAGATTTTGATTTTGAAAATCCTCCAACAAAGGGATTTGGTTAGCCACTTGCTCCTCGACGTGCAACAACTGCCCACATGGCAACTTTTCCTGGCCCTTAGTGGGTTGCTGCTAATCCTCCATGCCAGCAACCTCATTTTGAAATGTAAAACATTCAATTTTGCTGGATAGGGAGCAGTATGCATCGAATTTGAATTGGACTTATCATGATATCAAACCCCAGGCTCAGGAATTTGTATTGGAATAGACGCCTCAGGCGAACTCTTGAGCTCAGGAATTTTCTAACCAACTGAATTCTTTTCACCTAAAACACCAGCTTTTGACTGCACTGCTTTACGTTGACAAATATTTTTAACTTAATGGAGGCAAGTCTTCGTAAACAATTGGTTGCCAAAGTTCCTTCCCCATTGCCTCAACTCTCACCACGATGGGGTGGAGGCTTCAGCATATCCACCACAACACAAACCCTTTCTATATTTGGTTTGGACATTGTAGCAGTGACCATGTGCACCTTCAATGGCTTGCTTATAGCCTGACTAAGAGAAAAAAAGCATTGATCTTTTGAATAGGAAAAGTGGCAAATCCTTGAAAGATATCCAAACAGGAGCAATTAAAGAGTCCACATCCTAACAGAAAAGTGGATGCGATTTGAAAACCTTCAATGGAAATTCATTGCATGATCCTTTCAACTAGCTATGAAGGTAATCTTCTTCCAAATTTTAACCAGAAAATTTGATATGGATGTGCTTATAATTAAGAAAACCAAGTGTATAATCATCCTTAAACCTAATAGTTAGGAAACTCTTCCTCAAGATCTCCATGCTAGCCTTCCCCTTATAAAACTTTCCAATAAGTGCAAGCCTAAGAGCTTTTGATAGTTCCTCAACCTCTTTATCCAAAAAGCTTAGCATGGGTTCACCCTTGTAGGATTGCAAGGCTTTCAACTCCATCTATTCATTTTTCACATGGTTCCCTCGAAGTGCATCAAGAAAGGACTGCCCTTCAACTGGAGGCTAAAGTGCATTTTGCACTACCATGGAAATGGCAATGAAAGAATCTAGCTTGTAGAAAAGTTAGATAGAAGTCAGAGAAAAATTCTAGAGAGAGGGATATTTCTGAGTGCATACTCAACTGTTAAATAATTATATATACTTTAACATTTATTGAAATATCTATATATAATATATCTATACACAAATGTTCTTATATTCATATACTAAGATTTGCATATATTTGACTTATACTTGTAACAAAAATATGTTTCAACAAATTAATAAATGCATTACTAACTTACTATTTGTATAGATATAGTTAGGTAATCATAATGTATATTCATATTTGCTTATAGGATAGCTTAAAAAGGGCTGCTGATTCAATAAGATTTTTTGCTATGTGAATTGTCTTTGGTAAATGATATTGAATTTGTAATTTTGTATGTCATTTTAAATATCTACACATGATATATACCCTTACACGCATTCATATATATATATACAGTATACACACACAAAGATATGTGTATAAATTTGTATATATAACATATTTTAAACCTGTATATATTATGAATTACATTTTGGTACACACAGATTTTGTTGAATGATATGATTATAATTTGGTTATGTATTTCTTTTGTATTATCTGTAAACTTATATTATCTTGTATTTTTACTATGTAATATTTTCAATTTGTAAAATAATATGGAATTTATAGGATGATGTACTAAATTTTGGAATTAGAATGTAAAAACTGGAATAGAAGAGGATTTATATTTGACTTACTAGTCAAACAAGTCGAATTTAAACGACTCAACTTTATTGACTCTGGTTTATATTAATTGACTTTGACTTTGAATTTTTCAAGTTGAAAGAGATCTTGTCAAGCTCACGGAATATATGTGGATGTTCGTGTAGGAAAGGCTATGCTAGGGTGTGTGGTCGACGCGTTGGGAATACCAATTGATGGAAGACAAGTCAAGTGAAAAAAGTCAAAAAGTCGAACACCTGTCGAATGAACACTCCTAGATGCAGCTCATTTGTGCAGGGACGTTGCCTATCTCTCATACTATTGATGTTACTCCAGATCCGGCTTTATTGAATTTTACTATTATGGAGGGCCTAACTATTGATGTTGGACAAAAGATTCGACAGGAGATTCTTCGAAACAGGAATTGAAAATATTGGACAGGAGATTCAATAGGAGATTCTTCAAATCAGGAATCAGAAGCATAAGGAGCTACTTTTTTCTAATCTAATTACTCATTTACTGTGGCAGTATACGAGTTTACAGATTGCTACTACTAAGAAGTGGAAAGTACAAGCACCAAGCAATAGTAAATATTTTTAGTCAAACTATCACCCAATATAAGTCTGTAATGATAACAGTGCAAGCCGAGACAAGGAGTGAGCAAGCTGCTGGTAAAGGTCAGAATGATAAAGTAATAGACCACAAGGATCGTTTCTAGTGCCACCCCCTTGACCTGCTACTGATTCAGGAGCTCTTGGTTTACCACAATCAGTATTTTGAAGAGATAAGGCAGAACTTGGATTTCCTAGCATGACAACTCAACCACTTGGAAAACTTTGATATGTCCTACTGGCCTCAGACAACTCTGCCACTGAAGTGTCATTATGGACCACTTGATGATGTTAAAACAAAGGGCCGAGGATGATGAAAGGGGGAGATGGAACTGGTCCATCTGGGACAGCAGGAGATTAATTCTACATTTGCACAATTATCAAGGAAGTTCTTTGGTTTAATTTTTAATTTTATATGTTAAGTTAGCATTGAGCATTTTCGCTATTAGCCACTTGCCATAGATCTATGTCTGGAATTAGTGAGTCTCTTATTTAGTTGAACATGTCTATATTTAGTGTTTAGTTGTTTAGTTGAAGTTGTGTTTAGTGTTTAGTTGTTTGTTATGTTTGTTATGTCAGCCTAAGTTATGTAATTGTGTTAGTTAGAATGGAATATTATTAGTAGGATTAACTTTAATTGTCAATGATATGATTACCTAGAATTGTTGATTCACATGATTCATGTTGCCCATTTTTTTAAAAAAATGGTGGAAACTCGAATTTAAATCAAATAGTGCTTTCTTAGGCATGAATTTTTGAACTCGCTGATATTAAAGAGGAGTCACTTAGTTTATTTTGATTGCCCATACTTATTTAAGAGTTGTTGGAATTGTTTCCTTATGATTGCCAATTGGGATAGAGTACAATATGGCGTAGGCCTTTGTATTTTCATTTGTGTTAATGCATGGCAGGTATTCCTTTACATTAATACAACCAAACTAAAATCATTTTTTCTGTGGCTAGTTATTTATGTGCTCTATAAGCTCCAATGAGCTTGTTGAAAGAAAAAAAGAAAAAAAATAGCTTTCTATATGTAAAATGCGTAAGCATGGTAAGAACGAGTAATATAAGGCAACTTGTGTGAGAATGCATCTTGCTAAGCCTAAAAAACTAATAAAGAGCCAAATAAAAGGTGGTCATAAAGGAATTACAAAATGTTGGCTTATGTGAAAAACATGGTCAAGGAGTTCTAGAGGCATCACCTAACAGTTGAACAAACCGGATGCAACACTTCCAAAAGTGCCTCCACAAACTTCTTTAACCTACATGCCCAATGGATATGTGTACAATCCGCCCAGACCGATGATAAGTGGAATGAGATACATGGCTATTGGACTTATAGCCAAATGGTCATCCACGACAACATGACTCTTATTGATATAGTCCTACAAGCCACATCACTCGACAACTAGATTCACTCTAGGCCACTACCACTTTGGCACTATGGACAGCCCAGCGTGCAAGCAACCCTTCGTCCAACCTCAAGGCAATCCACTACAAGAAGCAGCACAACAACAAGGTGGTGAGAAAAATGGAATCAACTTGGAGGCCAACTTTAAGGAAAACCAAGGTGATGAGGGAAGGGATTCGAGAAGGATTCAAGTGAGGATGAGTATGAGACTTAGGGAAAGTTCAAGGAGGATGATTGATCACTTGCTGGCCAAATGAGATGACTCTGTCATTTTCCTTCATTTACATGCTTTTAGCCCCATTATCCCTATTAGTTATTTCATTGTTCTTGAGCAATTGAGGAGGTATTCCTACTTGCATTTCTTCATATTCTTGAATTGATAGATTTTTAGATTAATTAGTTTGAATTGCTTAATTTAGCTTCATTGTTATTGCTTTGGATAATTGTTGATTAAGTGGTATGTTTTATGTTGACAATTGATGGATGCTTTTGATGATGACCACTTAGTCCTAGTTAGTGCTTTTGGTAGAGTAGAGTGGTTGTTAGAGCCGGTTTGACATGGTCGCCTTTGACATGTTTGGATGTTTACTTTGGTTTTTTTGATGAATCTTTGGGCCCATTTGGCACATCTAGATTCTATTTTAGTTGTTTCTTTACATTCTTTAGTTTAGTGTCATTATTTCGCTTCTTGTGCTATTGATGAGTGGATGGATGAGTTGTACTTATCAAATGAAATGGGAATGGTGTGGTTGTATTTATATTGTTAGGATTATATTTTTGTGGTTTGTAGTGTTGTTGGGAGAAGTTGAATTGGATGTAGTCATGGATTATATGTTTCAATCGACCATGAGAAATCATCTTGACAACCACTCTATGTCTCTTATACACATCTAGATGTGTATAAGAGACAGCAACTAGTTTTGACCTCAACTTTTACTTTTTCCATAAGTGTTTTTCCAATGCCATCTCAATTGATTGTTGATATGATTTAAGCACTTCAAGATTTTTGGAAGTTTTTTTAAGTAGAGAAAGAACTGAATTAAGCGATCGTTTGGTCATATTACATGGACTTGGATTTTCGTATATTTTGTGGGTTTAATGAGGTTTGGCTTGGTGCATTGATTGGGTAGTGTGAATCCCTCATGCCCTTTTTTTGCCCAAAATAGCCAGATTTTGGAAATGATTTAGTCATTCCTTGGACCATTTGAGGCAAAAATCCTACCTTATATTGAATTTATCCCTAGTGTCTCCGTTGAGCCTTATAGCCTAATTTCTTTGTCAACCACATGATTTAGCCATTTTACTTTGTTCACATATCCTCTCTTCATCCCATCATCTTGGTATTATGGAATTTATCTTAAAGATCATAATCTAATAGTTATACCTTGTTTAAAGATTAACTAAACCAATCTAATAGAAGTTGTGGGGATGGTGGTTAAGATGTTCAATGTTGATATATTGCCCTTATTGTAATTAGTGATGTATATTACTATTAATTTCTGAAAATTTTGAAACTATAAAAAAAATCTTTATTTTGTTTTATGCCACCTTTGTGTAAGTATTAGTCGAATAAAGAAGGTTCACATTACCTTAACGTACAAGTGTGGATTGATAAATTAGTTTGAAATTTGTGCTTCAAGTGTGGATTGATTGATTAGTGTTGTCATTTTTGGGAGTTTTGTGTGCGGGATAGTAGTCAAAGAGTTGGTATTATAATTATTGTGGTGATTTGAGTCACTTTTATCTACCCTATTACCATATTTATCCTACCCTATTACCTTAACCTACAATACAAGATTAACGGTCCCAAATGACCCTTAATCTAGGCTAATAGATATTGGAGAGTCAGCAATAAAGCATTGCTTTGGTTAATCTACTTTACTGAGCCTTTTGGTGCCAACAAATACCCTTATATATTCATTTGCCTCAATTTATGCTTCTCAAAAACAAGTCTTAATGATCTTTCTGTACTTGAAGAAATTTTTTGAGAACCTAGACTTGTTTGCTCTAGATCAACTTGCATTTGAAGTGGCGTTTCATGAACACTTCATTAGTCAAGCAATAATGTTTGTAACTAAAACTAGTGTACACTTTTATAGAAGTAGAAGTGGATGAAAATGTTAATCTTGATGGGTAATAAAATCCAGAAACACATATTTCAAAAGTGAATCTAGAGTTCAATTATTCCCAATGTCAGATTTGTATAAGAGACACCTTTGCTTCATTTTATTTCCTTGTTTTGTTGGCACCAAAAGGCTCAGTAAAGTAGTTATTAACCAAAGTAAATATAGTTATTTTATCCCTAAAACCATGACATTATAAGTAAGTTGGTCTCATATTAGGTGTTTATATGTGTTTTTATTGAATTTCATATTTAGTAGTTATTTTCGTTGTGTTAGAGTTATTTGGCCTTTCAATAGTATTTACGCACTAATTGATAACAAAATGCTTCTAATCCCATGTTGTCGTTCAAGACTATAGGAGTTTACCATCATGGGGTCGGATCACAAGGCACAACCTTCCACACTGTGGTTACCAATAGGTCGAGAAATCAAGCTTAGCACCACGTATAACTCTAGTAAATTATAGTTATTTGTTTCTAAATTATGGTATTTTGTTTGTTTGATCCCGATTTTTAGTGTCGAATTAAGTATTTTAATTTAATTAGATGCATTTACATTTCTTGTAAATATAATAAATTTTTAATTAATTTTAGTTAATTTGGTTATTTATTTAGTTAAGTGTGTTTGCAGGTTAGGAACCAAAAGATGGAAGTTAAGATTACAAAAATTAGAGAGCCAAAGTGAAATTAATGAAGAATTGAAGACTTGAGCGAAAATAGGCTCGACATCATGACATGGGATTTCGATGTCGTGATATCAAGGCAGAATGGAGGACAGAATTGAACCATTCTCCACCTTGATACCGCGACATCGAAATCCCATGTCGCGACATCCAGGCACGGGCAGCTTAAGTAATTATGGCATGTTTGTAATTTTTGACCAACAAATTTTTATTCTTGACTTGTAATCACTCCAATATATATAATAATAAATAGTTAGTGATAGTACACATAGTAGGTAGTGTAGTTAGTATTTTGTAGTAGTAGATTAGATAAGTAGCAACTTGAACTCTAAGTTTTTGGTTTAATACAAAACTCTTTAATTTTCCTTTAGATCTTGTCTTTAATTCCTTGCAAGTTTTAATTTTGATTAGATAACTTCAGTTCGTGAATCATTAGCTTTAAGTGGATACAAATTTTACTTGCTTTCTAGTTAAATTTCTTTAAAATCTTGTTGCTTCTATTCTAAGTTTTCTTAGAGTTCTTGATAATTTAGTAATTTCTAGTTAAAATCTTCATTTCCTTATTTTTATTCCTAGTAATTTTTATTGGGCTTTCTTTTACATTAATCTAAAAATCAAAAAAAATATCTAGTTTTAGTCTTATTTCCTTTGCAAATTTCAATAGTTCAATTAGTAGAAAAATAGAATTCACTTTGGTTTCATGCTTTTTTCAATTCAATTAGGATTAATTATCTTTCAATTCTAGTCCAATTTAGTTAATTTAGAAGTAGTTTTACTTGCTTTCATTTACTGAAATCTGTAGATTATACACATCTAAGATTTAAACAAGCAGTTCAATTGCTTCCTTTACTTTCTTTATTAGATAAATTAGTTTTTAATTTTGAATTACTTGCTTTTTTAATTTATGTAATGTAATCAGGTTTAGTATTTTCTCTCTTTTTGGTTTACCTAGCTAGATATATGTACAATGGACATTAAATCCTAGTAATTGCCAACGAAATGATCCTCGTGGAAACGATAACCGAGGAAACCAATCTTGTACCTTCCCTGTATACTTGGTAGTTTGATTGTTTATTGATTTTACTCTACCTACGGCGAACACCGCGGTTATGAAATTAATGAAGGAAATCTCATGACTACGGTCCAAAAGATTTTCAGACAACACAATTTTTGCCACTTTTGGAATGGTTGCAAATATTCAAGTATCCCTAAAATTTAAACCTATTAAACACAGGCAAATAATGCTGAAAATTCAACATCATTTAGACTAGTATAAGAGACAGGGGAATAGTTAATTTTTCTATTTTTAGTAAAAATTGTAGCATTGTCTCTTTAAACATTTTGGCCATGGCCCGGCTAGGGTGGAAATTTTATTGCTGCAACTTTAAGGTTTACAATTTCGTATATAAGGGCAGCTTCTAGTATCCAAGCTTAACAATCCTAATATAGATGAAGGAATTTTATCATGGGAATACTCTACATAGGAAGAATTTCCAATTCCCTCATTTGCAAAGAAATCAGCTATTTAATTAGCGTATCTAAATACATGAGTGAAGCAAAAGTTTTTTCTCCAAACAAAAAATGCTTGATGAGTTGAAGGTATGGATCAATGCTCCATGGTGTGGTAGCCTGGCCATGCAAAATGTTTACTGGGTCAAAGAATCCATCTCCACCTCTACCGATGAGAATTGTAATTTCCCACAAAGTCTAAGAGCGTTCCCAAGTGCCATTGCCTCGACTTGTAAGTTTGTTAGCTGGTGATAAAAGTTGCTAAAAGCTCATATTAGATGACCATTATTGTCCCTAGGAACCCCTCCACCAGCTGCGATCCCTGGGTTCCCTTTGGCTGCTGCATCAACATTGAGCTTAACAAAACCCATGGGGGGGAAGAGACCAATGAACTGCTATAGCACATCTAGGGTTGATATTGATCAATTTTTGACAAATGCCTCGTGAGAGAAGAAGGTCATCTGTAGCTCCAAACCTGGTGAAAGAGTGCAAGCAAGAGATCATATTCAAAAAAAAAAAAGCAAATTTCGTTAATAATCTTATGTCCTTGAACCATCTCCCCTTCGAAGAATTGCATTGTTCCATGCTTTCCACACAAACCAACATATTATGGAAGGAAAAAGTTTATGGGTGGCTGCCAATATGGTTGTTGAGTATCATGCCACCAGCAAGAGTTCAGTTTGTCATTAAGCATCAACGAATGAGGTAACAGCAATTCTAGCCAGGAATCAAAGAAGGATCAAACTTATTTTGTTGTCACAAATTCCAAAACAAGATGGTCAACAGTTTCCTGGTTATGACAAAAGCAACATTTGTAAGCTAACTCAAAACCCATCTTAGTGAGAATATCATCGAGGGGAAGACGCTTATTCAGCAATTTCCACTTAAATATGGATATCTTGAGCTGCAACCTATTGTCCCAAATCATCTTTCTTGAAAGCGTTGTTGCATATGAGTTGAAGGTGGAAGATAATGAGAAATTGCCATTGGCCGTGGCTGTCCATACTAACTTGTCCGGTTCGTTCACCATGAAAATTGATCTCCCATTTAGAATTTGGCCAATTTTTGCCAATTCTTCTTCTAAAAAATATCGCTAATCCAAGGAAGAGAAGTCGGTCCAAACCTGTGCCACCTTAAGGTCTCTATCAAACACTTGCTCTACTTGAAGAAATAATGGCCCTTGCTCCAATCACGAATCAAACTAAAAGGAGCATTGTGCATCTCTAATCAAAAAACAATAGGTGTTTTCAGCTTCTTGTTGACTCCTTAGCATTCTTTTCCACGTGAAAGAGTCACCAAATGATTCATTAACTAAGCAAGGATGAATGTTGGCTTTAGGTATCTACCTTGAAGAAATGATCCCCAAAGCAAGTTCTTTCTGTGAAACTTTCACCACAATTTTTTGCCTGAAACTCGTAGCTATCCCTTAGAGGGAACATACACCAAGCCCATTTGAGACTGTCAGCTTGCAAATTGTATGCCAAGCTATCCAATGGTACTTGTTCCCAGACTCTAATACTCTCCAAAAAAAATTAGCAAAGTGCCTCTCCAACTCTTTGAGCACTAATTTTGGAGGGTGTAGCGCACTGCTAAGAGATACATGGGGATACTACTAAAGACATGGTTGATGAGAATTATTCTTTCCCCAAGGGATAGGAATCTTGATTGCCATCCATTAATCCTTGAGGCAACCTTTTCAATTATTGGCTGAAACAGTGTCTTCCTCTTCTTGGCTTTCTGGATAGGACATCCCAAGTAGGTGAAAGGGAGAGCTTTCCTCACAAATCCTATTCTGCTTTGTGTCATCTTAATTCAAGAAAAACGTGCCCTTTTAGCTATATAAAATGAACTCTTCGATTTGTTGATAAGTTGTCCTGAGGATGCTTCAAATTTTGAGAGAAAAGCCATGAGATTTGTGACAGACCGAGCTTCTCCCTTAGTGAAAATCACTATATCATAGACAAAAGCAAGGTGGCAAACAACTGGACAACGCTTTGGAATACCATAATTCGAGACCTTTCTTACTTAGAATTATTTTTTCAGCCCTCCAGAAAAGGTCTCCAACATGATAATAAAAAAAAAAAATGGGTGACCTTTTCTGGAGGCATAGGATCCCCTTGGCGAACACCTCTTGTTGACTTGAAAAAACCTTTTGGTGATCCATTAATTAAGGTAGAAAACCAGCAATCCTCCAATACGTTCCTCGGCAAGGAAATCCACTCTCCCACAAAGCCAAACTTCCTCATGGGTACATAAAGGAATGGCCAAGAAAGCTTATCAAATGCCTTTATTAGGTCAAACTTGAGGATCTAAAAGTTATCTAATTCCTATTGATAGAGTCAACTAACTCTTATACAATACTAGTAAGATATTGTCTGAAATCTCTCTTCCTTGCACATATGCCACCTGTTCACAAGAGATGAGCTTTGGCAAAAGTGAAGACAATCTGTTAGCCAAAATTTATGTACATATTTTATTAAAAAAAATGTATAAAGGCTAATGGGTCTAAATTCATTAAAATATGAGGGTTTGGCAGATTTAGGAATCAATGCAATGAGGGTATTCATGAAAGTCTTTGGCAGCCTTTCTCCCTTCAAGAATTCTTTCACTGCATTGGATCAAGAGGTCATAACTAATGGTGTCCCAACAAGTTGTATAGAAGACTCCATTGTACTTATCAATGCCTGCAACTCCTTCTAAATTTAGAGAGAATGTATCTTCCTTTAATTCCTTTAGAGATGCTTCAGCTAAGAGCTTATGGCTGTCTTCCATTGTGATCACTTTAGATAAGTTGTCAAGGAGGGACTAGTCAACGTCATAGAATCTTTCTAAGAGATTTTGGAAAAAATCCACTTCTTCTTTCTTAATTAGTTTCATGTAAGCTATCCAAGACCTATTCACCTTGATTCTTGAGATGTGCAATTGTTGTCTTTTGACCATAAGAGAAGAATGAAAGAATTTTGAGTTTTGATCACCTTCCTTCAACCATTTCATCCTAGTCTTTTGTCTCCAAAAGCTTTCCTCCTCTACAAGACATTTGGTGTAAAGGGCATGTGTATGAGCCAAGGCAATGTGATTGCTTTGGTTCAGCTAGAGCATGAAGGTATCCTCTTGGGTCCTTGACCTTTCGTTCAGCCTCTTTTACTTTATGAAACACGTTTCTAAAGATTGTATGGCTCTAATTTGGTAACTCAATTTTCAACCTTTTAAGCTTTGATGCTAAGATAAAAAAAGGAGGTCCTATACATTGAAACTTCTAGTTATTCACTACAACCTGCAAAAAGTTTGGATGCTTAATCCACATGTTCAGGAATTTAAATTGTTTGGGGCCCAAAGAAGTGATATTGGAGAGTTTAAGTAGTAATGGAGAATGGTCAGAGCATATCTTAAGAAGATGATCCACCATAACTCATTGGAAAGCCATGAGGAATTCATTATTGCACACATATCCACCAAGCCGTTTCCACACTAGATTTCCAAACATATTGCCCAACCATATGTATTTACAACCTTGAAAAGCCAAGTCTAGTAGGCCACAATCATGGAGACAATCATTAAAGTTCCTCATAGCTTCAATGTCCAAAGAGGCTAAGCCTTTGTATTCGTTCGAGCTGGAAATGAATGGCATTAAAATCTCCTCCTACGAACCATGGATTGTGAGGCACATTCACCGCATGCAATTCCTCCCATAAGCTCTTCCTATCCAGCTTGGTGCACTTGGCATATATGAAATAAGCTAATACATCCATGTGAAAATGACTAGATGAGATGGAAACATGAATAAGCTGGTCAGAAATTAGAACATCTGTTAACATAAACTCTTTATTTCAAAATAACCAGATTTTCTCATTAGGGTTTGACCTAAACAATCAAACACTAACTTCTAGGCAAAAGAACCAAACCTTTCTTTATCTACCATTGGCTCTATTAAGGTAAGAATTTTTATTTTGTGCTCACGCACCAGCAAGTTTAATCTCTGAATGGAGGGTTTATTACCAATTCCTCGAATGTTCCATATGAGAATGCTATCCATTTAATGTTCTAAGAAAGGTTGCGGGGATGAAGGCTTTGAAGTAAGCCTTGTTCACATGGCTCTTGGATATTGTAGACTCTTTTACATTTGACCTGGTCTTTTTTGGAGTTGCTTTGCCTCCTAATTTAGCCTTACAAACGGTCAATTCCTTAGCTGGAGGGAGGATGTCTATTGCTTGGAAAGTATCACTATCCAAGAAATAGCATGGAATTTCTTCTAGAATTTTCTCATGTGAAATAAAGGTCAATTCATCCGACTTTGCTGGGACAGATTGGTCCCATTACGCGGTATGAGACATACATTTCTAGATGTGTATAAGAGACAGGCTTAAGGGGTTCCAACCGAGGAGCTCGGTTGGGGATCCTATGTCTGTCTCTTATACACATCTAGATGCAGTATAAGAGACAGGAGACATTATATTGAGAATCTAGTAACCTTGACGTATATATGGCTATTTCCTCACTTGAAGGTTTATCCTTAGCTTCTCCTGAAGGTCCAACCTCTTGAGAAACAATGGGTTTCCATTGAACTGATGTTTTCTTGTTGGACGAGGAAAGGAATTTGCTGGGGGCTTTTCTTTCTTCTTGATAGCATTTACTCTTCTTCTTCAATTTTCAGCATTTTTATCCCTAAACTACTTTGTTTAGTTAATGCAAGTGCAGAATTTCCTTTATAATTGTTACTAGCCTCATTATTAACTTTCATTTAGTATAAATATCTCTCATTTCTATGCTCATATACATTCCTTGCACCATGAGTAGCATACTTTGTTACTTGTAGTTCTTTCCTTAGTAGTAGTTGTAACTTGTCCTTTTGTTTCTTTATTTTGTGTATCTTTAAGTATGTGTAGCTAAACTACTAGGGAATTTGGGCAATGAAAATGTTAACTTTATATATGTGTGGGTGATTTCAAATGGATAGACTAGTAAAGTTTGACATTTGACTTGTAATAAATATTTTGGAATGGTTGGTGAGAGGGAAAGGATCCACTTTTGAACCATATTTGTTAGGTTAAGAATGAGTATTGATGTTAACACTTAAACAGGTTTATTACTTGCTTAGATCGGTTAATAGTCGGGTCAAGATACTAACTTCTTCAATTAGTTCCTTAAAAGTCTCCATGTAAAAATCTATCTAGAACCATGAGTCGGATTAAGGGATTGCTTCATAGTTTGGGAGGAACTCTTATTTGTATCCATTGAATGTTAACCTATTAGAAAATCCCACCTAGTAAAGGAATAATAACCGTAGCCCAATCCCACTTTTATTTTTGTTAATCTACTTGTTACTTTAGTTGTCTATTGCTTATCTGGTAGTTTAATTATTATCTTACTTTAATCACACTTTAAATCGGTTATTTAGATAGTACTCATATCCTTGGAATCTTAACAATCACTCAAGGAATTCTTTAAAAAGAAGGTCAGTATTGTCGAATAGTAAACTTATTGATTTAAGATCAAAGGTTATAATCTCTGAATGATTTTCTTAATTAGAGAAAATAATCTCTCATTCTTCTTTTCAAACGGTTTGATCCAAAGGCCAAAACCTTTTTCTTGGATTAGCAGTGGTGTTTCTTACAATTTGGATGTAAGAAACCTTGATTTGAAGACGTCACCTCGAGCACTTGAATCTTCGATTTTCAAGTCTTCAACACGAACGGCGAGACTTGGATTTGATTGGATTTGGACTTGAATTTGAAGGAATTGAGAGAGAACTCTTAAGAATTTATTAGAGTTTTCTATAAAGTTTATGGGTTTGAAATGTCCCCTATTCATAACAAAAAATTAGTATTTACTGAGAAACTCTCCAAAACCTTTCATGCTACTTGGGTTATTTGTGGCCCACGAAACCCATTTAACTGAAGCCTTAGTAAATGAGTTGGATTAATAGCCCATTTTGAATTAATTAATCCAGCCACTTAAATAGTCATAAGGGATTGTACCTTTAAATTGATATAAGGCCCAATAGAACATAACTCAACTTAAAAGTCCAAACATTTTTAATGGACTTATAATTTTAATTTAATCAATCCAGAAAAATTGAATTTAATCTTTAATAAGTAAATTAAAATATTATGAGCAAATTTGTTGTTGTCTACAAATGCCCGAATTGTTCATGAACACCAAATGTCAAATGCAGTTGAGTGGGCAAGTGTCGAGTTTTTGGTTAAAACTCTACTGGAATATCATAGACTTGCATGAGCCATAATCGAAAAAGTAAGATACTGAAATTTGTAGTCTCTCAATAACCGGAAATCTTGTTTAATTTCGTCATGCCACGTAGATCACCATCAGTTAATAGGTTGCATGAATAAACAAGTATTCTTCACTTGTTTACATTGGATGAACTATAGACTAGATAAAAGAACTGAGAGGCTCAATGTTTATTTGATTCTTCAAATTCAACTATAAGGACTCATGCCAATTCCATGTCCAATTACTCTCAAATTCAACCGCGTAATGTAGACCCACCGCCGCCAAACATCAGAAGCTAACCCCTTTTTTTAATTCAAGTAGGATTCCAAATACAACTGCAATCTATACATAAACATTACAATAAAGCAAGAACACTAGATTTGATAACCGTCATTTTTAATATTGTCAATATTATTCTCATAAATAGTTTTGCTAACCAATCTATCAACATAGACCACCATTAAGCATTACAACTTCCAAACTTTTTTCTTTTAATTAGCATACACATTAAGTGTGTCTTTACCCACTAGTTTCAATAAAACATTAACTCAAACAGTTTTCAAATACATCTACATTCAACCTCTTCATATGCTACTATATTATCCAAAAGTTTCTCTTCATCGAATTGGCATTTCTTATCAAAGTAACCAATCTTTCAAGAATTTCATGCTCTGAAGAAAACCAATTTCCAACTGGGACATAGAATTACGAAAGGATAAGGATAGATGCAAGGATACCCGAACTTTTCGATGTTAACCCGTCATAACAGCTAGCATCATCCTCATATCAAAAGAAAGTAGTCTTCAATTGTAAAGTATGTTAGAGAGGGATGGCAAATATTGAGTCTAGAAACAAGTATTTTAATGAAATATGGGGATATCAAAACCTACAGAATTTGAGGCGTGTATATCACTTTCCTTAAGGTTTTGATTGCCTCCACTATAATCAATAGTTTGCTCTTGGGTTAATAGCAATCTACCTTTAAGATACAACAAATTCTTAAAGATTTCTAATAGCAAAAATCAAAAGTCTTCTCAAGAACAATGTATAAGGAGAGATAGATTTTTGAATGATAATTGTTCTCTTGAATTAGTGGGTATGATTCCCTTTTATAGAGAAGGAAGTGTAGAAAAATCCATTGGATTTCCATTGGATTACACATTTTCAATCCATGGAATACATCTCTTGAACCAAAAATTGCAACTCCCTCTATTTTACTCGTTTTTCAATTCCCAACGGTCAAAATTGCAGGAGCAAGGCGCGCACTGTAGCAGCGCATGTGCGCTGACCTTATTTGGCCACTGCCTTCAGCGCACATGCGCTGCCACTGTGCAGTGCATGTGCGCTAAATTTTTTTTTTCTTTTGAATTGCAACGTACACCCACTAATTTTCTTTATATTACAAACTAAATATTTACATTCCCCTACTTAGTTTGTAACATAAATACAACTCACTATCTCTTTTAATATCATGCATAAAGAAAAGTGACTATTGCCTTAAACTTTTCTGTAGTGTAAATAACTCACTAGATCTAATCAAATCAAGTGGCATGGTTGCTTAAACCATGATTTTAAATTAGACTAGAATTATCACACACATGAACTTGTTAAACTTATACATATGTTCACAAAAATAGTTTAGCACTGCTAAACGGCCATGTGCTCTATACTAATTCATGATCATGTTCAAAAGAGAACTCTAAACTTTTGTTAGAAGTGGAACCACTTCTAATAATCATATAGGTGAAATCTTTTCAAACTTTTAATATTAAAAGCACAATAAGATGATTTCATTAAGAATACAAATATTTATGTACTCAACCTTCCCACTTAAGGGTTACTATTCCTACTAACAATATGGAATGGTATACACATAATTTTAGTGCTACAATTACTTATTAGCAACTTGTTTTTTCCCTTTAAACCTTTTAATCTAGTGGTAGTGCTCGAATAAAGGTTGGATTACCGTTGCTAGTAGTTTTAGATAAAGGGTTTCAATCCCATTCCCAATGATGTCATTTTCACCAAGTCTCTAGCAAGACGTTTAGTCAACGGATCCGCTAAATTATTGTATGTTCTTACATACACAACAGTTATGACGCCATCATTTAACAACTGTCTAATATAAGTATGTCTTAGACTTATATGTCTAGATTTACCATTGTATATTTTATTCAATGCTCTAGACATTGTGGCTTCACTATTACAATTCAAAGCAATGGCTGGCATTGGTTGAGACCACAACTTGATGTCTAATAACAAGTCTCTACTCTTGCAACCATTCCGCTTCTTTACAAGCTGAGGCCAAGGCTAAGCTTCCATTGTGGAATGAGTAATCACAGTTTGTTTCTTTGAATTCCATGAGATTGCTCCTCCACCTAACATAAAAATCCACCCGCTTATAGAGTTTTGTAAAAAAATGTGGTAAACCTAGACTAGTATATTAGACATCAAGTTGTGGTCTCATAGTCTAGAAAACTATTGTATAAGAGACAGGGTAGTTCTAAATCTTTAGTTCTTTTAAGATAACCAAGGACTCTCCCAGTTGCTTTCCAATGATCACTACCATGATTTTTAGTATATCTACAGAATCTACACACGGCAAAAGAAATATCTGGCCTTGTGCAACTCATTGCATACGTTAAACTTCCTATTACACTTGCATATTCAAGTTGAGCAATAGGTTTGCCAGTATTCTCACTTAATTTAAAGTTAGGGATCAAAAGAGCCAGTATTTGCTTTTTCACATTTAAATGTTGATACTTAGTTCAAGACTTATCAACATAAAGTGTTTGACATAAAACATAACCCCCACTATGCCTTTTAACTTTAATCCCTAAGATAGTATCTATTTCACCAAGATCTTTCATTTTGAATTGAGAAGACAGATACTTCTTAGTTTCAAGTATACCCTTATAAGAAGTACTGACAATTAGCATATCGTCTACATATAGACAAATAATCACACCATACTCTTCAATGAATTTAGAATAAACGCACTTATCAGCATTATTATATCTAAATCCATTAGAGAGTAAAGTTGATTCAAACTTTTCATACCATTGTTTGGGTGCTTGTTTTAAACTGTATAGAGATTTAACTAGTTTACAAACTTGATGTTCATTTCCTGGTAATGTAAAACCTTCTGTTTGTTCCATATATCCTTCTTCATCCAAGTTACCATTTAAAAAGGCTATTTTAACATCCATTTGATGCACACACAGATTATAAATGGAAGCCAAGGACATTAGCACCCTAATGGATGTAATCCTTGCAACAGGTGCATAAGTGTCAAAATAATCAATCAATCAAATCCTTCCTTTTGTCTAAAACCTTTAATTACAAGTCTTGCTTTATATGTTAATATAGATCCATCAATGGCATATTTCCTCCTAAACACTCATTTACAACCAATAGGTTTAGAACCAGGAGGTACACCCACTAGCACCCAAGTATTATTTGATAATATTGAGTCCATCTCATCATTTACAACTTCTTTCCAAAATGTTGCATCCCTTGATGACATAGCTTCACCAAATGATTTAGGAACATCTTCTACATTTAATAAGATTGGTATCTTATTAAACAAGTGATCTCTATTGCCTTCAACTAAGAAAATAATAGCTTGTGTTGTGAAATCAGAAGACATGTTTAGGAGAGTAATGTCTTTGACTTCTTCTAAGGTCAGAAGGAGTATCAATTTCCTTCCTTTTATTACTCAAAGAAGGATCAACATTTGGAGTCAGTTCTTCTGCTTTAATTGGATCCACATCAACAGTTGAATCTTTAAGAAATTTATTCTCAAAAAAATCAATTTGATATCTCTTGATTCAATAATGACATTAGAAGCAATATCAAGTAATCTATAGGCTTTAGAATTTTCAACATAGCCAACAAACACACTTTTAATTACTCTCGGTTTCAACTTTACTCTTTTAATATCCGAGACTCTATAATAGGCTATACATCCCCAAACTTTAAGATAAGTTAAGTTTGGTTTTCTCCCCTTCCATATTTCATGTGGTGACACTTTAGTCTTGAGAGACGGAATTCGATTATGTAAATGACAAGAAGCCAACAAAGCTTCTCCCCACAAATTCCTTGGCAAACCAAAACTTAGGATCATTGTGTTAATCATGTCCACCAAAGTTCTATTCTTTCTTTCAGCCAAACCATTTTGTTGTGGAGTGTATGGTGCACTTATTTGGTGTATAATACCATTTTGTTCACAAAATATTGAGAATTCAGTTGACAAATATTCACCACCTCCATCACTCCAAAATATTTTGATTTTCTTATCCAATTGATTTTCTACAAGAGACAGTGATTTATAAGATTTAAACATATCAAATACTTCATCTTTTGCTTTCATCAAATAAACATGCAGATATCTAGAGCAATCATCAATGAAAGTGATGAAATATCTATTACCACCTCTTGTTAGAAAACCATTTAATTCACAAACATTCGAATGCACAAGTTCTATTAATTGTGTATTTCTTTCAACTTTAGGAAAAGGCAACTTAGTGATTTTTGCTTGACTGCATGTTTTATATTTCTTTTCAAAATTGCCTTTGATAGATATTAACCTATGTTTAGAAATAAAATGAAGTACTTTATGATTAACATGTCCTAATCTACCAACCATAAAGAATAAGAAGAATGCATAATATAAATAGAAATATTGTCTTTATTGATACTTAATTTAAACATGCCATCACAAGAGTAACATTTTCTTACAAATACACCATTCTTGGACAAGATAAATTCGTTTGATTCTAGTACAACTTTCAGCCCTTTCTTATTTAATACATCGGATGATACAAGATGATTTTTCCTAATTTTTGGAATATGAAGTACATTCATTAACACAAGCTTCTTGCCGGAAGTGAATTGCAGCTCTACACTTCCCTTGCCATGAACTTTGGCTGAAGCATGATTACCCATGAGCAATTCATAGCCATCAGGGACATCTTTACAAGTCTTGAACTGAAACTTATCATTGTAGATGTGCACGGTAGCACTAGAGTCATACCACCAATCATTTGATTTGGTTAAAATTGCCACATTCAATTCAGAAATCATACCAATGTGACAATCAGTTGCCATTGCAACAATTTCAGCATCTATTTCAACAAGATTTGCTTTGGGGGCATTATTTTTCTTTTGTTTCTTGTTGGAATTGCACTCATTCTTATAATGCCCTTTCTTGCCGCAATTATAACATATTCTATTTCTTTTGAACTTGTCCTTAGAATTAATATTTTCAAAAAATTTCTTTTAGAACTTGTGATTTGACTCTTATTCTCATCAACAAAATTCACTTTTGAGAATATAAACAAGTTCTAAATCCTTCTTATAAAGATTTATAGTATCTTCTTCGATTCTCATATGTTTCAAAACTTGATCAATTGTTAAAATTTTAATAGTATGAAGCATTTTTTTTTATAATCATTCCAATTAGAAGGCAATTTTGCAATAATTGCCCCCACTTGCAATGATTTTAAATTTTCAACACCAAGATCTTTTAATTTTGAAACAATAATTTGAAGGTCATGAACTTGATCCAAAATAGAAGAAGAGTCAACAATACAGAATTCAAAATATTTCTTAATAATAAATTTGTCCACACCTTATTTTTGTGTAGCATATTTGTGTTCCAAGGCTGCCCAAATTTCTTTTGGAGACATGACCATTGTGAAAAGATCATAAAGACAGTCTGAAATGGTGTTGAGAATGTGGCCTCTACAAACGATCTCATCCTCCTTCCTTTTCTCGCGTTGTGCCTTGAGTTCTTCTGAATCACCAACGGCTGGTGCAGGAATTCCGGGCAATGTAGGGTACAGACGCCAAGACAAAATTGCAGTGAGGAAAAATATCATTTTGTCTTTCCACCGGTTGAAATTTGTTCCGGTACCATCAAGACGATCCAACTTGATGAAATCTTGATTCATTACCTTGAAGACAAACTCACTACTTGTTTTCATGATTACTCACAATCAAAACCTTAAGACTGTTAGAGAGGGATAGCAAATATTGAGTAGGAAACAAGTGTTTTAATGGAATTTGGAGATATCAAAATCTACAGAATTTGAGATGTGTATATCACTTTCCTTAAGGTTTTCATTGCCCCCACTATAATCAATATTTTTCTCTTGGGTTAATAGCAATCTACCTTTAGAATACAACAAATTCTTAAAGATTTCAAATAGAAAAAATCAGAAATCTTCTCAAGAACAATGTATAAGGAGAGATAGATATTTTAATGATAATTGTTCTCTTGAATTAGTAGGTATGATTCTCTTTTATAGAGATGGAAGCGTAGAAAAAATTCATTGGATTACACCTTTTTAATGAATTGCAATCCATGGAATACATCTCTTGAACCAAATGTTGCAACTCCATCCATTTTACCCGTTTTCAATTCCCAACGGTCAAAATTGTAGGCGCGCGTGCACATGCGTACATTGTAGCAGTGCATGTGCGCTGACCTTATTTTGCCACTGCCTTCAGCGCACATGCGCTGCCACTGTGCAGCACACGTGTGTTGAATTTTTTTTTTCTTTTGAATTGCTGCATGCACCCACTAATTTTCTTTATATTTTAAACTAAATATTTACAAAGTAATCATCAAATGAACCGAAGAAACAAAACCTATAATCAATTGTATTAGAATCAAATTGAAACTCTTTCTTTTTTTTTTCTTGAATCGGATTTGATGAAGTATATAAATGAATGAGGCATCAACATCTGCATTCACATAACATATCCATACCCTATTCCCTAAAGCTCCAAAGTTACAAGCAAAAAGCTAGAAGGATTTTTTTATTTGTAGCTTGGAACCAAACTCGTCGACCACCAATATTAGCAAGCATGCAAGTTATCTTTTTTCTTTGTATTGTCTCAATTTTGTCTTCATCCATACATGAATTTTTTTCAAATTATTATTCTATCAAGGAAGCTGTTGAAATACTTCATAGACTTCAGAATCTTTCTTGTAAACGTAAGCTTCATCATGCAATCTTGAATTGATAAGCATGTACTCAACTTTCAACCAACTGCAATTTTGATTCATCAATCCAAAGCTTTAATTGCAGAATCCAACTTGAAGAACTAAATAGCATGCATTCGACAAGAGATACGAATCAATAGGATAGATCA
The DNA here is from genome assembly GCA_025175665.1 of Cinchona pubescens. Classification (NCBI taxonomy): domain Eukaryota; kingdom Viridiplantae; phylum Streptophyta; class Magnoliopsida; order Gentianales; family Rubiaceae; genus Cinchona; species Cinchona pubescens. Next base: position 405,277 of record JANKKI010000319.1, on the reverse strand, counting down.
ACTTTATTATGCCAACTAATAGAACTTCATGGGGGAGACTATCCTCATTGTTTTAATATTCCAATAAAATAATCGACACCAATTTAAAATTGACTAAAAACTTGCGTAGGAACTACTGATTTTTTTCTTCCCATATAATCTCCTCTTGTTTGGTTTGCTAGATTCCAATCATGCAATACCTTACCACTCAAGAAAAAATGTATACTTCTAAGCCAAAGTCATCTAGTGTACCTTGGACTAACAAATTTGTTTAGTGACAAATACAACTCTTTGTTGCTATACTCTTTCTTAACTTTGTAGGTTCCAAAAGATTACATACTGGGTGCATAAATTTTGTGGATATTCTTAAGCAGCTTTAAATGTCTCAAATATCTGGAGGCATAAAATTCAATGATAGCATTCATTGACTTAAAAAATCCTTGGACACATTAATGCTGTAAACTTCAATGATAGCCTTCACTAGCTTGAGAAGTCCATTGGAGACCTTGACCGCACAAAATTCAATGACAACTTTCGCAGGCTTGAATCTTTGATAACCCGGCGACGAAAACTTCAATGATAACCTTAATTGGCTTGAGAAGTTCTCAACACCCGATGACAAAAACTTCCATGATAGCCTTAACTAGCTTGTGCAAATCTCGAACACTCAATGATTAAATTTTCAATAATAGCCTTCACTGGCTTAAGAAGTCCTTGGTGATGAAATCTTCAATGATAGCCTTCACTGGTTATGAGAAGTCCTTGGTGATGAAAACTGCAATGATAGCCTTCACTGGCTTGAGAAGTCCTCGGAGACCCGACGGCAAAAATCTTCAATGATAGCCTTGTCCTTGGTGGCCCAATGGCATAAACTTCAATGACAGTCTTTAATGGCTTGAGAAGTTATATGCATACCAACTTACACAGACAATTGTCACCGCAAGCATAAGGTGTTGTTTAGGACTTCTACAAACACTTTAATCTTGGAAGATAGTTTATCTTCGTTTGAAGTCTTTGATCATGCCTCTCTAACCTTCTCCTTTTTTTCTTTATCACAATTAGACCAGTAATGGTGATGTTCAAGGAACTTGCAATCTCTGACAAGAAGTACTTGTTGATTGTTGATCGTGATGGTGATGATGCCAACAAGGGGACACAATTGTTGGTACATGAACCACTCACGGCAACTTTGCTGGAGATTGGCCTTCAAAAATAATCTTCATTTTAATGAGTGGTCATGAGAGGCCCATCGAAGACAATAACACAACAAATCGTTCTTTGAAATCTCTTATCCAATATTGACAAGCCTCGAACTGGTTCTTTCCAAACCCTTGGACGATGAATTATCTCCAATGATGCACATTGGGGTACTGTTTTAAAACTCAATGGTGAATTTACCTTCATTGAAAGATATTGGGAATGGCTTGAAGACATCCTCGGGAGATGTAAGAAGGTTCTTTGTGACACCTTATTATATGAAGCATTATATGCTTCACTTTTCACCTATGATAAGAATCCCAACATCATTCGAGCATTTTGCGAAGCATGGTGCTCAGAAATGAATACGTTGCGCACTTCAGTTGGAGAGTTGCAGTTTCTCTTTGGGATTTATACAAGATAGGTGGACTCCCTATTATAGGTGATATCTATGAGGAGGCTATTCCATCTACTGCTAAACTGATAGGGTATGATGCTAAAAAATCTAAATTCCTTCCACAAAGCTGTGAATACCTGTTTACTGCTTTTCACAGAAACCAACAAGTCCAGAATTCCTGTCAACGGATGGATTGATTTTCGTTTTAAAGGCAAAAGCGAATTCAAAAAGCCAAAGCCAAGAAAGCTAAGGAAGGCATCTCATTCCCAATCTACTCAAAACTCGGACAGCAAAATTGGACAACCCAAGAAGATTTTCAAGTCAAGATGATAGCACATTTAATACACTTAGAGTCAAAGTTGATTTGTGAGAAGAAACTTATTTAGCCGCATTCATATCATGTTGCCAATGCATCTTATTTTATCAAATGAGGACCTTCATGCTGTTAGACCCAGTACTTTCAAAGCTGCGAGTTTGATGGCTTCTAGGCTGAAAACTTGCCTTGCTATACCGATTTTGTTAAGAATATACCGTGGTCTCAGTAAAATTGGCAATGCAATAGTTCCTGGGCAAGCACATGCATCTTTCTCCGTACACTATGTGTATGCTTGGCACAATATTTCATACTTACTATACTACGCCTAATACATTGTCTGCACCCATTATAATGATAATGAGATATTATAGAAAAGGTGGAGCACGGTTTTTTAATACAGACGAGGCTCGTGATATAATCCATAAGAGTGATAAAGTAACATGATAGGTAACTTCCTCTGTGAATAATCGTAATGAGGTCCTCCTTGATGATGATAGGTTACCGGACTCAGAACTTGGCTACTTTCTTAGTGCATGCTCAAACTATTTAGTGTTGCACACTAAGGGCAACTTTTTAGTTGAACCATACCATCCACATAGATTTGCTCAGCAGTTTGGGTTTTATCAAGACATTCAGCAAGAGCTTAGGGCTAATGTTCATTCCACCAATTATAATCTATGTCAAATTATTTTCACACTCTCACTCTGCCCAAAACCAATGCAAACATACTCTTTTTTGCTTCTCCTCTGGATGTCAATATGCATATCACTCCAGGATTTCAGACATGATGGTCTAAAGTTCACGGTAAATACCTACTTGAAGGACACATTGCCTTAGTAAGTGCATACAGTCCATATCTAAAGCATAAGATATCAAGGGGTAAGAAACTTGTTAATATCATTGATTCTTCAAAGAGAAGTAATACTCAAGAAATGAGAAAGAAGTCAAGCCAATATTCAAGAGATGTGGGGAAAATTTCAAAAAGCAAGGACAATGTGGACTTCAACCCTTGAAGCTGACAGTGGTAAAGAAACACCCCCTGAAAACACATCACATTGCATTTTCTCAATAATAGTGAAAAGGAAAAGAGCCCAACATCTCAGGTTCTCATGAGAGGAAAAGGGACAACTCCCATCTTGATGCGGATGAGCATTCTAACAATAGTAGCCAGCATTTGCAGCACAAAAAGAACAAGGTAATGATTTACGCTTTGGATGATAATGACCTTGATCCTAACCAAATCTTCAAGGACATCCCAGATGTACCTGGGCCTGATATCAGTCCTGCACACATTATAAGAATTTTTCTTCTATTTTTTTGCATTTTGAAAAATTACCTTACCAGTTTTGTCTTATTTACATTGCGCAAATAATTATTTTGACATCATTTCTGTGCAGTTCAATGATCAACAATTGGACTTCATTAAGGATAAGAACCTGGTCAAGGCTCAGTTGAGGGACCTACTTCTTATGAACTTTTGGCAAAGAAAGTGACAAACTCCACACAACTAGAAGATACTGGAGATAGTATCATAAAAGAAGTGGCCACAGAGAACCAAATTCATGAATCAACTTCTGTACTAGAAAAGTTGATAATTCAACCAACTGTTGCAAAAAAAGAAGAAACTCAAAATGTTTACCACCAATATGGCCGAAGGCAACACAAATGTCTGAGTTTCAAAAATGAAGCTGTGATTTCATCTTGCCGAAGAAAATATGTTCAAATGCTTTGGAATAATTTCGAAGAGAAAATATCCCGAACACCATTGGAGCACATTCTTCCCTTGAACATAAAGCTATTGACATCATGAAGGAAATATGCATTGGGAATGTTATGAATCTTTCAGCCTTGCAAGGTCTTTTTTGAAGGCTTTCTTTACAAATGTTGCACATTACAATTCAAGAAGTGTATTCTCTATAATAAGATTCCAGCTAAGTCATATAATGAACTACTTACTTTGGTGACACAACGCCTTGGGGATGCTGAAACTTTAAAGACAGAACAAATTGCCAAAATCTCATTGCACAAGACTGAACTTGCAAACATTTATGTGAGGTAGCAAAATTGAAGAAACAACTTGGCCTCTTAGATGTTCAAAGAAAAAACACATTTTCAATGTTGCAAAAAGATCAAGAAGAACTCTCCCAAGTGGAAACTAACTTACTGACTTACAAGAAGAAGTTAGTAAAATTGAGAATTCCATTTCTTTGTAGGCTGTAGAAAGCGAGACATTTGAAAAGATGAAAGAGCTGGTTGAGATCAATTGCCAAGAATTTTCAGACTTTAAACTTTATATTTAACTGCAATTCCTTCATTTCGTTTCCGGTCTTTATTTTAAGGAAAAAATATTAAGGGAACTTCGGTTCTACATTACAAGTTCATTTCTTCCCTTGGATTCATTTGAAACGAAAACTTTTCTTTTAGCAAAAAAAGTGTTAATCATTTTTTGTATCCCGTGAGTTTATTTGACCCACAATAAGTAAAATAACTAACGCTAATGGATTTTGATTTGAAATTCGTTTCCACAAGATCTCCTACGGAAAAGAGGTTGGTTTTGTGGGGGCTTAACTGAACTTAGAAATTTCCCTCTAAGCTACTAATGTATCCCAAAAAGGGCATTATGCCACACGTAGTTCCTTTTTTTGAAAAAATATGGGGATTGCAGTGATAGTTTAACCTCTTCTGGGTCAGGAGTATAAATTTGTTTACCACCTTAGACTTGGTGGTTGTTTCAGTAGTTTAACCACGTACTACACTATTGGTGATTGTCGTCCATAGTTTTAGCTCTGTGGGCTAGGAGCCACATGCAGTTTAGCCTCATATGTCAAGAAGCATTTCATTTGGCTATGGAAAGTATAACTTCAAGAACTTTCCACTTTATCAGGCCAACTTTCACACCATCTTTGTCAACCAACTTAAAGGCATCATTTGCATGGACTTCTCGAATGACATATGGTCCATCCCATTTAGACATGAAAATATCTTTGGCTCGATGAGTCATTACTATAGGCCTTTGAACAGTGACAACCATATCACTAACTTGAAAGGAAAGATAACGAACCTTTTTATTGAAAGCCTGAAAAAGTCAAGCTTGATAGCACTCAAGACTTTGTTGTGCCTCCAATCGTTTGTCATCAAATGCTTTCAACTCTTCAAGGCATAGATGAGCATTTTCTTCTTCAGTGATTCCTTCTTGGATGGCAATCCTTAGAGAAGTAATTTGTTGCTCAAGAGGTAAGACGGCCTCTACACCATAAACCAAGGCTTAAGGCGTAGCCTGTGAAGAAGTCTTGCCAATTCTTTCATGCCAATCCTTCTTTGACCTCGATACAACTTTCTTTAACAAGTTACAAGGAGCTTTGTTAAATGCTTCAGCCAAATGTGTGACTATCCCATTTGTGGAAGCATTGTACATAGAAGATTTGTATTGCTTGAACTTGAACTTTTCACATAATCTATCCATCAAGCTATTGGAGAAGGACTTCACATTATTAGTGATAATATATCAAGGGACTCCATAGTGATAGATAATATTCAAGCAAATGAAATTCACCAAAACTTTTTTCTCACTTACCTGAATGGCACGACTTCTGCCTATCTGGAGAAGTAATTAGTAGCAACCAATATGTATAAATGTTGAGCATATGACTTTGGCAGCGGTCCTACAACATAATGCCCAAAGCATCAAAAGGCCAAGAAGCCATAGTCAGATGCAAAGGCTCGGGAGATTGATGAATATAATCTGCATGGAATTGGAAGGATTGGCATATTTGAGCATATTCCATGCAATCTTTAACCATGGTTGGCCAGGAGTAGCCCATACTTTTAATGCAAAAATGCAACTTGGAACCAGATTAATGACTCCTCCATAGCTTGACTTGCTCCTTCTTCTCCTGAAGCAACACAAGAATACACCAACAAATGATTGTTGATACTATGTATCCTTGTAGTAGATAAACTGCGATGCATGCCAACGAATGTCAGTTCTTCAGTGTGGTTCATCAAGAAGTTTATCACAACCAATAACTTTCTCCAATCTTTCTTTTCAATTTCATAAATAGAGACAACATGAATTTCAGTTTCAACAAAACTTTCTTCATCAAAAAATTGTGGAACCACCCATTTTTTGCATATAGGAACTTGCATCTCTTTATTAGGCAAAGAAAGTGTTTAAGCAAGTGCAGTCAATGCATTAGCTTGCTTGTTTTTCTTTCTTGGCACGTGCTCAATAGTGACACCTCCAAGCCATCCCATGAATTGTTTCACATAGTTGCAATATGGAAGCAACTCAAGTTTTTTGACTTTATATCCACCTAAAAGTTGGTTCATAACAAACTTTGAATCTCCATAAACTTGTAATTCTAGTTGCTTTCTATCCATAGCCAATTCTAGTCCTAGTGAATAAGGGCTCAGTATTCAGCAATATTATTTGCATAACATTGGGTCAATGTGAAGGTGTAAGGTAGAACTTCTTCATCAGGTGTTGTAAAGGTAACTTTAACACCAGCCCCACCATGATGAGCTATACCATCAAAGTACATCTTCCAAGGTGGACGTACTTCAATCAAGAATACATCCTCATTAGGTAAATCTTTCCACAGCTTCCATTCAACAGGTATGGATGATCAGCCAAGAAATCTTCTAAGACTCATCCTTTTACAGCCTTTTACAGAACATAGATGATCTCGAATTGTTGCAGTTGGAGATACCATCTAGCCAATTAATCAGAACGAACTGGTTTACTCATCATATACTTGAGAGCATTTGCTTTAGAGATAAGGCACACAGTTGGACCTTGGAAGTTGTGCTTCAACTTTTGAATGGCAAAAATATGGGCTAAACACAACTTCTCAATTGGTAAGTAGTTCAGCTCATTGGGCGTCATTGTTCTACTCAAGTAAAATAAGTCTAGCAACTTCTTTATATTCATATTTTCTTGAGCCAACAATGCCTGTACGGATCGTTCTTGATTTGCAATATAGCGAATTAACAGCCTTCCGTGTATTGGTGTAGCCAAAATGGGTGCCTTCATAAGATATTCATTTATTCTTTTGAAAGCATTGGTGCATGCTTTATCCCATTCAAATAGCATGCCTTTCTTCATAAGGTGACTAAAAGGTTAGAACCTCCTAGCTAAATTTGAATTGAACCTCCTAAGATAGGCTAGTCTTCCTTGTAAGCTTTTCAATTCATGAATATCACAAGGCTCATGCATATTTACTATGGCTTCTATTTTGGCTTGATCAATCTCAATCCCTCGATGATGCACCATAAAACCAAGAAATTTGCTAGATGTGACACCAAAAGTGCATTTTAGAGGATTCATCTTGAGTTGATATCTTCTTAGTTGATCAAATACTTGTCTCAAATCCTCCAGATGAGTACTGCTCTTCCTTGACTTTGTTGGTCCTGCAAAGCAACCTAAGAGGGGGGGTGAATTAGGTTTCTTAAAAAATATATTTTCAGAATTAGTAAACTTTTTAATTTAAATGCAGATATAATAAAATCAATAGAACAGTAAAGTAAAGAGAGAAAAATTAAACAATCAATACTTCCAAGCTAGCAAGCTTGAAGTATCAAATCTCTTGAATGCTTCACACACTTGGTGAGCCAATAATCTTTACAAAGTTGGGAAGTTCTTGCTCACACTAAAACTCTTTTAGTTGAGCCAAGAATCTTACTTACAACCACACTTTCATACAAGATTATCACTCCACTCAAAGTTGAATTACACTCACAATTGCACACTAATACAACAAAGCACTATAGTCAATTTGCACTCAAATTACTCTTTTCTAAGGCTTGTATTCAATGTATTAGATGATTTTTTCTTAATGTCAAAGCAGCTATTTATAAGAGTAATAAGTAGTGGTTTCAACTACTTCCTAACGGCTAAATAATAAATGCACAAAAAGTAGCCGTTGGGGTTTCGGACGTCCGAGATATATTGGATGCGTCCGACACAGCGTCCGATCTTCTTACAGTTGTTGAAGAGCTTCGTTCGGACATCCATGCATGCGTCCGTTCCTTCGTCCGATAGAGGCTTCGGACGGTCATGTTCGTCCGAAAGAGAAGCTCTAGGATCCCATTTCTTTCTGCTAGTTCGTTCGGACGGTGCAATGCGTCCGAGAAGTTTTGACCTAGTTCGGATAGTCCAGTGCGTCCGAAAGCCCTGTTTCCTGCAAAAGCTTGTTTACAGAGTTAAGTGTTTATGTCATCATCAAAATAAAGTTTGGAAAACATCAATCTCCCCCTTTTTGATGATGACAAACCTTTATGTAAAAACAATTGGATATGACTAATCATAATGCAATATAGCACAATTTGATATGACTAATTAATCATTTTGCAGTATAGAGAAGATTACTCCCTTTTTGACATCATCAAACAAAGCTCCCCCTGAGAATATGCAAGTATTTGACAAAAATTAGCAAGAAGCTTCATATATTTAACTTAAAAGTTCTAACAACCAAGGAAATACATAACCAATCTACGGGAAGTCTAACAACCAAAGAAATGCTGAAAACAAAATACAAATGTCAAAAGATCTAATGCAAGTCATTTCGCTTTTTGGAGCGCTTTTCAGTCTTTTGTCGTTTGGAAGGAACATCTTCATTGGTGGCTTCACTGTCTTCTTCTTCTCCAGTGCGACATTGCATGATGAAGTCAAATGTGTCATCAACATCCTCATCGTCGTCGTCATCGTCATCGGTAGCTCCTTGGGCAGCTTCTGCATTGTCCTCTCGAGCATTTTCATTTTCAGGTTCATCACTGTCGGAAGATGATTCAAGTGGATATTGTGACTGAAGATTAGAAAATTGAACCTGAGCCGAAGCGGACATGCCAAGGCTAAGTGCCTCTTGGAGAATCATTTGACGGGTTTCAAGTCGCTTTAATTTTCGATTTGTGCAACGTTGAAAGGAACTGACTTGAGTGCTCAAATCAGGTGAGAAGTCCACAGATATGAGAAAGAGATGGTTCAGATGTAGATGGAGGAGAAACGTGGAATGGTGGAGGTTGTTGAGGAGGAGAAGAATGGGGAAGAGCAAAATCAGAGGTGGAAGCATGGGATTGTGACTGTGCAATATCAAAGGCCGCCTTAGTTAACCATTGATCGTTGAAAAACTTAGGCCTTTGCTTCAATGTATGATTTGTTAAAGTAAAGAGGAAATTGTTTGTTTCCGCTGAAAGGAATGATGAGGAAATCAAAAATTTTGGTGAGAAATTTGCCAAAAGGAATGTTTCTTCGGGTATCAGTAAGAAAGAGTTCCCATAGGGAACAAAAGAGATACCCAAAATCAAGAGGAATGCCCTTGAAAACACAAAAAAATAAGTAATGTTGCATTTTACCGGGCTCAGTACGATGCCCGTCAGTTGGCAATAACAGATTTGTGACAAGAGTGTACAGAATATTGAGTTCAGGAGCGAGTAATGTAGTTTTGGCTTCCGAGAGCCTGTTTAAAATGGATGTTAAAAATAGCTCTAACTTTATCGATATCAAAATGAGTATCATCAGCGGGCCATTTGTCTAATGAAAAGAAATAGGAGAAATCATTGGGGTTGGAGACTTCACATTCAAAAATGGTGTTAATGATGAAAAGAAATAGGAGAAATCATTGATGAAATCTCAAGATTGGTGTTGTTAACACGAGAAATGAGAGTGCGAACAGTAGGGCCTTTCCGAAGATTGGCGGTGAATTGAAGCACCATGTCATGATATACAGGTAAATCAATATGCACAAGATGACCCCAATTTTGTTTTTCAAAACAGGATTTGACAATGGGAAGATTATACTCATCAAATAGACTTTGAGAAGTAGGACGTTGAACGATTATAGATTTACTTAAAAGAGATGTATACCGTTCGGATGCCTTGGCATCGATGAATTTTAACAGGATTGGATTTGTGGAGACTTGTGGATTAGCTGATGATTCTCCTCGTACTGAGCCTTCCTACTTGGTTTATTTTTTCGTCCCCGATTTGCTGTAGAAGAACCTCCGCGAGATTTGACCATTGTGATAGAAGGGAAAGAAAATGTCTCTTATTTCAAATCTAGAAGATTGATGAGAATTCTGAGGAAATGAGATCCGAGATGGGGGAAATTAGATGGGATTTAAGTGAGAAAAGCTTTGGGGAGTCCTAATTTTCCAACCTATTTTGGAAGAGATAGTAGGAATTTGGAGTGGGTGGTGAGGGGACAATTTTTGCCAGAATTTTCGGGAAGTCCATCTTCCCCATTTCAGACTCACCACCTTCCCCGAAAGGACCCTCTGGACAGCCGAACGTTTGGTGTGCATTCGAAGAACCGTCCGAACGCTGAAGAACGGACGGCCGAAAGAAGAGCTAGTGCGTCCGAAGTTCGTTCGGACGATGGTACGCGTCCGGAAGAATTTCAGAGAGTTTGGTGAATAAAATGAATATCATTCGGACGATTATGAGCATCCGAAAAATAAAGGAGGCTCTTTCGGACGATCCAGAGCGTCCTAAAGAAAAGTAGTTCGGACGAAGGAATGGGTCCGAACTATTGAAAGCCAAATTTATCTGTAAAATCCCCAAACATTTTTTGAGAGATTCAAAGCGATCTGAGCTAAGGGTTTTGTAAAAATATCAGCCAATTGATCTGAAGTAGGCACAAAATCAACACAAATTTCCTTTTTACAAACAAGGTCTCTAATGAAATGATGCTTAACATATGTGTTTGGTTCTAGAGTGCATAACAGGATTTTTTGTGAGATTAATAGCACTAGTGTTGTCACACATTATGGGAACACAATCAAAAATTACACCAAAATACTTCAGAGTACGTTTCATCCATAGAAGTTGAGCACAACAATTTCCAGCAGCAATGTATTCGGCTTCAGCCGTAGAAAGAGAAATGGAATTTTGTTTTTTACTAAACCAAGACACAAGACAATTTCCCAAAAAATAACACATACCACTGGTACTTTTTCTATCAATTTTACACCCAACAAAGTCAACATCAGAATAACTAATCAAATCAAATGTAGAGGACTTTGGATACCACAGACCAAAATCCATTGTTCCCTTTAGATATCTAAAAATTCTTTTAACAGCTATCAAATGCGATTCTTTAGGGCAAGATTGAAATCTAGCACATAAACAAACAGCAAACATGATATCTGGTCTAAAGGTTTGAACAATTAACAAACCATTTAAATCCGTTTTTGTAAAAAGAGTGGTGTCAACTATTCCTCTTTTGAAACCATTTTTTTATCAAGAAGCCACTTAATCTTTCATACCAAGCTCTTGGAGCTTGTTTCAAACCATATAAAGCTTTGGAGAGTTTGAAAACATAATTTGGAAGATTTTTATTCTCAAAGCCCGGGGGTTGTTCGATGAAAACTTCTTGATCGATAAAACCATTTAAAAAAGCACTTTTGACATCCATTTGAAATAATTTGAAATTATTGAAACATGCAAATGCAAGAAACATGCGAATGGATTCTAATCTAGCCACGGGTGCAAAGGTTTCATCAAAGTCAATACCTTCTTCTTGAGCGTAACCTTTTGCAACAAGTCTAGCTTTGTTTCTTATGATTTCACCTTTGTCATTTTATTTGTTTCTGAAAACCCATTTAGTACAATAACGGGATGAGAAGAAGGTCTTTCAACTAAGGTCCATAGATTATTTTTCTAAGAAGTGCAAATTGACTAAGTTCATCTTGCATAGCATTAACCCAAGATTCATCACTCAAAGCAACATCTATATATTTAGGTTCAATGTGAGAGAGTAATGCACAATTACTATTTAAAGGTTTATGAGAACGAGTAGTTACCCCATCGGATAGATCACCTATGATTAAATCTTGAGCATGACTAGAGACGAATCTCCAAGCTTTCGGAAGATCATTTGGAGTGTCCTCATTCTTTTCATCATCAATTTGATGGTTGTTGACATCAACTCTTGATTTAATCTCTTGATGATCTTCATGAATAACAAGCTTTTCGAGCTCCTTTAAACTACCTACATCTTCATCTTCACATAAATTCTTAGAGATAACATCTTTAGTTTCATCAAATGTAACATGCACAACTTCTTCAATTAAAAGCGTTCTTCTATTGTAAACTCGGTATGCTTTCTTGTCACTAGAATATCCTAGAAAAATTCCTTCATCTGATTTTTTGTCAAATTTTCCAAGGTTTACTTCTTTGATTTTTAAATAAAGCATTTGCAACCAAAAACTTTGAAATAGCTCACAACAGGTTTTCTACAAAAAAAAGAGTTCATAAGGAGTTTTATTTAAAGAGGATCTTAATAAAACTCGATTCATAACATAACAAGCCGTGTTAACCGCTTCGGCCCAAAAGTATTGTGGTAAGTCACATTCACTAATCATAGTTCTAGCTATTTCTTAAAGAGTCCTATTTTTTCTTTCAACACCACCATTTTGTTGAGGGACTCTAACAACCGAAAACTCATGAAAGATACCGTTGTGATCACAAAAATCGGGAAAAACCCCAAATTTAAATTCGGCACCATTGTCACTCCTTAAACGAACAATTTTTGTATCCAATAAATTTTGAATTTTGGAAAACAATTTTACAAATTTTTCAAATGCTTCATTTTTGTGAACAAGAAATAATACCCAAGTAAACCTAGAATAGTCATCTACGATAACAAATGCATATTTGCAACCACCTAGACTAGCTCCGATATTGAGTAGGTCCAAATAAGTCTAAATGCAACAATTCTAAAGGTTTATGAGTAGACACAAAATTCTTTGGTTTAAAAGAAACTTTGACTTGTTTACCAAATTGGCAAACATCACAAATTTTATTTTTCAAAAATTTTAGTTTTGGCAATCCTCTCACCAAATCTTTCTTGGCGAGTTTTTCAATCAAATCCATATTAAAATGACAAAGTCTTCTATGCCAAAGCCAAGGATCATCTATGGAAGCGGTAAGACATTTTACATTGCTATTGCTAATTTTATCAAGATGAATCACATACACATCATTGTGCCTAGTGCCCTTGAATAAAACAACATGATTTTTATCAAGGATAAGACATTCATGCTTGGTAAAAAATACATATAAATTTTTGTCACAAAGTTGACTAACACTTAATAAATTATAGTTCAAATTATCAACAAGAAGCACATTCTTAATCAAGGTTTCACCATTTTTACCTACTTCACCAATGCCGATTGATTTTGTGCTTTATTATTATCTCCAAAAGTGACTTTTCCACTATTTTTTGGATGTGAGATTTGTGAAGAGAGAAGCATCACCCGTCATATGCCTTGAACATCCACTATCTATGAACCACTTAGCATTGTTGGTGATGTTAAGTACCTACACAATAAATCAATTGATAACTTTTGGTACCCATATTTTCTTGGGTCCATTTGAGTTAGTGAAATTGCTTTCAATCCATGCAACTTTCATTCCAAGTTTTTCGTTCTTCTTGACATAACACATATTCTTAACATGTCCATGTTGTTGGCAATATCTACAAATAATGCTTTTATTACCATACAAAGATGATTTTGATTTTACAAGACATAAGTCATCCCTTCTAAACATGACAAAATTTTTGTTGATAGCTATATTTCTATTTTTTTTCATATCAACAACATTTTCTTTCTTTCTAATTAAGAGAGCATTCAAATCATCCATTCTTTTCTTCAAGGAGACTTGTTCTTCCTTGACCTTCGATTCTCACATGCATTCTTTTCTTCAAATCACGATTTTCTTGTGATAGCCTATTGTTTTCATTCACAAGTTTAGAGTTAGCATTCAATAAAGCATTTGACTTTTTAACTAACTCCTTATTTCTAGCATATGATTCCTTTAAGCTATCATGCAATTTCAAAATGAAAGCTTCAAGATCATCTTCATCATTTTCATCGTTAGAGTCATAGTTAGAATTTACCTCATCATCTCCAATGGCCATAAAGGCCATTTGTGCCGACTCCATTTCTTCTTCAATTTGTCCTTCGGAGTTGCAATCATCCCATGTGATTTGAAAGTTATTGAATCTCGGTTTTCTTCCTTCCTTCTTTTTCTTGGAAGGACACTCATTTGCAAAATGTCCGACTTGACTGCATTCAAACCATTTTTCGTTTTGCTTCTTCATTTCAAGCCTTGACTTCCCTTTGAAATTATTTGAATTTGTAGCTTCGCCTCTTCTCATTCTTCGTTTGTTGATGTAATGTTTGAGATATAAGAAATCCTTTGGTGATGAGTGCAAGATCTCCTTCATCAAGATCTTCATCTTCTAGAAGATGGAACTGTTTTCATCTTCCTCTTGAGAGGTCTTTAGAGCTCCTTCTTGGCCTTGCTTCTTCATCATCCACTACCTTGGCCTTTAACTTGAGTTCATAAGATGTAAGAGAATTGATTAGCGATTCAATAGGCATCAAATTTAAATTCTTGGCTTCCTCTATAGCAATTGTTTTGGCATCCCATTCTTTGGATAGAGCATTTAGGATTTTTCTATTTTTTTCACCCAAAGAGTACTCCTTACCCAAGGCTTCAAGATCCTTTATAATGTCATTGAACCTACAGTACATTTTGTCAATGTTCTCATGTGGTTCCATCTTGAAAGATCATACTTGGCAACAAGTAAGGATTTCTTTTGCTCACGAACATCATCGCTCCCTTCATGAATTTCTTTCAACTTATCCCATATTTCTTTAGCCGAAATGCAACCCTTCACGCGAGTTCTAGATGTGTTGATTCATTTGCATCCAAGGCATTATATAACACATTCATGGCTTTTGTATTTAACGTCAAGTTTGCCTTGTCTTGTGGGGTGAGCTCATTCCTTGTCTTTTCTCTTCTTTTGTTTGTGTGATCATCAATGATAGAAACTTCAAAAGGACCTTCATTGACAACATACCACAAATCAATGTCAATAGATTGCAGAAATATTTTCATTCTATCTCTCCAACTAATAAAATTTGCCCCATTGAACATAGGGGTATAGTAACGGATTGACCTAAAAAAATAGAGCATTGTTGGTTGCCATATTTCTTTACTCAAAAGCTTATACACAAGCAATGTAATGAGAGACAGCTCTGATACCAATTATTAGTCCCAAAGCAACCTAAGAGGAGGGGGTGAATTAGGTTTCTTAAAAAATATATTTTTAGAATTAGTGAGCTTTTTAATTTAAATGCAGATATAATAAAATCAATAGAACAGTAAAGTAAAGAGAGAAAAATTGTACAATCAATACTTCCAAGCTCTAGCAAACTTGAAGTATCAAATCTCTTGAATGCTTCACACACTTGGTAAGCCAATAATCTTTACAAAGTTGGGAAGTTCTTGCTCACACTAAAACTCTTTTAGTTGAGCAAAGAATCTTACTTACAACCACACTTTCATACAAGATTATCACTCCACTCAAAGTTGAATTACACTCACAATTGCACACTAATACAACAAAGCACTATAGTCAATTTGCACTCAAATTACTCTTTTCTAAGGCTTGTATTCAATGTATTAGATGATTTTTTCTTAATGTCAAAGCAACTATTTATAAGAGCAATAAGTAGTGGTTGCAACTACTTCCTAACGGCTAAATAATAAATGCACAAAAGTAGCCGTTGGGGTTTCGGACGTCCGAGATATATTGGATGCGTCCGACACAGCGTCCGATCTTCTTACAGTTGTTGAAGAGCTTTGTTCAGACATCCATGCATAGTGTCCGTTCCTTCGTCAGATAGAGGCTTGATGATCACTTGTTGTGCCGAATTTGATCTGTCTCCTTTTTTCTAGATGTGTGTAAGGACGGTGCAATACGTCCGAGAAGTTTTGACCTAGTTCGGACGGTTCAGTGCGTCCGAAAGCCCTGTTTCCTGCAAAGCTTGTTTACAGAGTTAAGTGTTTATGTCATCATCAAAATAAAGTTTGGAAAATATCAGACTTAACGACTAAGTCATCAACATAGCATTCGACATTCTTGTGAGTCACATCATCAAAAATGCTTTGCTCGCCCTTTGATACATTGCAGCTGCATTTTTCAATCCAAAAGACATAAATTTATAGTAATATATGCCCTTCGAGTAGGAAATACAGTAAGCTCTTCACCTTTAGGAACCATGTGAATTTGATTGTACCTAGAAGAACCATCCATAAATGACAGAGCCTCTTGGCCAATGGTGGCATCAACCATGAGCTCAGTGATAGGTAGACGGAAATCATCTTTGGGACATGCATTGTTGAGATCCCTAAAATCATAACAAACACTCGAATTTGTCCATTTTCTTTAGCACAGACACAATATATGAAATCCATTTTAGATATTTGACCTCACGAATGAAACCCGCTTGGATGAGTTTATTTATTTTGGCTTCAATTAACATAACTAAGTCAGGTCTAAATCACCTTTGAGCTTGTTTAATAGGGCGTTCCCCTCATTTACAGCCAAGTGATGAGCACCTTGGGATCTAAACCAGGCATCTCCTTGTATGTCCATGAAAAAACATCTTGATATTCTTGCAAAAACTCAACATATGCCTTCTCTTCATCAGGGCTTAAATGAGCACTCATATATATTGGGTGTGGATCCCCTTGAGTACCCAGGTTAACTTCTTTTAACTCATCAACTGTAGCACGCACACCTTCTTCAAATTCAGGTGGAGCCTCATTGGCATTTTCTTCTTCTACATAATTGCCATCAGTTGCAATTATATGATTGCATGATGCTACGCTCTCTTCATCCTCATCTTTAACGCTTGTACGCACTATGGTGCCATGTTCCTTCTTTTTCAATAAACTGCCACAGTGCACAACAAGGTTTGTGCATCTTCTCATTCTTGATGGAATGAGATTGCCATGCCGATGAGTATTAAAATTGCAAGTAGATGGCTCTCAAACTCTTCAATCAACTTCCTAACTTGCCACTTTATTTGCTGAGAATTTGTAGACTTTTTCTCCTTCGCGGTCCCAATCTATAAAAAATTGATGCACGTAAATTCTTGTCCAACTCTACTAAGAACAAGTGGCTTATCAACAATCGTGGAGGTTTCATCTTCAAAACTAACATAGTGGTTATTTCCTTCTTGATCTTGATTCAAACTGGTGTAGGTGGAAAATATCCAAGACCAGTTTTACGATTCTCTATAGCTTATCCTTTCTCCTTCAACATCTTTTGGGTAGGGTTAAACCATGTGCCTTATCATTAGCGAATTCAGGAGACAGGGTACATAACGAGATAGAATTTATTGGGTCATATCTAGCTTTCGCGAGAAGCCTAGATACGCATTAGGGTCAAAACCTTCCTTAGTTCTTGACTTTGGTAGGGAGTCATATTCAACAACTGAATCTTGAGCTAGATGCACACATCTATCAAGAAAGGACGAAGGCTTTTAATAGTATCAAGTTTTGTGAGTGGAAATGTCAAGTTCCTCAAAGCTTCATGTTGAATTGGAGATGGTTGCCCCTTCCTTCCTTTTGACTTTGAAGTATAGCAAATGACAACTGGTATATCCCCTAACGACAAAGTGCTAGCCTCTCCAGTGATAACTTGTTTCCTTTTGTCCTTCATTATGACTGGATTTTGGGGGGTCTCAAGCCTTGCTTGTGCTTGGAAGTGAATCATGTATTTTCTTCATGTCATGGACATCAAGATAAAACTTAGCATCAGCAACATGTGTTTCGTCTTTAGTAAATGGTTGTTCATCACCGACCATTCTTTTCGCTTAACCATTTCAACAGTATTTGAAATATTGGTGCAGGGTTGAAGGTACTACTCCATTTTATTTTTCTTTCATGAATCCACGGTCTACCCAAAGCAAATTGTAAATTGTCTTAGCATTGATTATGTAAAATAATACTTTTGAAGACATGTCATCAATTGTCATGTCAAGCCTTATTATCCTAATGGCTCTAGGCCCTACTTAGACAACTTATCAATTGGAATGCCAAGGTTTTTCAATATTCGCAAGGGTAGGCTATTGACAGCTGAGCCTCTATCTATCAGGATCTTATTCATCTTTTATGCAACGGAAAAAAAAGGAGCAGATTTGACTCGGCACAACCTAACGATAGATCCAGTAACCAACGAGTCCCACGTCTTTCTTGGTTATACCAAGCCATTTCTGAGAAGTTTTTCTTCATTTGAAAAGGCAGAAGCGAAATTACAAGGATGAAATGAATGAATAAGGATTTAAGTAGCCTTTTGAATCGAGGGAATTCGATCCAGATCCAGTAAAGGCCAGACCTTAGGCTTAGGTACAACCTTACATCGCAGTATAACCAGACATTAAGAGTGGCCAATGTTATGCAGGGAAGACCCAAGCAGAAAATCTTCATCAGTGAACATGATGTTCACCATATTCACCACTTCTTCATTAGTATAAACATCAAATTCACAAGGACTTTCTTCTTGTTCAACCTCTTCTCCAACCTATGTTACATGAAACAACACCAATGTCAAGGAACCAATTTGGCATGAATTCCTTTAATGTTACAGGAACTTGGGATCCTTGCCTGACTACATGACTAACTTCGAGATTGAAAATGCCACTGTCTGTCTTTACTTTCTTCACGTTTCGCCTCCGAACCATTTTGTTTCTCGTAAATGATTTATCTAGCTTTAGTGAGGATTTAAAGATCTGCCTTCTTTGTCTAGTAACCAAGGTCCATGCTTCACCTTCTAATGTCACTTGGCTCAGATGATATGGATCTTACATTTTCTTGTGCCAAGTATTCTCTAATAACTAAGAGAAATATTATCGGCTTCACTTCAACAAGATTTAACAATCCAAACTTGATAACTAACATAAGCACATGAAAGGCATGCTTAGGTATTTCCTAGTCTCTTGGTAGCCTTCTCAAAATCCACAGGTTCTAAAGAACCAAAGACGATAGTTGTTTGAATAATGGTTGCTTTTTCTTCTTCTAGCAACGCTTTTCCTTGTCTAACTAAATCTATAACTTTGTCTTTGAAAGCAAATCTACTTTTGTATAGGATGCCCAACTAGGCAATGGTACTTACAGTAATTTGGGTCATCGGCCCTCCTGGCCTCTTTAGGCTAGATTCATCTCAATAAGTGCGATTAAGTTTAATTTCAACAGGTTGTCAAACATGCCAGCAACATCAAAACAAGGAATGGGTACCCTTTCATCTTTCTTTCTTGCCATCTTGGGAACTATCTTGACGGGTGCTACACTTGTAGCCATAGATTCTTTTTTCTCTCCTTTTGTTGTAAACTTTCCTCCTTTCTTCACATCTTGTTTCTCTTATTTTTTCCAGCATCAAGAATAAGCAGTTCTTGATCTCCAAGACCTGATGTGTAGGAATTTCTATACTATGAGCTTTCATTGCTAGCTTCTCAAAAGTTGGGGGTTGGATCCGTTGCAGGATATAACAGAGTCTCCATTTCATCCCTTGAATACACATTTGTATAGTGGATGTTTCAGACAATCGGCCTATACAGTTAAGACTTAGGGTCTTTCAACGATCGATGTAATCAACAACTAGCTCATCCTTCCATTGATGAGCATTTGAGGTTTCTTTCGTGGTGACAGTTCTTTTGGTGCTATAAAAGCTGTTGAGAAATTCTTGCTCCAATTACTTCCAACTATTGATTAAATGAGCTTTAAGATTAGTGTACCAGTCAACGGCGTTACCCTTCAGTGAGTGCATAAATTGCTTCATAAGCAAATCTCCATCAGTGCCAGTATTATTGCATGTCTCCACAAGGTGGGCAATATGTTGTTTTGGATTCCTTTTGCCATCAAACTGTTAAAATTTTGGGGGTTAATATTCGGTAGGCATCCTCAAATTGTCAATCCTTGACGTGATTATGGTTTAGCATATGCATGAGACAGTTAGGTGCTTCTATCAAACTTGTCTTTGGTTGTGCCTTTGATGAACTACTTGAGGTTTTCCATGTTAATGGTGCCATTAGAAGAGATTGGGATATCCTTTGTCGTATTTTGCTTAGGAGGATCCTCCGGCTTATATGAATTCTCAACCTCATCATGCATATCGAGGTTCTTTGATTCCATTGTTGAGTTCTCCAATAAGACTTTGCAAGAAAAGAAGAGATGAGAGGTAGAAATGGTCCCACCGGGTGTACCAGAAATTTGTACACACAAATTTCGTGTCTGTAAATAAAAGACAAGAAAAATGAGCACAAATATTGAATTTATTGATTTAAGAGCAACGGTTACAATCTCAGGATGATTTACTTCATTAAAGAAAATAATTCTCTAATTCTTCTCTTCGAACCATTTGATCCAAGGGCCAAAGGTTTGTTCTTAGATTAGTAGCGATGTTTCTTACAATTTGGATCTAAGAAACTTTTGTGATTTGACGACGTCATCTCGAATACTTGAATCTTCGATCTTCAAATCTTCAACACGAACAACTTGACTTGGATCTGATTTAGATTTGGATTTGGACTTGGATCTGAGAGAATTGAGAGAGAGAACTCTTGAGAATTTATTAGAGCTCTCTCTAAAGCTTCGAGATTCTGAATGTCTTGACTTGTGAGGAGAGACCATATTTAGAACAAAAAAATTAGGGTTTACTGGAAAACCCTCCAGAACCTTCCATGTTAATAGCCCATTTTGAATTAATTAGATTAATTAATCTATTCCACTTAAATGGTCATAAGACCTTTAATTTGATTTAAGGCCCAATATAACATAACTCAACTTAAAAAGCCTAAACGTTTAATGGACTTATAAATTTGATTTAATCAATCAAGAAAAATTAATTTAATTTAATCTTGACTAAGTAAATTAAAATATTAGGAGCAATTTTTCATTATCTACATTAGGGTTTTGTAATCCAGCTTTACTGATTTTAGTTCAATTAATAAAATACCATAATTAAAATTTTTTTGGGTGAATTTCAGAAGTTTTATAAATTACTTGGGCTTTTGAATAATAATTCCTTAAGTTTGCTAGATTTTTATGCCAATGTATATTGACTTTCGACCTACTAGTCTAGGAAAATTTTAATTTTAGTACCTTTATAAATTATTTTGGCAGATCCATCTAAAATTTCAAGGTGCAAGAGGTTTTTTTTCTTTTTTTTTTTTTCAGATTATAAACTGATTTAGATGAATTTTAAAAGTTCTTATAATTATTATTTTTATCTTTAATATTTTTGTCCAGGATGATGCCCGAAACTTAAGGTAGTCTTCTAGTTTCAAACATATGAATAGTGTTTGTATGAGAATTTATAATATTATGCATATTATTAGATGTATTTTATAAAAATGAATTTTTAATTATTTTATTTAGCATGAGTTACACCAATATTAGGCTAAAACTCCCACTTTCTTTTTAGGAAATAAAATAAAAAATTAATCATCTAGATGTCTATCTAATTATTGAAATACATAAATAAATAAGATAATTTTCCAAAAGATATTAAATGAGTTAAGACTCGACAGCCAAAGGACTAAAGTGGCTAACTGTTAAGTCAACAATTAAGATTAAAGAACTTTTTAGTGGAGATCCTATAGCAGCCAAAATCTTGCAAATTACATTATGGAACTGGACTTGAAAGCCAAGAAACCAAATTGGCGAATTATTAAGTTAGACATTAGCATTAAGGAATTTTTCAGTAAAGATCTTATAATGGCCAAAATTTCGTAAATTACATTACAAAACTGGATTGAAAAATCTAAACAACAAAGACAATTAAAATTTCAAGGTGCAAGAGGCATTTTTTTTTTTGTTATACTGATTTAGATGAATTTTAAAAGTTCATATAATTATTATTTTTCATCTTTAATATTTTTGTCCAGGATGATGCCCGAAACTTAAGGTAGTCTTCTAGTTTCAAACATATGAATAGTGTTTGAATGAGAATTTATGATGATTACGCATATAATTACAAGTATTTTATAAAAATGTTTTTCAATTATTTTAGTTAGCCTGAGTTACACCAATATTAGGCTAGAACTCCAACTTTCTTTTTAGAAAATAAAATAATAAATTAATCATTGTTTATTTATTAAAGTAAATAAATAAGATAATTTCCCAAAAGATATTAAATGAATTAAGACTTTAAAGTCAAGAGACCAAATTGGCTAATTGTTAAGTCAAAATAAATTAAGACTTGAAAGTCAAGGGACCAAATTGGCGAATTGTTAAGTCAGCCATCAGCATTAAGGAATTTTTTTAATAAAAATCCTAAAATAGCCAAAATTTTGTAAATTACATTACAAAAGTGGATTGAAAAAGATGAACAACAACAACAAAAACAACAATAATAACAATAACAATAACAATAATAACAATAACAATAACAATAACAACAATATATTATTATTATTGTTGTTGTTATTATTATTATGATGACGACGATGAAAAGTAAACAATCATAAAGCTCACACAAGATGAAGTATTGTAATTACCAAAGTAGCTCTTCCAATAAATTTATAAAAGCTTCATTAAACTATGAGATAGCTACTAACAGCACACATCACCCAGATCCCTCAGCTTATGTTTCTGAGAAATAAAAACTTTACAGGATCCGATTATGTAAGTTTTTACTTCTTTGTTGTTCTTATGCTACAGAATCTGCCAATGACCTGCCCTATATATGGTTCAGTATACAATTATCTGCAATATGGTTCTGAAGCTAAAATAGAAGCAGAAAAAGTACTTTTTGCGATAATATGTATAAGGTTTCTTACATTTGAACTGCTTTACTCAGTGGCTTCGAACCGTTTTACAGGTGCTCTTAGAGAAGAAATGTAACTGGCATCTGCTTTGTGAACTCCATCGAAAAGATAACTGAATGGCGGCATTTCAATGTATTTTCCTGAACCTAGATTAACCTTAAGTTCATTATTTTTCCAAACGATCCTTCCACCAGCAAGATTGTTACCTCAACTTTTCCCTGCAAAACAACAAAACAAACGCCTCCAAAATTAATGCCTACAGAGAGCAAATGTGCATCACAAAATGAAGACATACTAAATGGAACAGGATTTGCTTTGCAAGACTGCCATTTTTCAATTACATCAAATTTGATCACACACTGTAGTCCTGTTTATGGTACAGCCACAGTATCCAAATGTTTAGGGACTATTGATACACCGAAAACAGTATGCCTTGAAATACCTCATCATATCACAAAACAGCAGAGTAAAAGTATCCCGACTAAGAAAAAATTTTTTTTAGCAGATATCTGTAACAGTAAATGATACTAAAATTAGGTCATGAATAAGCACTTTGAATTCGTATTCAGTGATGTAATTGTCCAAAAGCAGCAGATTATGTGATTGTTTGCTAACCTAGGGATGTATACCATTTTAAGTTCCCATTGGATGTATCATTAATAAATCTGAAATGCTGTATAGATCATGACAGGAGAAGTACTGAAATTTGATATACAAAATGCAACATAAGCCTCAAAATTGAAGAAGATTCGGATACAGATTGGAGTAGCTATGGCCTGTGTGATGGGTCCCCCAATTAATGTGTTCTTTCATACATTTAAATAAGTTCAAGGTAATTTAACTCTTTGCATTGCTATCTGTAGAATATTCAATTCCTTAAAATATGAAAAGCTATTCAAAAGATTACCTTCCCTCTTCGTCCCTCGTACACATTTGTATCTGATCTTGAATGGTGGGAATTTGAACTTATCTTAAAGCTTGAATTGGGATTTAATATGATTACGTCTGCATCAGATCCAGGAAGTATTGCCCCTTTTTTAGGATAGATATTGAAAATCCTAGCACTGGAAGGTAAAGCCACTTCAAAGTTCAGGTTGTAAGAATTAGGTAGCTTAGGTGAGATTGAAGAGACAAAACACAAGATCTTTATACTATGGATGTAAAGCATTAAAAGTGGATTCTCAGAAGGAAAAATCACACATAATAAAGTCTTAGTGAAGGCTAACCATTCAGCACTTGTGAACCGAACGTAATCAGTGACAGATATTTGCCCAGAAGCCTGAGAAAATGATGAATCAGGACAGGAATATTATCTATTTATATAACAGAAGAAACTCCAACTGAGACTACCCATCTCAATTTGTTTTCGTTAATTTATAACCAGATTTTGCTATAAAATACACATCTAGATGTGTAGGCCCATGACAGCTTACCACCATAGTATCCCAAACAATACGCATCCTCTCCTCAATACCTACATATTGATTTCCAAGTAGGAGCATTATTAGCAGGTAGAAACTAGTATCATGACTAATTTAACTGACTCATACTATATGGAAAGTAAATGACAGAAATTGAATTACCATTGACACCATTTGGGATTTTTCTAAAATAATTTATTCCGAAAGCTTTCTGTGTTGAGTTGAAGGTACAATGATCAGTTCCTACTAGCTGCAAAATGTAAAATGTTATTAGGTTTTATGCTAGAGGAACAGCACATTGAGTCACTAGTAACTTGAGGAAATAATAGACTTTTCTTGAATGTAGTCTGCAGTAGTAGATTTTCCTTGTAGGTACCATTAAAATTCCTGAAGAAGTCAGTTTCGGAGAAGAAAAATTCAAGGAATATGTAAAAAACTTGGTTGCCTTAAACAGAAAATTTTCTATTGGTGAAAATATTTCAATAATTTGTTTCCTTTGGCTGGAAAAGGGTTATGGATTTCAGGAATGCAACTTAAATTTTAGCAACTGTTAAGGATTCAAGTATGCAAGTTAAATGTGTAACGTGTAAGAATATCATGTATGGGCAGTGATATCCATCACCAAATTTTGTATCACCTTCAAACCCTTCTCCCCTCGAGGTAAAATTCATTACCACAACAGACTTGTTCTGCTCCTTTAATGTTTTTAAGCAATCACCCACCTCTCATACATGAATTACTTTTGCTACAAAATATTACAAGGACTTGTAGCTTATATAGTAGTTTCAAATTATCATCACTTATTGAAGGGGCTTCACATACCCATGAAATAAAGGGCTTTAAAAGAGCCTAGTAAACTGAAACGGGCAACAAAGGAAAGTATACATATTAAAATGACATTGGCTAGAAAGGAACTCAGTCACATGTGGAACTATGGATGGGGTTTTGTAGATTCAAATGCAAGGCCCAACTCTTATACCATGTGAAAGAGCTTGGACATAATGTGATACTAAATCAAAATCAATTAACAATAAGTGGAGTAAGCCATAAATTTTATTAACTATTATCTAGAATACCTTGGGAAACAAATATGGGGCTTAGCTTTTTAACATGACTGTTGAAGTATACATATTCCACATTGGTTTGAAAGGGCTCCTAAACCAGTGAATAAGACCACGAGACATTCTACTCATTGTTAATTGGTTTTAAGTTGCATGTGTAGGATCATTAATATGGAATCAAAGTTGGGTCATCAGGTTTTCTTCATTTACTCCCATTTATAGTTTCACACACAACTCAGTTCCTTTCTAATACCTCTCACTTTCAATGGATATCGGTTATTTCATAGTCCATTTCAGTTTCTTGAACTTCTATAAAGCATTTTGTTTCACTAGTCTGGAAGTACGTGCTTTGTACGTTTGAAGGCACTAATTGTTTGATTTTTATTGCCATGGATTAAATAGTAAACCATGTTTGGAGATACTAAATGTATAGTTCACTTAATTTTCCATGTGTTGTTTATATAATTTCTGCGTAATATTTAACTAACCCAAAGACTTTTTTGTAGTTCACATGAGTTTAAAGATCTATTTAGTTTAATAGTTCAAACAATTTCATAAAATCTAAATAGCCGTGTCATGTTCATAACACATTTAAATTGCTATTTTAAAAATAAAACTCTATTTTCTTACTTGAGAATTATTGAAGAATTATAAAATGAACTTATTTGTACTATATACAACTTCAAAGATAGGAAAAGTTTAAATGATCACTAAAATGGAGTACAATGTATGATATAAAATAGTATTAGACTTTATTATTAAATTTAATAATCAAAGAGCAGAGTGCAGTCTGACAAATGTTAACTTCTAGAGTTTATTAGAATCCTTTATTTTCTTCAATTATTCAAGTAAACAACTTTGGATTTATCAAGCATTAGGATATTTGATTATTCTCGAATTCTTGAATATCTCTTGAAACCAACTTGAAAGAACCATTCGTGTGCTTGTTTTGGTTATACATGTTTGATTATTTTTCATAAAAATAGAAAAAAAAATGGAAAATATACTACTATTTGACAAGTTACAGTGTGAAATTTACTGATTAATCCATTATGTTAAAATTATCAATTTGTACACTAGTAAATTGATCACTAAATATTGAATATTATAGATTTTAATTGATAGAAAAAAACCAACCACATATAATAGCAGTAGCTATCAACCTGAAAAGTAACAATTCAAAAGTAACAACAGACATTCAGTTTTTAACTTTTATTAAATAAAGTACACTTTAATTAAAATCTAATTAGTAATTTATTTGAATCACTATTTTTCAGTGTGTAATTGACGTAGTTACTAATATCTAGTATAAGATGTTTATAGGGTCAAAGAAAAAAAAAAAATTCTGTAGGAAAACAATAATTATTTATTAATAATTTTAGACTAATATAATTAAGAAATTAATTTGATTATAGGCAAAGTGTAAATTAAATAGGTGCTAATTATTCAATGCATGAAAAAGGGTAACTAAAAGGAAAGTAAGAATTGCAAGATAACGAGCATGATCTTTTAAGAAAAACAAAATATAATGTGGATCACATTTTGCACTCTGTTTCCTACTCATCCAATAATCGAAAAGATCGATTCTACATTATAACTGTGTTTCATACACTACACACAAGTCAAATTCTTTTGTTTATATTCTGGACAACAAATTTATTTTATCATTACAAAACCTAGACAACAACATTAGAGGCAAAATAAATGACGTTGCGAGAAGAAAGGTGAAGATGTTGACAGTATCTATGAATGACAATGTCTTTGTTAATTCAAGTTTAGATGGCCTTGAGACTTTTTAAGCCATTTTTGTCTCCTTTATTCTATTTTTTTTTTCTTTTTTGTATCCAAAATAGAATAAGATTTTAAAATTATTCTCTAAGAAAAATCTAAAATATTTATACGTGATATGTCATTTTTTTTGTTTAAAGATAATTCCAACTATTATTTAAATAAATTCCTAATCCTAAAAAAGTCTTTGTTTCCATACTTGTATAATTTCTAAAATTCATCCTTAAAAAAATTTATACCAAATGGACTTTATTGTATATAATCTTATTCTAATGATAAATTAATTATTAAGATTGAAAGTATATTTTAAGCAAAAGTGCTTTTAAAAGGTTAATGGTATTTTAAGGTATTCAAATACATTTTAGTTGGAGGATAAATTAGAACAGATTTTTAGTTTGGAGGGCCGAATTGAGAATTTTTCAGTTTAGTGGCCACAATGGGACATTTGTTTTGGTTTTGAGGACTAAATTGAGTCTTTTTTAATCTGGAGGACTATATTGGAATATTTTTTTAATTTGGAGATCAAATTGAGAACTTATCAATTTAAGAGGCATATTTAGATTTTTGCTTAGTTTGAAGGTAAAATGGTATTTGTTGATGCATGAAAAATTAGCACCAAAGTCTAATATTAAAGTCCGAGTCCTTTTGTTGTCCAAATGCTCTAATGCTAAGGTAGATGTGGGCGTATGAGAACACCCACGATCCAACAACTTGCGATAAGAACAAGAGCGGTAGGGCTATGTTTCCCGAGGGAGGCTCCGACACTCAAGTCAGAATTTGGAATAGGAAGAAGATTGATAATAAAATGAGAGCTTGAAATGGCAAAATAAGGAGTTGGAGTGAATAATGAATCTTGAATAATCATTTGTCTACCTTCCAACTTACTATTTATACTCTTCCTTGATGGGATTGGATAGTTCATGGGTTTGAAAATAATTATTGGACTCATAAGAGCCTTGAATGTGTTGAATTTATTCATAGCTTGATTTTAGGTAACAGTTACCAAAATGCCCTCCTGCATATTTGATCACTTTGGCTAACTGGCCATGTGTCTGTGAACCACTGAATAATACTTTTAGGCATCATCACTTGCCCCCCACTTTCAAGTTGAGTTTGCACGGGATGAGAATAATAAAATAATATTTGACTTGTGTCTTGACCGGAGCCGATAAGTTATTGGCCGAAGCTGATATGGTTTTGGCTGAAACCAAAAAATTTCAAATTTCAAATTTTATTCTTGGAGGTAAAATGATAGCTCCCCATCACCTTTTGTACTTGCACACCTCCTCCTTAAGCTGAGTAGTGATACTCATTTGCTCTTTTTTGAGTTTTGGTGATACTTGTACTTAGTATCTCAAAATAATAATTTTAACTCAAAGCTCGACCTCTCCCTCAATTCATAACACACAACACTCCACCCTACAACCAACACCCAATCCTTAACACTCCATCTTTAACATTCCACCCTTAACTCAACACCCAACCCTTAACACTCCACCCTCAACTCAACACCCAACACTCCACCCTTAACCCCCTTACACCCAAACTCCAACACTCCACCCTTAACACACCACCCTCAACCCAACACCCACAACACCCAACACTCCACCCTTACCCCAATACCCAACCCACACACAAGGCACCAAGTGAATCTTGTAATTTTCCCAAGTCTTGGACCAAGTACACACTTGCACTTTTTTCAAATTTTTTATATTCTTCTCTTCATTTTTCTCTTGGGCATTTTATCAAACATCTCATTTGCAATTAATTGAACATCTCATGTGCAATTAATTGAACAACTCTTTCCACCATTTTCTTGAGTTCCAAAGTGGAGAGTAAGGGTTCTTTGGCTTGAATTTATCTTTGACATGGACGTAGGGATGGATGAAATGAGAGATAAGGAAGAAAGAGAGACAATAAGGAGAAGAAAGAGAGAAAGAAAAAAAGGAGAAAATAAATAGTATGGAGCTGGGCATTGGGTTGGAGGATGTTTCGGCCAACTTAAGCATTAAAGATTTGGGAACAATTGCACGCACAAGAGATCTACATTTCAGCCTCCATGCGACTACTTGCCAAGGGGAAAGCTTGACCCCTTCCCGGTGAGCCAATCTTTGCTGGAGAAACACAACAGAATGTCAAGGGGGACCTCCTTGCTGGCCCTATGGTTAATCCAAACATCCTTCACGCTGATGTACTAGATGAAGATGTTCAGTGTCATGGCTGCTAATGAGTTTGCCGTCGGCTTCACTTCTGCCCAGAAGACCACCATCGACGACGCTGCTATTTGGAGGTTTTTGTAAAGGTTGCTGCATCTCCAGGGGGTGCTGCTGAGCTGCTGCTGCTCAAGAGGTCTTCATCAACACTGTTGCAACCTCGGATCTTGTCAACGTCGATGGTGCTGCTTCTTCCCAGGAATGTGCAGCTGGGACGGCTCAAGGGAATGAATTTGTAGCTGCCTAGTTCAACCATAGCAGGGGGTCCCACCGCTGCAAGAGCTAATTTTACAGCACCTCGAACCATTTTAAAAGACCCTACAGCTGCTGTATCTTCTTATTTCCAAGGAATTTCAGTTGCGTTCATGGAGAAAGAAAACGCAGCAGCTGCAACACCTAAGGAGAAAGAAAATGCAGCAGTAGCTGCCCTAAAAATGAGAGACCCAATCGTGGAGTTTCCAACTGATGAGGTGAACTCAGCTGGTGCTCATGAGAAAGCCCAAAATGCAGCTACTCGAGTCGATTTCACTGCTCTTTACGACCAAATTTCAGCTATGAAATCCCTCAACCCAGCTGCCCCCTCAACCTCCAATGCTTCCATGAGTGGCTTGTAACAACACGGTTCTTCCATGGGAGGGAAAATTCAATGGCGAAGGGACTTGAAGTGAACATGGTTGTGGGTTTACCCACGCAAAACATATGTAAAAAGAGTAATGGTGGACATGGCAAGAAGAAATCTGATCATAATGAAGCTAAAACTCATTCAATTGATTTGAACTCCACGGGTTTGGTTGATGGAAATAGCCAATTTAATTTCGCTAGGGAGCATACCATTGATGAATTTGACGAGGTGCCAAAGTCAAGAAAAGAAAGGGGGAATAAAATTCAACATTTGGGTGGTGTTATTGTCGATGACTTAAATTCTCATGGGATTGATGATGTCAAAATTGATTGTGCACAAGAGAGAGGTGTTGAAAAGTCATGCAACACTATTGATATGGTTATCGATGGTTGTGGGGAACATTCTCCGAGGGAGCCATTGAGTATACTTGAGAATGTTTTCGATGAATTGGGTGATGGTCTCGAGTAAAGTGGTTAGCCCCTTGCACGAACCTTTGGACTTGGATTTTCTTCAAGAATACCTTGATATAAGGCCAAATACTAGTGAATTTTGGCAAAGTATATTTGCGGGTATGCCCCTGATTGGGGATGATTCATCTTCTAAGGTGAGGGTGAATATATGTAGAACCACTGGTCCAACTACAATTGTGTCATCGGGACACCCTAAAGTGCATCGAACTATAGGGCATCACCTTGAGCGGAAAACTCTAGTGAAGAGGATTTATCTCAGCCTGAGAATGAGCCTTCTAGTGAAGAAGTTGTGGCTTCTCCTTAACCAACTAAGAGGAAAAAGCTCAAAACTTCTCCCAAGCATGAAGGAAAAAGGAAAGTCAAGCGTGATATTAATGACTCTGTTATGTATACCCTCAATTGCCTCCTTCCATTGTTAAGTGACATGGAGTTGGTTAGAAATGGATGGAGAAGTATCACATTCCTAACTTTTTCAAACTGAAAGTTCCACCTCTTGACCATTGGGCTTGAATGAACCTTTTCGGTTATGTATGCCTATACTTGGTGCAACTAGAAATAGGATTGAGGTTCCCACTACCATTATTTTTCCATAAGATACTGGAGGATTGCCAAATTAGGCTTGGACAATTACACGCTAAATCCATCCGTAATACCAATGCATATTTGATCACTTGTGCCACCCTTGGGGTCAAACCTTGAATAAGCACTTTCAAGGAGTTTTTTTGACTTGCCTCGAGTGGAATAGGGTATACCTTTAGTTGGCAGTCTAACAAAAAATTGGCCAAGGAAGCACATCTCAAGCTAATTGATTGAAGAAGTCGCTACTTTTTGATCCAACGGCAGCCCGAATGGAACTTTCCCACTTGGAGTTATGTTTTAAAAGTTTTAAAAGTCAACAAACTTGCTTCTCTTAGTGAACGTGAGGAGTAGGCATCTTGCTATGCTTATGGAGGCCGAACCACTTGCTTGGCAAAAAGTGGTTAATGAACAAGACTTGGTGTCAACGGGACCTTGATCCACTTGTTTCTTTAGGTTGTCTTGCATATACA
This sequence comes from Cinchona pubescens, assembly GCA_025175665.1. Lineage (NCBI taxonomy): Eukaryota > Viridiplantae > Streptophyta > Magnoliopsida > Gentianales > Rubiaceae > Cinchona > Cinchona pubescens. The sequence goes on along the minus strand of JANKKI010000319.1, from coordinate 374,142 downwards.
TTTTTCTTAGCATTTTTTGCACATGTTTCCACTCATCTTCATTTTATATAGATACTTGGATTGAATTTAACATGTTTTTCTTAATCTTGTAGTGGATGCCTTGAAGGATGCTATTTGAGATCGCGCTTTGAAGATGAGACAATCTAGGCATCAAGGTTCATCTCAACATCCCAAAGAACCTACCTTTGAAATCTTGGGACCAAAGAGGTTGGCACAAAAAACCCTTGCACCACCTCAACCTAAAAAGAAGGCAACACCTTCTAAGGAAGCTACTTTGGCACCTTTGGTTCAAGTTGAGGCTTCTACTCAAGAAAATTCCTACCCCCATGGTTCTTGATTCAAATTCACCTCAAGTTCAAGCTCCTTCTCAGGTTGAGGGTGACTACTTCTTCCCGCGTGACTTATACCCCTTCTTTGGAGGTGTATGAGGACTCTTTTTGGAAGAACTGAGTTGCCCTTTGGTGGAGGCATTAGCATTGCCCAAGTCACGAAGAGAGAGAGCCGGCAACTCCTTGAGCTCTGCTTGCATTGCAGATGCCAACACCATGTTTCAACATATTGCTCAAGTAAGTTGCTCCTTCTTTTCACAAAAATGACCAAGTATTTTTTATTATACTTATGGATAACATTGTCTTTAGATTGGTATCTTTACTACCACTTGAACAAAACTCAAGAATATCATCTTTCTCAAATTTCGGCTTTGGAGGCTAAGATTAAAAAAGCGGAATAGGCAAAAGAAACACACTTTCAAGTTATGTGCGCCACATCTAAGCATAACCAAGAAAACCTCCAAGAGATTGTCGAGTTAAGGAAAGAGAACGAAGAACTTCAATCCTCTCATAAAAATAAGATTAATGAGATTCAAGCATCTCATAAGGGTGATGTGAAGCATAGAAGCTTCGCATATCGCACAAGGATGAGCTTCAATTAGCGGAAAAGAAGAGTAGAGATTCCTCTATCTCCGAGTTCTTTGATTCTCAAGGCTACCAAGATCGCTTGGAAAAGCACTTGGTAGACTATTGTGGTGGCAGCGACTTCGAAACTTTGGTGGAAAAAAATAGCATCGGGTACTTCGATAAAGGTTACGACATGGCTTTAGCTTTTGTGAAGAAGTACCTTGATTTGGATGACTTGGATTGAGACGCAGCGCCTCCTACTCCCCTTCACCCCAGCTCTTCAAGGATTCTGCCTGAGGATGGGGTAGCTCAACTTAGCACTTAACTTGGGTTATTTTTCCTTTTTGGAGACATAGAGCTCAAGTCTCTTATATGTACGAGCTCCACCTTCGACTAGTATTATGTTATTTGCTTTCCTTACCATTTACTTTACTTACATTTGTTGCTTGGCTTTGAGTTGGGGCCTTCCCTTATACCAACTCCACCTTCGTTATGCTTTCCTACTTTCGTTTTATGATAGCGCAACTTTTCTTCGATAGTTTGTGTTTTTGTTTATCTTTAAGCGTTCCCACATATGCCTTCGACACCTTGGATACTTAAATATTTTTTCAAGTGATTAAGTTTGTAAGGTTGAACTTTCATTGCCACGCTTAAATAAAGTTTCTCGCCCCCGGAGGGTAAACCATGGCTCTAACAACGAACCAAAGTTACTTTAGGTGTAACTCTTATAAGAAAAAATTTATCTTCACCCCCAGAAGAGCTATGGTGGCATACTTCACCAAGGAACTACCTTTCCAAGAAAAAGCTTATTTTCGCCCCCAGATGAGTTATCCTAGGTACAAATCTCCTAAATAAAGCTTTACTCTTGGGACTAAGGATACTTCAGGCGCAAATCTCCTAGGAAAGTTTTACTCGAGCCCTCGGAAGGACTTTAGTAGTATACTTAACCGAGCAACTACTTATCCGAGGAAAAACTTATTTTCACCCCCAGAGGGGTTATACTAGGTGCAAATCTCCATACGTTCTTAAGTAAAGCCGTAGTGTTGGTACTAAGGTTACATTAGGTTTACACCTCCCAGGAAAATTTTCTTCTCGCCCCCAGAAAGGCTATGGTTGCTCTTTTGAGCTTACTTAACCACGAAACTACTTCTCCAAGGAAAAATTTATTTTCGCCCCTGGATGGGTCATTCTGAACAAAAATCTCTTAAGTAAATCCTTAGTATTAGTGCTAAGGTTACCTTAGGCGCAAATCTCCTAGGAAAATTTTATTCTCACCTCCGGAAAGACTTGGTTGCTCTTTCGAGAATACTTGACCAAGGAATTACTTCTTCAAGGAAAAGTTTACTTTCGCCCCCGAAAGGGTTATCCTAGGCATAATCTCCTAAGCCTTAGTGTTGGACTAAAGTCACCTTATGCACAAATTGCCTAGGAAAAATTTTCTTTTCACCCCCGGAAAGGCTATGGTTGCTCTATCGATCATACTTAACCAAGGAACTACTTCTCCAAGAATAAGCTTATTTTCGCCCTCGAAGTGGTGTATGCCGACTCCAGATAGTGGCCTTTAATTTTATTCCCCGGAGGGAATAAGTAACCCCAGAGAGTAGTTGTATTCCGGCGGCTATTTTGTACCTAAAGGTTGGGTAGGGGGCAAGATCGCTGTTCTAAACAAAATATTGAGCCATTACATAGGCAAAAGACTCAGAAGTTTTCATTGATAGCAAAATCGAATATTTACAAGTTGCACAAGCTTGTTTCACCTCGGAAGGTGTTGCTTGGCTTAGGGAGCTTCAAAAAATTTAGGCAAAGTAAAGAAAGCTTAAAAATATATTTTTTTTTTCAAATTTTGGGCATTCCATGTGCGAGGCAAGAGCTTCCCATCCTTAGTTCTCAACTTGTAGGTATCGTTGGAGTATTCTTCAACTACTTCGAAAGGATCTTCCCAATTTGGTAAGAGCTTTCTACAAGTTTGGGGTTGGCTCATCTCTGCCTTCCTTGTAACCCAATCTCCTACTCAGAATTTCCTACCTCGAAATTGTTAGTTGTAGTATCAGCAGCGAACAACCCTTTGCTTATCTGCTTGTATTTTGAAGTATGTCTTATCCTTTTCCTCCTCAAGTAAGTCAATGTTAGACCTCAACCCTTCATTTTTCTCCAAGTTGAAGTTTTAGACACGAAAACCCGGCATACCAATTTTCACGGGTATCAGTGCCTCGGTTCCATAAGTCTGGTTGAAAGGAATATCCTCGGTAGCATTTTTGTAAGTAGTGCGGTATGACCACAAAACACTAGGAAGCTTTTCAATTCATTTACCCTTAGCATCATCAAGTCTCTTCTTGATTTCATCAAGAATTGTGCGATTAGTCATTTTCACCAAACCATTACTTTGGGGATGACTCACCGAAGAGAAACATTGTTCTATGCCCAAATCTTGACAAAACTTTTTGAATGGTACTCCTTGGAATTGCCCAAATCTTAAGTGCCTTGGGTATTTTTAAATGACATATAACATTCTTCCAAAAGAATTGTATGATTTGTTGATGAGTAATGTTTGCAACAAGGCTTCGGCCTCTACCCGCTTAGACAAATAGTCGATGGTTACCACCACAAACTTCTTTTTCGTCGGAGCTATTGGTAAAGAACCCAAGATATCTATGCCCCAATGAACAAAGGGCCAAGGAGTAAGAATAGGAGTGAGTTGTTCAGTCGGATGGCAAAGTTGATTGGAGTTTAATTGGCATTTATCACACTTCCGCACGTAGTTCATGACATCCTCCAACATTCTTGGCCAATGGTAACCTTGCATTTGCACCTTTTTAGCTAGAACTCTTCCACCAACATGATGTCCACAAATCCCCTCATGCACTTTGGCTAAAGCATATTGAGCTTCACTTGGACTTAGACATTGGAGATAAAGCATTGAATAAGACCTTCGATACAAAGTTCCATCAATGATTAAGTACTTGGCCGACCTTCTTTCTACCCTTTGAGCCTCGTTCTTATTAGCGAGAAACTTTCCTTCTTTCAAGTATTGAATTATCGGGGTCATTCAATTTGGAAAGTGTGGAGTAGATATCCATGACCTCCCCATGGTCTATACTTCTTTCCCTTAGAACTTCCAAAAACATTTCTTTCAACACACTAGAATGCACTAAGCTTACAATTTTTTGAGAGGGCGTTCGTCTCCTTATTTTCAACTCGAGTCATATGGAATATGTCAAAATTTTCATAGTGTGGGATCAAGTCCTTCACCTTGCTTAAACAAAATTATAGTTATGGCTCCCTTGTTTCATACTCTCCCTTGACTTGTTGAACTACAAGGTTTGAATCCATGTTTATCAATAAATTTTTAACCTTCAACTCTTTCGCTAGCCTAAGTCCGTCTCGGCTTCATTGTTACTGGAAATTCAAAATCTTAAGGCGTAGCTTGTCTTGAATCCCTCCGGAGAGGTAAGAACAATACCGTGGTACACTCTTCGGCATTGCTCGCTCCATCCACATGCATTTTCCATAAAGGTGAGTATGATTTGCCACCCGAAGAGGGTAATCACCTCTTGAATTTTCTCTCACTTGGATCTTATAAGTTCTCTCCTTCCATTCTTTCTAAAATGAAATCGGCTAAAACTTGTGCCTTGATTGTCGTCCTTAGTTGGAAACGAATGTCATACTTACTTAGCTCAATTGCCCACTTTATTAACCTCCCGAGACTTCAGGTTTCAAAATGACGAACTTGAGTTGGTGATTTGTTAGAACTACAATGGGATGATTTAAGGAGTAGGGTCTGAGCATCCTCACCGCCATCACCAAGGCTAAAGTCAATATTTCAATGGTAAGATACCGAGTCTCCGTATAACTTAACACTTTAATCACATAGTACATAGGCTTTTGGACCTTGTCTACTTCTTTGATGAGAACGGTGATCACCGCCGCCGATGAACAAGCCAAGTACAAGTAAAGAGGCTTGTACCTTGATTGCCATCATTAGTTGGAAACAAATGTCACACTCACTTAAGTTCAATTGCCCACTTTATTAACCTCCTCGAGGCTTCAGGTTTCAAGAGGACGAACTAGAATGAGTTGGTGATTTGTTAGAACTACAATGGGATGACTTAAGGAGTAGGGTCTGAGCTTTCTCGCCGCCATCACCAAGTCTAAAAGCAATCTTTCAATGGTAGGATACCGAGTCTCTGGATCACTTAACACTTTACTCACATAGTACACAGGCTTTTGGACCTTGTCTACTTTTCTGATGAGAACGGCGGTCACCATCGCGGATGAACAAGCCAAGTACAAGTAAAGAGTCTCTCTTGATTCGAGCTTAGTTAGGAGTAGGGGAGAAGCTAAGTATTCCTTCAACTACTCAAATGATTTTTGGCACTCCACCATCCATTGAAAATTCTTGGAACTCCTTAAAGCTTAGAAGAAAGGCAAATTTCTGTCCTCAGACTTGGACAAGAAACGACTTGAGGCAGCACGTCGCCTCGTGAGCCTTTGTATCTTTGATCCCCTTGGGAGGTTTCATGTCTTAAATGGCCTTGATTTTTTTAGGTTAACTTCAATCCCTCTAAGTTACCAAGAAACATAGACTAAAAACTTTCCCCCGAAAACTCCGAAAGCACATTTTTCTGGGTTTAACCTCATCTTGAATTTCCACATGGTAGTGAAGATTTTCCGGAGGTCCTCTACATGGTCTTGTTTCAACTTACTCTTGAAAAGCATATCATCTATGTAAGCTTCCATATTCCTCCCCAATTGGTTGGCAAACATTCTATCTACCATCCTTTGATAAGTGGCTCCGGCACTTTTCAAGAGGCATTACCCATAAGCAATAAGTGTCGAAGTCGGTGATGAAGGCGGTCTTCGCCCGATCCTTGTGATTCAAAAAGATTTGATAATATCCTTTGTATGCATCTAAACAAGACATGACCTCACACCCGGAGGTGAAGTCTACCACAGTGTCTGTGCGGTGTGTAGGATAGCAATCCGTGGGGCAAGCCTTGTTCAAGCTTGTGAAGTCTACACACATCCTCCACTTAACTCCTGGTTTCAGCACCATGACCACATTACTAAGCCACTCTGGGTATTGGATCTCTATCTATGATCTTGGCATCCAAGAGTTTGTCTACTTCCCTTTCCACTGCTTTGGCTTCTTTCCCTTCCAAAATTCCTTTTCTTTTGGATGATGGATATGAAACTCATATCGACATTGAGGCAATGCATTGTGATGTTAAGGTCAATCCCTGGCATGTCTAAAGTATCCCAAGCAAAAAGATCTTTGAACTCTCCAAGCAAAGAGATGAGGTCTTCCTTGATGTCTCCCGAGAGGGACTTTTCCACTTTCACCACTTTGCTAGAGTCGTCTTCTAAGAGCACATTCTCAAGTTCTTCGCAGGTTCTCCCTTTGGGTTAAGCTCTTCTTTGTCTTCTAAAAGTTGAACATTGCAACTAAGAACAACCTTCTTCCCTTTCAATTTTAATGAAGCTATCTAGCATTGCCTCGCTGCGATTGATCTCCCTTTATCTCGCCCACTCTATTCTCTATTGGGAATTTCATCTTCATGTCATAGGAGGAATAGCACCAAGTGTCTCAATGGTATGTTAACAACCAATAATGATGTTGTAAGGCGAAGAGACATTTGCGACTACAAAATCAATCATGAGTTGTACATCTTGAGGGGGTGTACCAAACATGACAGGAAGAGTAACGTATCCAAGTGGTTCAACCACTTCTCCGGCAAACCCAACCAATGGCGAAGTCACTGGTTTCAAATCTTTCTCCTCCCACTTCATTTGTTTGAAAGCTTCATAAAAAAGAATATCCTAGAACTTTCGTTGTCAATTATAGTTCTCTTCACTTCACAATTTGCAACGGGTAAGGTCACTACCAAGGGATCACTATGAGGGTGAATTATTTGTTCCGCCTTCTCCGCGATGAATATTGTGTCTTGACACAACTAAGGCTTCTTCATGCTAGACTTGACCAAGTTAATCTGATGAGTATATGACTTGCGGGATCAAAACTTTTTATGTCTCCTTTCTTGTATCATCTGAACCAATCTAAGGTTGTGCCCTTGAGGGTTTCGGGAACCCTCGGCATAAGATAGCATCATCTGAAACACCTTATAAACACATCTTGACTCGATAAGCATCAAGGTGCTCCTATGGATTCAAACTTCTATCATAAAAGTCAAAATGAAGAGTTTGCCAACGTCTTGGGAGGGGTTCTCAAGCTCTCGCATTATCTCATCGGTGAATGGCAAGGAGTAGTTGTATCTTGTAGCCAACCCTTCCTTGTCATCCATCCTATCTACTCAAGCTTGGAGCTCCTCCAACTTTCTCCTTAGATCTTCTTCTCGCTCGGGTATGCGCTCCAAGGTATGCTCTCTAACATGGGGTCTTCCCCTCTCTCTTACCACTGAGGCTGCCTCGCTTGGACTCCTTAGTCTAGCTTCACTTGGCCCGATGGAGGCCTGTCTTCTTGACTCATGCAAGGTGGACCAATCTTCGTGCTCCTTTAGGGTGAACCCGATTAGAGTTACTTCCCTTCCCCCCTTGAACATCCTTATTGATTGCACGAGAATGTCTCTCATCCAAGGGGCCATGATGTGCAGAGTGGACAATCTGTAGCCAGGGATTACCACCAAAGTTTGTGAAAGTTTTCCTCCTCTTTCCCCAACTTGTTGCTCAAGCTGATGTTTCATAAGTAACTCTTTCAACATTGCATTTTGTTACCTTAGCAAGTTGATCCCTACATTTTTATCATTAGCTTGGGGATCGGGATCATTAGCTTGCCCTCTCAGTCAATCAAACACTCTAATTGATCGATTTGCCTGGTATTGCGATACATCTCCTTTCCTCTATCCTAGTTGTTGCAGTGGGTATTGCGTGTGCTAGGAGCCATAGAAAAAAATGACTCATGATGGCTTCTTGTTTCGTTTCTCACAGACGGCGTCAAATGTTGATGCGTGAAAAATTAGCACCAAAGTCTAATATTAAAATTCGAGTCCTTTTGTTGTCCGAATCCTCCAATGCTAAAGTAGATGCGCACGTATACCCACAATCCAAGAACCTGCAACAAGAACAAGAGCGGCGGGGCTATGTCCTCCAAAGAAGGCTCGGACGCTCAAGTCAGAATTTGGAATAAGAAGAAGATTTGAGAGTAAAATGAGAGCTTGAATGAATAATGAATCTTGAATAATCATTTGTCTACCTTCCAACTTACTATTTATACTCTTTGATGGGCTTGGAAATAATTATTAGGCTCATAAGGGCCTTGAATGTGTTGAATTTCTTCATAGCTTGATTTTAGGTAATAATTACAAAAATGTTCTCCCGTATATTTGACTGTTTTAACTGACTGACCACGTGTCTGCGAGCCATTGGATAATATTTTTAGGCATCATCATTATTAAACCCTTTAAAATAACATTGTGTTCCTTGTTTTCCTTTGTCAAAAGAATTTTCTTTTTTCTTTTAATGGACTTGTTAATAAGCATTTAGCTTCTTTAATTACATACAAGTTATTGTCTAGTTTATGAATGTATCCACACACCTATATATATTGTTAATAGTCATGTGCATAATTCCATTTAATGAGAAATGTTATTTAATTAATTCATTTTTATTAATTTTATTTAATATTCATATTTAATTTCTAAGTCTATCCCAAAATTTTACTCTATGAGGAGATTTGTTTCAATCAAACTCAATTGTAAATATGAAATCTCAAAATGTTAGTTTTATTTCGTGTGTACCTTTTTATGATTTTTTTCTTCAATCAAATTTATTTCCTAATACGGAGTTTTAAAAGTAGGTTTTATTTCCTCCTTTAGTCTTTACGGAGTATTTACATAAATAAAAATTATTTCCTACTTTCTTAATTTCTAAAACTCATTCCTAACATTTTATTACATAGGGAAATTTACTTCACTCAAATTTATTTCCGAATATGTAGTTTTAAAAGTAAATTCTATTTCATCTTTTGCTCTTTGAGTAGCATTTACATAAATAGCCTAAACAATTATAAAAAAGGCATTCAAGTTTGGGGACATAACAACGTCATTAAATTTTATTGCGAGAATAGTTTCGGAAAAAAAAAATCTAAATCACTAAATCATGCTGGCTATTTTTATATAGTATATCTTAGATAGCCTCCTATTAAGCCCTTTCCAATTTGTGTCATGGCACTTGTGATCTTGTGATGTCCGTTTGGATTTCATGGAGTCTTGTCAACCCCGAGTCACGTGTGAGGAGAAAGTGTTAAAGTAGGCATATCTCACATCAGTTTCCGATGACTCACAAACTAGTTAATGGGATCCTGGCCATTTCATTGCCAATTAGTTTTGGCTGGATGCCTAGGTTATTTAATAAAGACAAATTAAATTTTACACCCAAGTAGCATAGCCTTGAGTGCTTTAGAACTGTGCAACTACCATCCTTTTAAAATTCAGTCCTACCAGACATTGGAAAAAAATTAATGTTAGTTATATTTGTGAAGTAGGCTCTCCATCCTCCCATTTTGAATATCTTGCCTTTCCAATTAGTCCAAAGTAATGTCTACAATTTTAAATGAGACTTAGAATAAACCTCCTTAATCTTTACATGCAAAAAAAAAATGCAGTAGAGGTGTTCTGCATTAGCTTTTCATTCAGCATAAAATTTTGTCAATCTTATGAGATGAAATCTCTACGATATTGTGCTAATGCTAGGGCATTCCCCGTAAACGACGCGTCACATTGCCCGAGTGTAGTGAATAGTGAGTAAAGGCCGCTACATCTCCATGGGGATCCAAGTGTATTGGAAAATATCCAAGGGTTCTCACAAAATAGGGGTAGGGTAATAGGAAGAAAAATATTCAAGAGAATAGAAATATCATAAGAACATGAAATATTGGAGCTCTTATAGGTAAATCAATGGAGGTGGCAAGTACAATAATTAGGAGAAAAATAAATATTTTTGCATTTACATGAGACAAAATGGGTAGGAGAAAAGACTAAACTACTAGATAATTTTGGATTTAAACTTTGGCATACAAGATTAAATAGGTCTAGGAATGGTGTTAGTATTATTGTAGATGGGTCGATGAACGACAAAGTAGTGCAGGTGACTAGGAAAGGAGAGAGGATTATGTCCTTTAAATTAGTTTTGTGAGGACGTGAAACTATTAATATTTTTAATGTCTACTCGCCTCAAGTAGGTCTAGATGAATCCTTAAGGCTAGGTTTTGGGAGGATTAGATGATATGATAGGTAGTGTCCCCAAGGTGAGCAAATTGTTATAGGCGTTGATCTAAATGGCATGCAAGAAGAGATAATAAGGATTATCAAGAAGTGCATGGTGGATATGGTTATTGGGGAAGAAATGAAGAAGGAAAATCAATTTTGGAATTTGGAATGACATTCGAGCTTTGCATTGTCAATATTTTTTCCAATAAGAGGGAAGAACATTTAATTATCTTACAAGTGGATCAAAAAGATCACAGATTGACTTTCTGCTTACAAGAAAGAGAGACAAAAGCGTCAATAGAGATTATACAATCATTCACTGGAAAAAGTTTAACCTCACAACAAAAGCTTTTGGTGGTGGACTTGAGGTTTAAACAGAAGGTACCTACCTAGAATACCTAGAATTAAGTATACCTAGAACTAAGTGGAGGAATCCTCTAAGGTTAAAGAAGGAACAAGAATAAATTTTTAGGAAATATTTGTTAGGACAAGGTATTTGGAACTTTTAGCGAGAATCTCACACTTTATGGAATGAGATAGCAACTAGAGTGTGAACAATGACCAAGAAAGTCCTTGGAGAGTCGAGAGGTTATGCCCCATTGAATAAGCAATCTTAGTGGTGGGATGAAGGTGCACAAGATAAAATTAAGGTTAAGAGAGTTAACTATAAGGCTTTAATATAGTTGTAGAAGTGAAGAAAATATCGAGAAATATAAAATTGCTAAAAGGAGGCAAAAAAGAGCGTAAGTGAAGTGAGAGATAGGACTTTTGAAAATTTTTATCAAAAATTAGAATATAAGAAGGGAGAGCGAGATACTTATAAAATTACTAAAGCAAGAGCACATAAGATAAAGGATTTAAACCAAGTCAAGTGCATTAAGAAAGAAAATAATAAGGTGTTAGTAAGAGATGAGCAAATTAGCGAAAGATGGAAGAGGTGCTTCCATACTATCAACTATTTTAATGAAGGCAATGAAGACGATATAATTTTGGAGAGTTAGATAAATCTGATAAATCTGAAGAGTATAGAAACGTAATGTATTATATGAAGAAAGGAAAAGTAGTAGGTCCCGATGATATTATAATTGAGGTATGGAAATGCTTACGAAAGGAAAGCATAAGCTGACTTACCAATCTTTTTAATAAGATATTGAAGAGTAAAAAGATGCCCGACCAATGGAAGAAAAGTACTCTAATACCCATATTTAATAAAAGCAAAGGAGAAATACAAAATTATACAAATTACAGAGATATCAAGTCAATGAAATATATGATGAAACTTTGGGAGAGGGTGACAGAAAGAAGGTTAAAAAACAAGACTAAGGTGTCGGATAACTAGTTTGGTCTCATGCAAGGGAGATTGACTACTGAAGGCATACATCTTTTAAGGAGACTTACCGAGAGATAGCGTGATAAGAAAAGGGATTTACATATAATTTTTATTGATCTCGAAAAGACATATCAGATAAAGTCCGCAGAAAAGTTATATGGAGTGTATTAGAAAAAAAGATGTGTTAACATATATAGAATCAATAAATGATATGTACAGGGATGTGGTTACAAGTGTGAAGACACCAAGAGGCTTGACGCTACAGATTCTTATAAATATAGGTTTACACTAAGGTTCAACTTTAAATCCTTATCTTTTTGTATTGGTCATGATGAAATTACTACACACACAGGACGAACACCATGGTATATATTGCTTGCAGATGACATTGTTTAGCAACTGAGACAAAAGAATGGGTTGAGGCTAAACTCGAGATCTGGAGAGAGACACTTGGGTCAAAAGGTTTTAGACTTGGTAGATCAAAAATAGAATTTATGCAATTTAAATTTAGCAAGCATGTCCATAGAAATAGAATAGGAGTTAGAATCAGAGATCAAGAGAAACTCACAAGTGAAAATTTTAAATATTTAGGTTCAGTTCTGTAGAGTGATGGTGGTATAGATAAAGATATTATAAATATTTGAATACAAGCAGGTTGGACGAAATAGAGAATGGCATCAGGAATATTATCCAACCGCAAAATTCCTTTAAGAATTAAGGGTAAATTTTATAGAACAACCATTAGACTAGCGATGCTCTATGGATCTGAATGTTGGGCAGTAAATTATACACATGAGCAAAAGATAAGAGTCACAGAAATGTGAATGTTAAGATGAATGTGTGGGTATATTGGGATGGACAAAATACGCAATGAGCATATTCAGGACAAGATAGAAGTAGTACCTATCGATGAGAATATGCGAGAAATACACTTAAAGTGGTTAAGTTATGTACTAAGACGACCAGCAAAGGCGCTTGTCAGGCTGGTATATATTAGAGAGAGTAGTCAATGTAAGAGAAGTAGAGGAAAACCGAAAAAAACTTGGCGGATAACTTGTAAGAAAGATATAGCCCATCAAAAAATTAATGAGGATACGGTTCATTACAGATCACAATGCGTAGCAGGATTCATATAGCCGACCCCACATTACTTAGTGGGAATAAGGCTTGGTTTGTTTGTTAGTTTGTTTTATCCCAGGGTATGCATGTATTGTAGGCTTTTCCTAAAACATTTATATTTTAAAGTCTCTTTCCAAACTCTAATCCAATCTATGAAATTAATTTGGAGTGAATGGGGAATTATATGCCAATCATCAGGAAACCTGTAAGACACCCATTGAAAGGGCTGCTTGAAGAGCCTTCCCGTGCCCTGCTGCTCGTATAGGTGGGCTCATCACAAACCTAAACATGAAAAGGAATATAATTATTCACCATTTAGTCTTTTGAGTTAAATGACCATGAACTATCTCAGAAGACTCAGTAGAGAGAGAGAAAAAACCCTTACTTTGCAGCTATATTGAAGTCTGGGTCCCAAAGGCTAGAATCATCAAGGACTAGACCTGAAACAACTGGCTCCCCAACTACTCGCTGACCTGCAGTTGAAAGAAAAATAATCATACTGCTAAATGCAAGGCAATTCGAGATATACTGCTATATGAGAGCCTATGAAGTGAAGTGTCTGATTGGAAGATGAATGTCTTGAAAATTTGATGCTATTTTGACCAAAGTGCCTTCACAAATTACGTAGCAACATAAAGTTAGATAATTGCGGAACTAGAGAAACTAACAAAGGTAGCCAGCCTATGGTCATGTTGATAAATGCCAAATGCATAATACACCCACCTCACTCTAGGCCTTGATTACATGTAGTGTCAAAATATATAAGAGGACAAATTACTCTTCTTTTTCTGAAAGGTTAACCTTCTTAGATTATCAGGTTATTTAACATACTACAATACTAGGTAAAGTTCCTGAATTTAATTATTACCACTATCCATAGCAATGTCCAGGGTAGAGGGAGGGGTGGTAGGCAGCTGCCCCTGAAAATACATGGCATATATTGGATCAAAATTTGACAACGGGCTTGCTCAATTCCCTGGGAGCTCATCCAACTCAAGTCATGGGTGCTTCTCTCTAGTCCCGGGAGCTCAACAAACCCAACAGTCACGTGTGAGGTGGTGTTAAATATAAAATATCCCACATTGGTTATTCTAAAGATTCTGAACTAATTAATAAGATTCATGGCCACACCACTCATTGCCAATTGATTTTGAGATGGAAGCTCATGTTCTATAATAATTAGTAATAAGTATAAAATTTATATATTAAACTTTCCCTCAGTAATATCTCAATTTGGCCAAGCCCTGGCAATGTCTAGCGAGACAAATTGTTCTACAAGGGAGCTAAAGCATAAAATGTCACAAATATACGAATGACCATCCTCTTTAATAGACCAAGCTTTTAGATGAAATGGTTATTCAAAAGATGAGCAATGGTGAAGACCTATTGTCTTTTTAACTGTTACTAAAATGCTGTACTAAACTTGAAATTCCACATGAACCCGCATGTATTCTAATTACTAGTTTCTCACAACACATGTTCAAAGCATTAACCCCTTTACAGTTTACTCACTAGTTGTAATTAGAAACTGCGGAAAATTTCTGACATTACAGAAGATAACTATATTACTGCTAGAGCAACATCATCATAATCTACTTGCATGAAGGAATACACTCAGACAGAAGTAAGAATCTTCCTTTAATAGTTTGACCCAGGATTAGCAGGCATGTCAAATTGGGAAAATAGGATGCACGCTATAAATATGTGGCTACTCTTAGAGCCACAACCTGCAACTTACTGGTTGCTTCGCCAAGCTTCACCTAAAGACAAACTTAAATACCGACTTTCGAAGATCAAACTTAAGGTATAACTCCACTGCGGAAGTTATTAATAAGTTTGTAGATGAGGAATACATGTGAACTCATTCTGAGTGTTTCTATTTGACTTTGTTTCTCATTGATTATCTTGAGATGGAATAATTCAAATCTAGAAACTAAATCCTAGAAGAACAAACCTTGTATACCTATGAAGATTAAAGCTGAAGGGCCGGCTAGCTTCAATTAGCAGCTTTAGTAGTAAGGTTGATTCTTAACTAGCCATCATGAATTTGATACTTACAAAAATAGTATCAAAAGGAAAAATGCAAATAGGTCTTCAATAGTTCAAGTAGTTCAAGAAGAACTTTGTACTCATTCTTACAAGCACGAGTACAAATAAGTAAGTAGACTATGTTTTTCTCCCTTCCTTTCTACCCGTTCTTAGACATATACAGCTTTACAGGCACAATTCCAAGGTATATGCTTCGTTATATGTTGATTTCCCCTTTGAGTTCATCTTATTTGTCTTGTCTTATGTATAAAAGAATCAAAATTCAAATATTATGTTTTTCAGAATAGAATAACAAAAGAAATGAAAGAGAGAGATTGCGTTAGCAACCCCTACTTAGTAATTTGAATTCCATTGATATTGGGTAAGTCAACTCTAATCCCTTCTAACTTTATTTTCTGTTCGTGTTGTCTGGGTACAACACATAGTTTGTTTATCTAGAACTATCTAGTATGCCAAATAGAATAACTGTGGCACATCACAAGTCCGCAGATCATAGTAGTTGGTTACACTGGAGAGGGAAGCCAAAAGTTTTATGGATATTTGGTTTATAGATTACTATCAATTTCTAACCATTATTTCCAGTTCGTGTTGTCTGGGTATGCTTAGGTGGTATATCTATCAAATATCTGAATACCAAATATAATAACTATAGTACATGGTATGCAGATGATAGTTAGAGTGGAACAAGCAAAGGCAAAGGTTTTATGGATATTGGGTTTGTAGATAGGGTGTCAATTTTTTATACCACACAAATAAGAACACGACATGAAAATAGTGGAAATTAGCAAGTTAGGTTGGGATTTCATGACACGAACACGATTACGACATGACATGTTTAGAACACGAAGATAAATTAGCCGACATGAGAATAAGTGAGTCAACACGTTTGATACGTTTACTACATTGTACGCAATAAAATAAGAAAATACGTTAAGATATTTCTAAAATTATATTGCAACTTTTGTTAACCTTCATATCCGAAGGATATGTATTTTGTTTTCTATTAATTTTACATCATGAAACCTTTTATTATGTAAGACTTTTAACGTTAGATTTTGAAAATTACAAATGTACATTATAAATGGAAACTTTTTATGTGATATTATACAAATTTATAGGTAATTAATATCACCATAACTTTGAAGCCATAATTTTGAAAACGATAAGATAGAACTTTTGTACTTATGGAAAACCTTGAGAAGGTCAATGTTATTTATATTAAAATTATTTTGTTGCGTTAATTTAGTACTGTTAACATCAACCAGGTTGCCAAAAAGAAAAGTAAATGGGTTAAACAGGTTAGATACAATACTACATTGTAATAAATAGATCAGGCACGACACGATTATTAATTGGGTAGAAATAGGTTTTGAGTTTTATGACACAACGAGATTACCTACGACACGATGTGTATCACTATCAATTGGTTGATTTATGCTTTTTTTATTGGATATTTATTTCTACTAGAAAAATTCCTACCAATCCACGAATGTTTGATGTCTATGATTTTAAGGACACTGAGTGATCATCATATGATGTATGCTCTCATTCATATAGAGCTGAATGAGATAAAATCATCTTTCCTTGAGGATTCACAAGTTGAGCTGAGGTGCATATACATCAGCTGACACCACCTGATAGATTCAAGCTGATCTCAAGCTCTAATAAACAACAAACAAATGCAAAAATTTCTTTGTCTGGTTCAACTAGTTTACAACTGACTACAGAAGGTACATTTGCCTAACTCTTATATCACAGAGTGGTGTGCATTGGCTTGTTCCTTTCAAAATTGACAAATTTACCATATTCAAAGAATGGCATGATGACCTGATTGAAATGTCATTCTTGGAAAAAAAAAAGGTAGAAACGACTAGTGCATTTAATTTAAGTATCTACAGAGAAAGCAAAAGATAAGACAAGGCAATTAGGGGCACTTATTGAGATAGGATCAACAAACTGGTTGGAGCAACGCCTAGTCCCTCAACTTTTTAAGTGATCTATATTTTAGGAAAGAAAAAGATGTAATTTGGGTCATTTCAGGTAGCACAGCCAGGTCGATGATCTGATAATGTTGTAAATATAATAAGTGAATATATTTACTTAATTGTAGGATCTGATTGTAGGTTGATTTATTTACCTTGATTGTAGGATCTAGATGATTTGAGGATGTAAATTGATTAACTTAATTTTAGGATGTAGGTTATTCTACACTTGTATATACATAGATCTATGTACTCTTGACAAGATAGTGAGAATAAACAAGATATCTTTTACTCTTTGAGATGGTATTAGAGATTTAGGTTCTGTTATCTTTTTCGCGGCAGGACCCTATTGAGTCACTTTTCTATCCTCTAGTTTGGTACATTAAAATTCCTACACTGAGTTCTAATCGGTGACAACACAGTAGGTGATAATAGAGAGATGAAGGCAGTTGTCTTTGATATTAATCCTATGACTACAAAAATCACAGAACACAAACTTAATAGCAAGAACTATTTGGATTGGAGTAAAACTCTGCGGATGTATATCAGCAATCGTAGTATTGATAAAGATGATCATCTTATTGATGAACCACCATCAGAGGATAAAGTAAAGGCTTGGTTAAGAGAAGATGCAAGAATATTCTTGCGGATTTGAAATTCTATCGATATCAAGGCAATCCATTTGATTAATCATTGTGAATTTGTTAAATATCTTATAGATTACTTGGCTTTCTTGTATTCTGGTAAGAATAATCTCAATCATATATATGATGTTTGTATGGAGTTTTATCGTCCAGAACAGTAGGAAAGATCTCTTACTGAATACTTCATGTATTTTAAACGGTGTATGAGGAGTTGAATGTTCTTCCTTTGAATGCTGATGGACAAGTTCAACAGTCTCAACGTGAGCAGATGGCTGTTATGAGTTTCTTGCAGGATTGCCATCTAAGCTTGATGCTGCTTGAACACAGATTTTTTCATCTTCGTGAAACCTTCACTCGAGTGTTACGGGTTGAGGGATCTTGACCTTCTCCTAGTGTTACTAGTACTCTTGTGAGATCTATTCAAGATACTGCCGAGATATATTGAATGAGGCTGGTCGAGGAAAAAGCAGTGGTATTAAGGTCGAAATGGACATGGTTTTCAAGGTGGATGGAATGTTAATCATGGACAACATGACCAAAATCAATATATCTGTTATCATTATCAAAAACCGGGTCACACGAAGTGTACGTGTTGGTTACTTCATGGCAAAGCTCAACAACTTTCTGAGATTGCTAGCTTTGCATTTCAATAGAGGAACCATGGGTCCACAAAGCCTTCATCTGTGGATAAACTCACTTGATTTTGCGGATGAATTTGCTCGCTTTACTGAGTACCAAGCCTCACTAAAGTTAGCCACTCCATCTTCTCAGTTAGGTAAACCTACTTAGTGTCTTGTGTCATCCTCTAGCAAATGGGTCATTGATTCAGGTGCCATAAATCCTTTCCTCCTTTAGTTCTCACACAAATCTTCCAAGTGTTACTTTGGCAGATGGGTCAATAACTTCTGTTGTGGGTTCTGGAAGAGCCGTTCCTAGTAATCCAACATCTATCTCATTGTCATCTATTTTGTGTTTGCCTAAATTTTCGTTCAATCTACTTTCGGTCAGTAAAATTACTTGTGCTCTCAATTGTTTCGTCACATTTTCCCTTAATCATTGTGTGTTTATCTTATGACGAGGAAGAACATTGGTAGAGGACGTGAGTCTGGCGGTCTTTATCTACTCGAAACTCCTTCAATGAAAGTGCAAAACTCATTGCATGTTCAAGCATCTTGACACCTATTGAAGTTCACTATCGATAAGGGCATCCTCCATTGTCTACTTTGAAGAAGTTATTTCCGAATTTTCAAAGTTTATCTCATTTAGATTGTGACGTGTCAGTTTTCCAAACATCATTGTGTCTCTTGTTTGTCTAGGGTCAATAAACGAGTAGCGTCCCTTTTTGAATTAGTACATTATGATGTTTGAGTTCCTTGTCCAGTGGTTTCTAAATCTGATTTTAGGTATTTTGTCACCTTGGTTGATGACTATTCTCGAGTTACTTACTTGGTTATATTTAATAAAAAATATATCAGAATTATTCAACATTTTTTGTTCTTTATGTGCTGAAATCATAACAGAATTTAATGTCTCCATGCGCACTTTGAGAAGTGATAATGCAAAAGAGGACTTTTCTCATCCGTTTGATTCCTACATGTCAAAAAAAGAAATTCTTCACCAATTTTCATGTGTTGACACATTACCCCAAAATGGTGTTGTCGAAAGAAAAAAATAAGCACTTACTAGAAGTTGCTAGAGCTCTCCTTTTTCAAATGAAGGTCCCTAAGCAATTTTGGGCTGATACTATTTGAACAGCTTTTTTCTTAATTAATGACATGTCATCATTTGTACTTGCGGGTGAGATTCCTCACTCGATTTTGTTTCCTTCCCGACTCCAATTCCCGATTAAACCACATATTTTTGGGTGTACTTGTTTTCTTTGTTATGTACGCCCTTAAGTATCCAAATTGGATCCTAAGTCTCTCAAGTGTATCTTTTTAGGATATTCTTGTCTTCATAAAAGGATACAGATGCTATTCCCCTACATTGGGTCGTTATTTAAGTTTTGTTGATATTACATTTTTTGAGACCACCCCATTCTATCTTAAATCTAATGTTTATGGCTATGAGGGAGAGGAAGATAATATTCTAGTTTATACTATGACAACCCCTGTTAGTCCTATTCCCACGAGACCATCTATCACTCAAGTTTACTCTCGTCGG
The DNA here is from genome assembly GCA_025175665.1 of Cinchona pubescens. NCBI lineage: Eukaryota > Viridiplantae > Streptophyta > Magnoliopsida > Gentianales > Rubiaceae > Cinchona > Cinchona pubescens. The sequence continues at coordinate 354,738 of JANKKI010000319.1, read as the reverse complement.
ACTCAACATACAAACTCACATCCTCCACTAGCTCCTCCGTCTACAGATCCGAGTCTTGACCTATCTATTGCTCTTCGAAAAGGTAAAAGACAGTGTTCTCATCCAATCTCTTCATTTGCTTCATATGAACATTCATCTCCTTTGCGGTGTTTCATTGCTTCTTTAGATTCAATGTCGGTTCCTAATAATCTCCCCAAGGCTTTGGCTCATCTTGGTTGGCGAGTTGCTATGGAAAAAGAGATGATAGCATTCGACAACAATGGTACTTGGGACTTGGTACATCTACCAATTGGTATGCTGTAGGCTATTGGTTGTAAATGGGTGCTTGTTGTTAAAGTTAACCCTGATGGTTCTGTTCTGCATCTAAAAACTCGGTTTTGTTGCAAAAGGATATGCTCGGACATATGGGGTAGATTATTCTGATACTTTCCCTCTTGTGACAAAACTTGTTTCTATCCGTTTGTTTATTTCTCTTACTACTACTAATGATTGGCCTTTGCACTAGTTAGATGCCAAAAATGTTTTCTTGCATTGGGACTTGCAAGAGAAAGTATATATGGAGCAACGACATGGGTTTGTTGCTAAGGAGGAATCCAGTGAGGTTTGTAAACTTTGAAAGTCATTATATGGTTTAAAACAGAGTCCCCATGCTTGGTTTGGGCGGTTTAGTAAGGTTGTTCAAGAGTTTGGCACGAAAAAGGGTAATTGAGACCATTCTGTTTTCTATCAACAATCTAAAGCCAAACTTACCTTGTTGGTTGTTTATGTTGATAACATCGTCATTACTAGTAGTAATAGTGTAGTGAGTATTACAGCCCTCAAATCTTTTCTTCAAACTCGTTTCCATACCAAAAACTTGGGGATGTTGAACTACTTCTTGGACATTGAGGTTACTAGGTGTAAAAAAGGTATCTTTCTGTTTGAACAAAAGAATATCCTTGATCTTTTGACAACAACAGAGAAGTTCGGTGCTAAACCTTGTAGTGCACCAATGATCACCAATATGCAACTTATAGCAGATGATAGGGAGTTGTTTTTAGATCTTGCAATGCACTAGAGATTAGTTGGGAAATTGAATTATCTTACGGAGACTTGTCCTGACATTGCATATCGTGTTAGCATTGTGAGCCAATTTGTCTTCACCAAGAACCACTCATTGGGCAGCTTGAGAGCAAATCTTGTGTTATCTCAAGGGAGCTCTAGGACTTGGTATATTATACAGTAACCATGGTCATTCTTGTATTGCATGTTTCTCAGATGCTGATTGGACAAGTGCTAAAATTGATAAAATTGATAGGAGATCCACTACGGGTGACTATTGTGTTTTTGTTGGAGGCAATTTGATATCGTGAAAAAGTAAGAACTAAAATGCAGTGTCTCAATCTAATGCAGTGTCTCAATCTAGTGCAGAATCAGAATATAAAGCCATGACACAATCCACTTGTGAGCTGATCTAGATGCATCAATTGTTATGTGAGATTGGTCTAGATAGTTCATTATCTATGAAGTTATGGTGTGACAATGAAGCTTCTTTCCATATTGCATCAAATCCAGTTTTTATGAGAGGACTAAACGAATTGAAGTTGATTGTCACTTTATTTGTGAGAAGATTCAGGAAAGCTTAATCTCAACAAGTCATCTAAAATTGGGGAGCAATTAGCTAACTTTTTCACCAAAGCTCTGAGTGATCCTAGGATTGATTATATTTGTAACAAGATGGGCATGATTAACATCTATGCTCCATCTTGAGGGGGAGTGTTGTAATATAGTAAGTGAATATATTTACTTAATTGTAGAATTTGATTTTAGGCTGATTTATTTTACCTTGATTGTAGGATCTAGATAGCTTGATTTTAGGATGTAAATTGATTAGCTTAATTTTAGGATCTAGATTATTCTACACTTGTATATATATAGATCTTAAAGAAAGTGAGAATAAACAAGATATGTTTTTCTTTTTGACGGGTAGAAACAAAGATTATAAGCTAATAGATGCTTCCGCAAAGGCTGAGAAAAGTGATAAAGGGAAGAAAATGATTAGTATCAAGGGAGACACAACATCATGGGAATAAATCAGCTGATTTTACTCCCAGTAACCAATGGCTGGAGAAAACTACATGGTGACCAAGCACTTTGAATTATTTTCTTTATTACAAAATATAATTGAAGTTTCCCACACACATTGATGTTACAGATAATAAATAAACTAGTCAACTCATGTAACAGCAACAACTTTAAGGTTTTGCAATACCAAACCTGATTTCCGAGCTCTCGCTATTTCTTCCATTGCATCAATGCTCATGACATGTACTATGTACAAAGGGTGTGTTAACAAAACCAGCCAACCGGATAGCCCGAGCAGTGGCCTCTCCTTCTAGCTGCATGAAAATTTAACTAATTAAATAGTCATCAAACGTGCAGTGTAAAAGATTGTGATACAAAGAAAATTCTTACTTCTATTGACAGAAAAGAAGAATCAGAAACAAATGAATTGATAAGCAAATATGAAAACAGGATTCAAAAGCCAAATGGAAAAATGGTTGAGGGACTTGCTCATGTACTGTAACAGAATCCATCTATGAAACTCCGAGTTCTAATAATGAATGGCAGAACGACTAGAGCCAAGATCCTTTAGAAAATTGTGGAGAAGTTTTCATGTGCATAATATTTAAGGCAAGTACGAAACACATTTAAGTTTATAAGAGAAGTCATGACATAACTGTTGTTGGCACTCAACTTTTCCCTATATCTCACAGCTTTCAGGTGTTGCACTTAAAATGAGAAACCAACCACCAAAAGGAAAAACCAGATAAAAGTTAGTATATGATTGGCAATATTATTGTTGAAAATATGGTAAGTAAATATATTTACTTAATTGTAGGATTTGATTGTAGGCTAATTGATATACCTTGATTGTAGGCTAATTGATTACCTTGATTGTAGGATTTAGATAGCTTGATTTTAGGATGTAAGGATGTAAATTGATTAGCTTAATTTTAGGATCTAGATTATTCTACACTTGTATATATACAGATCTTATGTACTCTTGACAGAAGTGAGTGAGAATAAACAAGATATTTTTCTCTATAACAATTATGAAACAAGAAATATAAAAACAAAAGATCAACATTAAGACAGCAAAGTCAGTAATGATCAAGAACATCATATTGCATTCATGTGCTGCTTCAAGTTGCATTATGTGGATTTCAGAAAGTCCATTAAGTTTATATTTTGCACACGAATGTATCTTTGTAAGATCTGGACAGGTATTGCTGGGTTTTGAGATTAATGTATGTGGTGACTCTTATGCATTATAAAGTTAGACATGACTTGTGCACCACCACAAAAATAGATATGATAAGCGGAAGATAATTTGCAAAATAAACTAATTCATCATTTATAGGTATATTTAGAGTCGGTCGTCTATTTCCATCTGAAGGGAAGGGCATATGATTTCAGCCATTCACATCACTCTTTAGCACTCAATTAAATCCGAAAATTTAACTGTTATACTTACATGTCCAGTTAAGCATTCATAAGCTTCTTGTAAAGCAGAAAAGAACAAAAACTCTCTAAGCTACATTGTCTTCTCATGAGATGTTGCAACTTATCCAGAAAATAGTACCAAGAGCTTCTAAGAAAATCAGCAGTGTCCCCATCTCCCAGATAGAGTATTCAGCACATACTGCTAGATACATTTCAGAATAAAAAACCAAAGAATGGGATAGACAGTACAAAATGAAGACCACAGAGTTTTACCCAGATCCACTACCTCGATTTCCCAAACACAGCTATTAACAATAAAAAGACAATTTTTTGACCATATCCTTCTCATCATCACTCAGAATCCCTGAAAATCATGCTTGCTTCCAAATTCCAAAGATATTTTTTCACCCTTGCTTCCTCCATCCCAAAACATTTTTAACAAAACATCAAATAGAGGATCTTTTTGAGGAAGATAAAACAGAATGATAGATTAACAAGAAAGTTATGTGAGGATAGTATAGGGTGTTGATCCAAAAGCCTAAGAAGTGCCTGTCTTTATGTTTTTCACTTTGTTCCTGCACTTCCCAAATTAATGTAAATGGCAAGAAATAAATAATAGTTATAAGTCACCAAAAATAGGCCCAAGTACACTAAAGCAGCTATTTGAGTGAATATAGACCAGTGTTACATGGATCATTATTTTCTCCAAAACGTTCGTTCCAAATCCGGGATCATTTGCAATCCAGAACGCTACTTTTAGCGTTCATAAAGAGTTGTAAGAGGGAGGAAGTGTAAGAGTTAAGGAGGAAAGAGGAAATATTAAAAAACAGGAAGTTCAATACTTATCAAACATTTCATTTAACGTTTCCGTAGATTTCGTTTAACATTTTTTTAAGACAGAGGGATGTTTCTGGAGAGTTTTAAGAGAGAGGGAGTAAGAGTCGTATAGGAAAAAGGAAATAAAAAATAACACACTCAAGAAGTTCAAGACTCGTCAACTTCTTTTCTATGGATAGACATACAGTTATTTAGTGAGATTAGGAAGTTGTATCTAAATTTATTATTTATCAACTTCAGCTTTTTTTTTTTTTTTAAAAAACAATAAAACTATACTATGCAAGTGTTTCATGATTTTGTTATTTTTATTATTATGTTTTATTTTCCTTTGAGATTATCAGATTACTATATATTCTTAGTACTGTGATTTATGCAGTTAAATTATGTTTCATATAAATTTTTAACATGGATATGTGGGTACACTAGGATGGACAAAATACAGAATGAGCATATTCGTGAGAAGATTAGAGTAGCATCTATTGATGAGAAGATGAGAGAAACACGCTTAAGGTGGTTAAGTCATGTCTCTAGTTAAGACGACCCGTAGAAGCACCTATCAGGCAAGTAGATTTTAGAGAGAGTAGTCAACATAAGAGATGTAGGGGAAGACCGAAAAAGACTTGATGGGTAACTCATAAGAAAGATATAGCCCATCTAGGAATTGAGGAGGATATGGTCTATGACAGAGCGCAATGGCGTAGCAGGATTCATACAGCCAACCCTACTTAGTAGGATCAAGGCTTGGTTTGTTTGCTTGTTTACTTAATTCTAAGTCTAAATAACGATCCTAAATAGCGAATTTCGAACCCAAAATAGCGAACCATCTAAAGCCCACCCCTCCATATCACGTACTGGGGAAAGTTCCATACCGCGAACCCGTACCGCGTACTAGACCGTACGACTGACATAGACCACATGCAATTCTTTTATAAGAAGCTAGTATCCAGCACTTCAAACATAAATACAAACAAACGAAGCTTTATTCCCACTAAGCAGAGTCCTGCATGAATCCTTCTATGCCATTACGCTATATCATTGTTATGATGTCATTGAAGAACCATATCCTAATTGATTTTTTACACGTTACCCACCATGTCTTTTCGGTTTTCCTGTACCCCTCTTTCATTGACTAACCTCTCTGAAATCAACTTGCCTCTACTAGCCATCTTAGCACAACCTCACCACCTTAAGCGTGTTTCTCTCATATACCCACGCATCCATCTAAACATAAATAAAGCAAAGTAGAGTAGAAAAGAAATAAAGTAGTATTGGCAGTATCAGAAGAGAGATTTGTTTCTCAGGAAGAAATTACCACTGGTGGCCTTGAAAGGGCATGTCCCTCTGGACCTGTAATACCAAGTTCAATCATTCTTTTCTGACCTTCAAACACAGCATCCCCATTTTCTGCATGAACCATGGCCAAAGCACCAAGCGACTTGCATTTTTTGAGTCCCTCCAACAGAAGCTCATCATTAATCATAAGTGAACCCTTGTACGCAAGAAAAAATTTGAAGGAGTTGATTCCTGAAAGGCATGGATATCTTGTTCAGTCAATTAGCCACAGCGAGGAACAACTTCATGATAGATGGTTCACATAAATATAATATCAGACCAATGCAGTGTATTCTACAAAGATGCACAAACCTTTCTCTTTGACCATAATTTCCATTTCTCTTGCAACAGTTTCATCCCATTTAGTTACTGCCATATGGAAACCATAATCCATGCAGGACTTCTTTGCTTTCTCTACATATGCTTCAAATCCTGAAGATAGACTGCCATTGACTGGAATGACAAAATCAATGTGCATAGTTGTTCCACCTGCTATTGCAGCTGCCTGTCCGCTGAAAAAGTCATCAACTGTTTCAGTACCCATAAATTCCATAGCCAGGTGAGTGTGAGGATCAATTCCCCCTGTCAAAACAAATAATTGACGAAATATATTAGGATAATAACCAAATAGGAAGATGCCAACAAATGTCATCAACATTGTCAGAATGTTTCAAGTTTAGACATTCACAATTCTTGGATGGTTTAGAAAAACAATACTTTCATCAGAGTCAGACCAGTTTGGGAAAATGTAAGCATGTTTAGAACTACTCAAACGAAAGCAAAACAAAAACTAAAGGAATATGAGAATAATGATTTCTGAGTTCCATACAAAATTGCTAAACAGATTTGTAACAAATTCGACTAACTACAAAACGATATCACCACAAACTACAATACAACTGTTTTATTCCATTATCTCTGGCAAGAAGTTAATAAACTTGCGACTTTGATGTTTTGTGGCAATCAAACATATCACAACAGTTTTGCTAATCTGAGGTTTCACAGCCATCAAGATTCACTTAAGACTCCTGCTTGGTCAAATATTTAAATATCATTTAGTCCAAGTTGATGAAATTTTTTGAAATATGCCAAAACTTTAGCCGTTTTCGAGTCTCTATACCCAATTGCGCTGTGTTAGTGATTCTAGGGAGTTAGCAAGAGGCACGTGGAGGGACTGTATATTTGTGCATTTCATGATATAAAAGCTAAAGCATGAAATGATGAGATAATAAACAAGATCCAATAAGATTATTTTGAAGTAATCCAAGTCGATAAATTATTTTCACCAGAGGGTATGTTTTTCATCCAGAAGTAATTGAGGTCATAATATCAAGCACCAAAGATCCATTCTGGACATCAATGTTTTGGCCATCCAGAATATTTTATGCACTCTTGATACAGTAGTGTTGATTATTAAAACAATGCTGGTGACTACAAGATCTGTTGACTATCCAAGGAATTCATTTCACACTATTCACCAGCAATCTAACATATATACATGTACAGGTTGCGATCTATATCTGGATATTCCAAATATATTTCCAGCAAAATCAAATATTCCTTAATTCCTAGTGTGTGCTACAAGTCGACAATAGTCACAATATCTGTGTAACAATCAATTTTCAAACAAATATAAAGTCACAAGCATATAGGTGGCTTTCACTTTTCACTCTCCCGATGAAATGTTTTACAATGTCTATATCCATTAAAATATAGGATAGAGAATTTGCCTATGTATGAATGTATATTAAAATAGATACAAGCCAATAAGATAATCTGAAAAACCTCATTTTAGATGTACTTAAAGATCATAAGATCGAACTTCACACGTAACAATATAAAATTTGGAAAACATTTCAACATTCAGAAGGTCAGTAGTTCCGACGTCATGCAAGAATGTTGTTAAGTCATTATGTTTTCTTTGTCCAAATTACTTATATTAGACTTGAGTATAGACTGAAAATTTCCCAGTTTTGGAGTTGTAACTCCTAGTGGATTGCAGAGTTTCACAACTTAAAACTTATAAGATAAGCGAAGACTTAGTAAAAATATTGTTTATTCTGTGACAAATTTTCATTTTTTAAATCCCCCCCGTCTTGACCAATTTATACTTGAAAATATGATCGAGTAGAAATTCTAATGTAGGAGAAGACGGGGTGATCTTGCCTACTAGTTGAGCAGAAGGTCAAAAAGAACCTCGAGGACTGGTCGGGCTGTGAACAGTAAAGAGTGGCAAATGAGGACAAGAAGATCGGGGAATTTTAGGGGATTATTGAAGAAAATGAAAAAACAAACAAATCGACAAAATAGTACAATAGTTTCTGATCAAATTTCCTCATGCCAAATTAACCTGACAACATGGGTAAAACTTATAAGCTATAAACCACCTAAAAGATAGAATCCTGATGTCTTTACGATCTCTTTTCATATCATAAACATCTAGATAACCCCAGAACTTTCCTAAATCAACTCTACTCCAATATAAAACCTAATACAACTACATAACTATTTAAGACTCGAGAAACAAAAGTATTTGAAATTAAAATACTCTTAAGACCTAATTTAAAATAAACAATTCCTAACACATCTAATAACAAATTCCAGCTTCAAAACAGGTCTCTATCCTTCAATGAATGCCTAATGGAAGCCTGAGAAAAGTAATAAAAATCTTTAATCTTAAACTTCCTTGAGTTCTGTATTGATCGCATTAATTTCCAACTTTTAAAACCTCAAAGACTTGATGGGATTGGTAACGGACTCTTATTTCTGTATCTCACAGTATAAAAGGAATTTTGAGCTTAAGTGAACGTTGCTATTAAAATTTTGAACTGATAAGCCATAGCATGATGAAATACATGGTCACTAAAATATTGATTTAAGCTTTTAGGTATTTTATATTTATCACATGCAATCTGCTAGGATTAATTATCTTTCCAAAGGCCTATTGAAACTAATAACTTTCTCATAGTAGTCACCCAAAACCTTCATATCAGTGGTTTTACAAATTCTCCTCACAATACTTTGAAAGCTATTTAGAATTTGGTGCATTTTCCACCGTGCGATCAGAAAGGATTAATCACTTTTTCAATCTAAAAAGGCTTCTCTCAAAAGTAAATCATGTTTTCCAGAATTCAATCCCAAAGCATTCAAATTAGTGGTAAAATAAATTCTCCATAGTTATGAGTCAACCAAAGTATACCATACAACAGGTACACCAGCATCAAAATTCAAAATATTTCATTAACAAATTAGAAAATCTCCACCCTTTAGTTTTTGTTCTCATTATCAACCTCAGGAGAAAAATTACAAGCTCTCCACCAACTCCAACAAGTCAGCTTTTAGACAGCAATTTGGATCTCTGAAAATCATTGACAAATTCCACCAAAAATGACAAAAGGGGAGGAAAAGCCTCACAAAAAAAAGAACATAACATTGTTGAGCTAACATAAAATTTCCAATAAAGATACATGCTTAGATCCAGCCAAGTACTCTCTCACAACAGTGTTTGAAGGGGGGAGAAGGAGATAGAGGAAAACGAAAGATAGGTGAACTTTCCTCCAAACTGGACCTGAAAAATGGGAAGTCAGGTAATCAATTATTTGGATTGCAATATGACTCAATTGGAAATGTTGGTCATATTTGTCAATATGATTCATCCGTGACAGCACCCAAAGCAAAGGCAACAACTAAGGGGTACCAGCACAGCTTCTAGAGAAACTAAATCAATTTTCATTCAGGCTCATTGCAAGTAGATAATGATCCACTTAAACTTTTCAGTCATGCACTTACTCATTGAATAAAGAGTCCTGCTAGAGTAAGAAAAATGCCATTCTTGCATAAATTAATGGTACAACATGGTATCATCCAGGTAGAACATGAATCTGACCCAAAGAATATCACCTGTGAAGAACTCTCCAAGCAGCACAGATCAGAGTGAGTGCATGAGTGCCAGATGCATAAAAAGCAGGGGGATCAGGGGTGATTTGGGATTACTCTTATTCCAACCAGGTATGTAATTCTTTCTTCTTCTTACATGTCCATCACGTGGAGTTATCTTTTGCTTTTCAATTGGAATAGGTGCTTGCTAGTGATAGGTATGACTCTTGCCTACAGTCTCTATATCAGCCAACCTAAAAGAAAATCCTTTTTATAATGGACCATCAAGCTAAGTCTTCATGGATGAAGTCCCATACTGCTTATATTCATATTCCATATGGCAAAAGCATAATCATCTTTTCTTCCCTCTAAAAATAAAAACCTTATTGTTGCTGAGTGCGAAGTAATGCACAATGTGTTATGCACTAGTCCTATTAATAAACCTTTTCCCATTTTCTGAAAATAACACAAGTTCTCACAGTCATCAAAGTACCCATGGAAGATAAAATCTTCTGATTACGAAAAAAAATTTTTTGGCCCCATAGAATCTGCATCACTGCTAACCTTTTTAAAAAAACATTAAAGTTTTAATTATACCCTTGTCAACATTGGATACCCCAACAAAGTTGGGGTAGGTCCAATCGCTATTGTCTAATAAATAAATAAAAAGAAAAAAGGAAAAAAAAGTGTATGAAAAATACTTGTGCCCACAATATGCATCTCTACCTGTCTTGCCCTCCCAAGTCTCAACTTGTGTGTGCCCAACCAAGAGACCAATGGGCATGTTTGGATTGCAAATAATCACCATTATTTGTCAAATAATATTTTGTCAAAATTAAAGGCTTTTTGGTCAGCAGATATTATTTTCCAAATAATATTTCACACTATTCATGTTTTGTCTTATTCATTATTTGGCCTATTTATTATTTGCATCCTTCCAAATTATTCACTAATTATTTATTTGAATCAATCAAATTAAGAATTATTTAATCTTTTTTAATTGATAGTTTGGTTAAAAATGTTTGTTCACAAAATTTACAAATTAACTTACCACTTCCCTTGCGTACCTAAATGGCACTGAAAGAAAATTAAGCTAAAATCAACACAGGAAAATGCCCTATGCCTAGCATACATTTGTAAGAACGGAATGCCGAAAATCTTTAACTTCTGAAGTGCAATACCAAACAATTTGAATGAACAGTTAACGGCTATTAATTGGAAAGGAAGTGAACGGATCTCCAATCGTTACCATAGTCTGATATCAACGTCCAAAGGACTGATAAACTTCTCAAGGTTAACAACTCCATTACACTTTCAAACAGAACTATTTTGGTAGAAAAAGTAAGGAAAAATGACCTTAATAGTCCCTCACATTTCACGTTTGTACTCTTTTAGTCCCACACATTCAAAATGATGCATTTTAGTCCCTCACAAATTCTAAAACACACAATTTTTGTCACTCGACAAAATTACGGGTATATTTTAGCCTAAAATACTCACATGCGTATTGGATGTAACATATTTAAGGGAAAAATTGACAATATATAACCTTAAACACTAAATTGTCCCAAAAAGAAAGGGTTGGGGCTGCTGGAGTAGGGGTGGCTGGTGGCGGAGGAAAAGTAGTGAGGGAAGGGAATAGGGGTGGAGATGGTAGGTGAGAATTTTGGCGTCGTGGTGAAGAAGGTTTTAGGTAGTGGTATTTAGTATTTAAAATTTGCGTATTTCCAATTTTGCCTCTGAAAAAATATAACATTCGATACACGTGAGTATTTCAGGCCAAAATATGCTCGTAATTGTGTCGCGGGACCAAAATACTGCATGTTGAATTTGTTAGGGACTAAAATGCATCATTTTGAATGTGAGGGACTAAAAAGTTACAAATGTGAAATGTGAGGAACTATTAAGATTGTTTTCCCAAAAAATAATTTGTAAGGGCTTTGGAGATTAAATTTTTTTCTTATAATCGAGTCAGGCTAATTCAAAGTTTTTACCAAGCATGTACTCCCACCTCCTCTCTCTGTTGAACTCGCTTTCCCCGCTTAACATTTCTTTGCAGATCTAGGAGATTTGTTGTGTATTGGTCAAAATTTTTGGTGCTTTCTGCAATGTGACTATCAAATCATGATTATGTTGGTTTTCCTATATAGCGATTTAGTGTATTAGTTGTTGAATATTCTAAATGTTTACTTCAAATAATAGATATTCATTATTTGCTATCCAAATGGTTATTTTGAAATATTATTTCGAATCCAAACAAATATCTCATTATTCTAAAAGTCAGCATTATTTCTCAAAAACTGCTAAAGTCAAAACCCAAATATTATTCACCAAATAATACCTTATTATTTTCAATCCAAATGAACCCAATAGCATTTGGATGCACTTTTTGTACGTGACCAACTAGAAGCTAATCCAAGGATATAACAAGATTCACGGAATTTAGACACAATGGAACACTCTCAACAGTTTCCACCGGTTTCTAGAAATATTTTATTTCTTAAAAATGAAAACATTGTAGCAAAATCAACACGCAGCTCAAGGAAACACAATTTACCTGGCATGACAAACTTTCCAGTGGCATCAATAACTGTAACTTCATCACTGACCTGCAGATGGGACTTTCTAAGGTTAAGATGGCAAACCTATGGGTTAATCTTTCCTACACTTTTGGTATAGAAAAACTTCTACATCAGCAGGTGTAGATTCAAGGCACGTGTGCAAAATTAATATTTGAATTTAAACAATGACTATGTGGCATGCATCTATACCAACAAGTGTAAAAAATGGTGTAGAAAAGATTAATCCTAAACATATATGAAAGAGGCATAACAAATTGTGAAGGCACCTGACATGCATCTATACCAACAAGTGTAAAAAATGGTGTAGAAAAGATTAATCCTAAACATATATGAAAGAGGTATAACAAATTGTGAAGGCACCTGAGGCCTTATAAGAGACATTTAACGGAAGTTACAACTTCACATGAGAATACATGGATCCACTCAAACCAAATTCAGAGTGGTGCAAGTAGACAATAGCGACAAGAAACTACAACTAAAACATTATACTTCATGAGCTTGCAATCGCAAACTACATGGTACAACTTATTCATTATATTTGTAAGTCAAGACCTTTGTTTCAAATTCCATATGATGTACAACAATAACATCAAGTTTTGGGAATATTTGTCATGCTCTCAAATTCCATAACCACACTATGTAAAACTGGGGGTCTTCGGCAAAATAAGATATTTTCTGCAAGCTCAAAGATAGAAAATAAGAAATGCATTCTTCCAGTTGCTTGATTAACATGAAATTTGATCCCTTGTAAACAAAATCACATTCTAATAACTGAACCTCCACAACCTGCCATTTTAAAAAATCACCCTAACATTTCAAACAAATTAGAATTTTCCTAGTCATACCTCGCCCATATCACGTTTTACCACATGAACATAATCGAAATGAAACACCAATCAACCAACTTCTAAAGCTAAGTGAGAACAATATCTGTTTCCAATTTCTTGGTTAAGACTACAAGAGCTGTTGATATTCCATTTTAACTTAATACTTTCAGTTATTCTAGCTTCAATAGAAATCTATTTGAAACCCACAAGAAGAGAGTAGGGAAACGTAATTTAAACAAATTTGGAAGGAATCAATTGTTAGAAGTGGTAATTTACCATAGAAAGGCAAGTTAGTCAGTAATGGATGAGATTTTCTTGTCATGGCATCATTATAGCACATAACAAATGAGAATGGTCAACCTGGTTGATCAAATGTATGGTAATGCTTATTATTTTGTAGATACATCTAGTGTATAAATCCTTTAGTATATCATGTAACTCTCCTTTATAGTCCATGAGACATTAGATATATTCAAGTGTTATAGATAATATGTTGATAGTCAAAGATTTTATGGACGTGCTTTCTTTAATCTATTTTAAATATACAAGTGAGTCTGTCGAATCTAGATGGTAGTTTTTTAATGTATACATCAAAGATAAACGGATACTTTTTTAGGAAGAGACACATAATTGAGTTTGTTTTCTTTCCAAACATATTTAACAGCTCTTGCAGAAAAAAGAAAAAGACACAATTGAATACAAATAGGGCGCATCGGTTCAAAAGATTATGAAAAGGTAATAACATAACATGAAGCTCAATAGATTGAGATACACTTGATGCTTTCTGACATGAAAACTCACAATTATGAAAACCCGTTGCCACCTATAGCTAGTTTATAAGCTAACTAATTCAGTCATTTACATCATATGTATTCTCCAATCTGAAATTTGACTATACGACAATGAAATGGTACCTTGATGTTAGGTTTCACAAAAGCTATAATCCCGTTATCTATATACACATCAGCAACCTCTTGATGGTGAGCATTCACAACTGTCCCCCCCTTAATCAAGATCTTTGGTGAGGAGGAGAAGGATTCTCCACATCCCGAAACACTGTAACATGTCCTAGACATCACAAAACTGCAAGAAAGGACATAAATATGCAAGAAATTGGCTCAAATTTAACTGTTTAGTCACCTAAATATCAGGCACATTCTTCCCCAATTCAGGAAGCACAACAGAGAGAAAGAGAGGAGAGAGAGAGAGAGAATGTGTGTAATTTCTATAGTCTTATGCTATCTCCTCTCCCAAACTTCACAATTAAAAGAGATCACACTTTAGGAACAAGACAAAAGGACTGAGCATAATGGGTTTATACTTGCAGTGGAATTCATATATGATCTACTATGTATAGCCATACTGAAACTCCAAATCCTCATTTTTCTGTCCTATACCAATACCACACAACTAGACAAAAGGACATATACTCCTAATCAAAATTGCAAGATACTTGATTGAATATCCCTGTTTAGTCAACAAAAAGAATGGGGCCTTCCATCTCCAGTGTAGAAGAAAAACACGGAAGAAAATTCGGTGGAGAAAGAAGACGTGTGTCCTATTCTCTCCATCCTAAGAAACAAAACTTACAGAGACCAATGAAAAAGGCTAAGCATATTGGATCCTCTCATGCATTGGTTATACCTACTTTGTTCACAATGGTAATGGTGCATAATCACAAAGGTAAGTTGATAAAAAACATTTCCCTTTTCCATGTCTTCTACCTTCAAAGATCATATTTTGCAAATTAGAAAGTTAAATTGATAATGGTGTGTATTCTTCTTCCTATCAAATTCAAGTTGGAAGCAAAGAATGAAAGAAAATCTAAAAATTTGGTTCTGGAAGAGTTCCCAAGACTTGAGAACTAATTTAGCCTTTAAACTGTTTAATTAAAGCAAAAATTAGAATTCACTCATTATAAACCTGTTTGGTAGCATCTGCACAGTTCACAGAGGTAATTTGTTAATATTCTATCTTCTTAATCTTACATTCCAATTCCATTGTAGAACAAAATCAAATGGAAAAGGTAGTGACAATTTGAATTCTTCAAGACATCCCACGATTTGATACCAAATTTGTATAGTCCTTTGAGTATATCAGCACAAATTATTATTTACCCCCAGAGTTGAAGTTGGAAAGGTAGAATATGAAGTCTCTACAAAACCTATCTAGTGACATTAGGTTTCTTCTTCCACATATCCAGATGCTTTTATTTAAAAAGCAGCATTAAGCACCACTTTGATTAGTCTTAATCCACAATAGGGTATTAGAATTACCACTCCCCATCTTAATTTCCTTCATGCTGTTACAACATTCAAAATGTATCAAAAAACTAATCATGTAAGATAAATCTAAATGAAGCAAATGCCTGGTACCATGTTAATCAAATTAAACAATTGGACATCATATTATCCAAATCCATCCCAACTCCCTCCAAAAAACATAGATTTACAAAACAAAGGGAGTACATTTTATCATACAATTTAGTTAATACACAAAGGTAATAAAAATCCATGGCTTATTAATTTTATCTCTCGCGAACAAATGACAATGTAAATTAGATTAGTAGTGGCAACTTCATGTCTAACATCGGAAAAGCAAATATATTAAAGAATGACAAACACCAGAGTGTGTTGATTCATCAATCATATTTCGCTTCATAATCTCTCTCACCCAATCCCACACATACTGTCAGTGAAGAAGAAAAATGCACCAATAAATATCAAAAAGAAACTCATGTCACATCAGAAAATAACAAAAAGTGTGAACCAAGTGATGTCAATTATTAGCATAAAAAAAGTAAATCATGACAACGGCAACCATTAATGCAGGAACAGATGAGGAGCAAATATGCAGGAGGCCGGTGCAGCAGGACTAGATCGATCCCAAGTGATATAAAAATAAGATAATTTACCACGGAATCATCATTATATAATGGGTAAATGACAAGGACCCCTTTGTGGTTGGCTAATTGATGCAGCCAACAAGAAAGTTTAAGATTAAGAATCTTTATGACTTCCCTCAAGCTTCCATTAGTAATCTAGAGAAGATAAAAGACTGTTTTGAAGCTGGAATATATTAGATGTATTCTAGTTATTTTGAGTTTTGGTCCTAAAGGGTATTTCAGTCTTTTCTTTAGAGCTGGATATTTCAGCAATTGTGTTTTTTAGTTGTAAGGTGTATTTTAATTGTATTAGGTTCATAATTAGAGTCTAGTTGATGTAGGATAGTTATGTTTACAATAGGAATTAGGAATCCTTATCCCAATGGGATTCTATTTTTTGGTATTTTTACAGCTTATAAATAGCTTTGTTACTACGTTATTTTTTGACAGAGAGATTGAGGGAAAAAAATTTTTAGTTATCTTGATTTCTTCTTTAAATATTTTGAGGTTCCTTCTCGCATATTGATTTTTCCAGAAACTACTATTCATGGGTACAATTCATAGCACCAGAACAGCCCCAGAATTCCTTGTTTTCTTCTGCTCACGCTAGTAGACATGATATCCCAATCTTCTGCTACATCAATTTGGTATCAGACCAAACTTTCCCTTCTTCCTAACCATATTATTCCTTCTTCATCCACAAATATTCAAGGTTACCTACATTGAGTTCCAACAACTCTATCAAGTTTTTTCCATTTTTTGATGCACCAGGTCATCATGAAATATTTTGTAGATGGCTCGCTTCTCTAGATTACTTTTTTTTACTACAATAATCATATAGATGATTATTACAAAATTCTAATTGCCAAGAAAAAACTGGATGGAGTGGCTTATATTTGGTGGTGTACGGTTAAACATGGTGCATTCCAACACCAAAGATATACTTCTACACGTGCTAAGATGAGAAAGCTATTCTTAGAAGAGTATTTTCCTTTTTATCATCATCAAAAATAAGAGTTTTATCGTTGGGACAGAAAACGACATGTCAATGGCAAGTTTTGTTGAATCAAACCAGACTGTAGTGCCAGAGAGGGTAGAGAGCAAGGATGCTAAGGCTGAGTTTGGGAGTTTAGGTAGGAAGGGAAAAGAAGAGAGTTTTTAATGAGGGAAGAGAAGGGAAGAAAAGTTTCCCCCCAAGTAAAATTTCATTAATGTTAGAAAGTATTTTACTAAAGTGACCCTCCTTTTGATATTTTTGTATTATGTTTGGTAGAGAAATATGACATTTCATAATTAATCGTAAGGTAATGTAACTTTTCCTTCTATTTCCTCCCACCTATGCAAGGAAAGCTTTTTTGAATTTTTATCCCTCCATCTCCCTCCCTTTCTCTTCTTTTCCATCCCCTTAAAAGTCCCAAACAAAAAAAAAAAAAGGTCAAACTTTCACTTCCTTTCTCTTCTCTTTCTTGCATTCCTCCCATCCAAACTCAACCTAAAGTTTTGACTGCTGATTCTGGATCAACAATAAGTATTTCAGCAGTAGAAGAAAATTCAGATTTGACTACTAAATTTGATGAGACTATTATACACATAAGATGGACGTAGAAGAGACTTCTCTTGCGGAGGAAGTTTTAAAAACTAAGCCCGTGGAAATATCGTTTAACCAAAGAAGATCGAGGAATTTTCTGTGAAAGAGGTCGTGGTAGCATCAACGTTGGAGCACATGAGTGTTCAAGACACAATTGACTTTGTGCTAGCAAAGTCACATGATGCTCATGCTAAGTCCCAAATTTGTTTTTTACTACCTCAAGTTAAGGGAGATAAAATCTAGTGCTCATGTGTCTATCTCATGAATAGAAAATCAGACCTTCGGATTCTTTATCCTACCATTCTTTAAAACTCCAGATCAAATTTTTTTGAACCAAGGAAGAATGATGCAGCCAACAAGAAAGTTTAAGATTAAGAATTTTTATGACTTCCCTCAAGTTTCTGTTAGTAATCTAGTGAAGATCAAAAACTATTTTGAAGCTCGAATATATTAGATGTCTAGTTATTGAGTTTAGGTCCTAAAGGATATTTCAGTCTTTTCTTTACAAACAAACAAACCAAGCCTTAATCCCACTAAGTAGGGTCAGCTACATGAATCCTACTACGCCATTGCACTCTATCATGGACCATATCCTCCTCAATTCCTAGATGGGCTATATCTTTCCTACAAGTTACCCACCAATAGTCTTTTTCGGTCTTCCTCTACCCTTCTTATGTTGACTACTCTCTAAAATCTACTCGCCTGACGCTTCTACTGGTCGTCTTAACACACGACCTAACCACCTTAAGCGTGTTTCTCTCATCTTCTCATCAATAGATGCTACTCCAATCTTCTCAAGAATATGCTCATTCCGTATCTTGTCCATCCAAATGTACCCACACATCCATCTTAACATTCGCATTTCTGCTACTCTCATCTTTTGCTCATGTGTGTAATTCACTGTCCAACACTCAGACCCATAGAGCATCGCTGGCCTAATTGCCGTTCTATAGAATTTACCCTTGAGTCGTAAATGAATTTTGCGGTCATATAATATTCCCGATGCCATTCTCCATTCAGTCCATCTCGCTTGTATCCGATGTGTAACATCTCGATCTATACTACCATTACTCTGAAGAACTAATCCCAAATATTTAAAATTTTCACTTATGGGTATCTCTTGATCTCCGATACTAACCCCTATTCCAATTCCTACGTGCACCCTTGCTAAATTTAAATTCCATATATTCTGTTTTTGATCTACTAATTCTAAACCCTTTTGCCTCAAGTGTCTCTCCCCAAACATCAAGTTTAGTATTAACCACATCTTTTGTTTCATCTACTAACATAATGTCATCTACAATAACATACACCATAGTATTTCCTCCTGGATGTGCCTTGTAAGTTCATCTATGACCAATGCAAATAGATAAGGACTTAGAGCTGAACCTTAGTGTAAACCTATATTTACAGGGAACTCTCGTGTCAACCCTCCTGGTGTTCTCACACTTGTAACCACATACTTATACAGCTCCTTTATTGATTCTATTTCAGTCTTTTCTTTAGTGCTAGAAATTTCAACAATTGTGTATTTTAGTCATAAGCTGTATTCTAATTGTATCAAGTTCATATTAGAGTCTAGTTGATGTAGGATAGTTAGTTGTGTTTAGAATACGTGATGTAGCACAAGAGTGGAATATCTTGCCTAATCAAGCGCGAGCAAAAGGAAAGAGGGAATTTTTGGAACTGTTCTGGTAGTGTAAACAGTACCAGTGAACAGCAGATTGGGTAAAATTAGAGAAGAAGAAGAAAATCCACCAATTCTTGAGTGGGGGGGGGGAACCTAAAACTTTTCAATTCATTATTCTCTCTATCTAAAATAACACTATAACAAGCTATTTATAAAGTTGTAAATCTATACCTAAAACATAATCCTATTGTGATTAGGATTACTAATTCCAATCATAAACATAACAAAATACTTCCTAATTAGCTAAACCCCAATAATAATTCAATACAATTTAAGTAACCATGTAAGACTCCAAATCCCTACCTACTGATAAATTCCAGCAATTACGGAAAGACTAAATTTCCCCTTAAGACCTAAAATTACTATAAGACAACTCCTAAGACATCTAAACTAAAAAGTAAGAAAATCTAGCTTCTAATAGGTCTCTGGTGTCTTCAATGTGTTCCTAATGGAAGCTTAAGAAAAGTCATAAAAATTCCTAATCTTAAACTTTTTTGAGTTCTTCGTTGGTTGCATCATTCTTCCCTGGTTTGCAAAAACTCAACCTCAAGTTTTAAAGAATTGAAGGATGAAGAATTCAAAAGTCTGATAATCTATCCACGAGTTAGAAAGATAATTGCAATTGCAAAAGCTACCCATGTACTTTACTTGATGTGGCAACAAGTAAATTTTGGACTTCATTGCATGAAGATCTCCAAGGACAAAATCAATTGCTGGAGTGAATATATTAGAAACTTTTCTTGACTTTGCTCTTGAATCGCTGCAACATCATCTTGCAGGTGCTTTGGTGCAACAAACTCATCTAGAGTTATCTGCATAGTCTTCTCAGATGAAACAATACCTTCTACAAATTGGGTTTCTGAAAATTCACTCTCAAATCACTTGCCAAAATCTTCAATAGTGGTAGAAATCTTTTTGATTTGATTTGAACCAGCAGTAATTTGCTGATGAAAACCTTGAAAAACTAATTGAGAAGCAAAGGGTAGTGGAAGAGGACTACAAGATGGAATTGATGGAACAGATTACAAGCTAAATTCCAAAAGCTTAAGATCTTTATTTTGGCTTGCTTGGAGTTGTTTTCCTATCAATAATGCCGCAATTCTGTCGAATCTATCATCCACAAATAATTGCAAGGTTTCCAATTTCCTATCAATATCATGCACCTTATGATTGAGTACAACAATATTATCATTATAAGACCCATAATCCTTCGACAAAGCATTAAACTTTGAAGAAAGCTCTACTTTGGTAACCATATTTAAAGGTGAAGAAGAAGAAAATATGGTTAAGAAAGAAGGAAAGTTTGGCTCTGATACCAAACTAATGTAGCACAAGATTGGGATATCTTATCTACAAGCGTGAACGGAAGGAAAGATGGGAATTTCAGGGCTGTTCTGGTGCCGTGAACAGTAGATTGGGTAAAATAAGAGAAGAAGATGAAAATCCACAGATGAGGAAGAAGAACAAAATCTTTTAAAAAAATAATAATAACTAAAACTTTTCAATTCATTATTCCCACTGTCTAAAATAATACTATAACAAGCTAATTATAAAGTTGTAAATTTATGCCTAAAACAAAATCCTATTGTGATGAGGAGTATTAATCCTATCATAAACTTAAGAAAATACTCCCCATTTAGCTAGATTCCAAATAATAATCTAATACAATGATGAGGACTATTAATTGCTATCATAAACTTATGAAAATACTCCCTAATTAGCTAGACTCCAAATAATAATCTAATACAATTAAGTAATCAAGAAAGACTCCAAATCCAAACCTAATGATAAATTCCAACAATTACGAAAAGACTAAATTACCCTTAAAACCTAAAATTACCATAAGACGACTCCTAATACATCTAAACTAAAAATAACATCATCCAACTTCTAAAAGGTCTCTGGTCTTCAATGCATTCCTAATGGAAACTTGAGAAAAGTTATAAAAATTCTTAATCTTAAACTTTCTTGAGTATAATTCTTCGTTTGCTGCATCAATAGGAATTAGAAATCCTTATCCACCTTATAAATAGCTTTGTTACTATGTTGTCGTAGAGAGAAAGAATGATGAATTGAGAAGTTTAGTTATTTGTTTTATTTTTTATTTTTTATTTTTTATTTTTTGCTCTTCTTCCTCGAGAATCTGCTGATTCTCTTATTGCTTCTTTGCTTCCCCTCTAATTTCTCTAAAGACTACTGTTCACGTGTACTGCTCACAGCACCTGAACAGCCCCAGATTCCTTCTTTCCTTCCGCTCGCTCTAGTAAACAAGATATCCCAATCTTGTGCTCCATCACTAATATTCAGGTTATCTTATGACATGCAAACCTACAATCATATCCCTTATGCTCTAGATTAAAGTGTTCTTTCCATATCTTCTCATAAATTATTGCTCTACTCAGGTACAAATCTTCATACGAAGAATTCTACCCTCTTTCTCCTACTGCATCTCTCACAAAACAAAAATTGGTAGTAGTAGTATGCATGAACAAATAATACAAGACAAAATTAAATACATAAATAAATGGCCAATGGACAGATATGCAAATCTAAAAGTATTGTTCACCTTAGAATTTCCATATTATCATAATTCTATTGTTTAAGCCGGATATCAACGGTAAATCTCAAAATAAAAGAAGAAATTGAACCATATCAGGTTAAAGAAAAAGAAGAAATCGAAGAAATTGAAAGGGGATGGACAGGATGGTTTCGAAACAAACTCAGAATTCTTTAGCAAAAGTTTCAAAAACAACTAAAAAAAAAAAAGCGTAAAATTCGCAATTTCCATCCATTTTTCCAAAAACTTCAGGAAATAAAAAAAAAAAAACAAAAGAGTCTCTTTTTCTAACACATTAGAGGAAACTTCATGAAAAAAATCCAGATATTGACTTTTGGGTTCAGATAGAGAAGTATATGTACCTCATCGGAAGCAGAGGTTGTAAGCGACAGGAATGAAAGAATCGAGACAACGATAGTGGTATTCAAGAATACTGAGAGAATTTTAACAAAACCCATCAGAGTTCCTCGAATTGAATCAATGATGTGTTCCATAACTGGAGTGAGCAGTGAGCAGTGAGCAGCGAGCAGCGAGCAGCGCAATTGCTGAAATGATCAGCTTTTCAATGCCAATAAAACTTTAAGACTTGACTACTTGACATTGGGTGCCTATTCAATTCGGTTCCTTTCCTTATCCGCGCACAATTTTGACCAAGACAAGGTTGTCCGCCGCAGCCATACTCTCAGTGAACGGGTCTTTTTATTCCAATTCACCTAAATCACTGTAGACATGATTGTAATAATACACTAAACTCATCTGAATAAATTTAAATTAAAAAATCTATAATAGCTGATTTTGATTCTTTTAATAATATTTTGTTTACTATATTTAGAATTTAGGTTTGAATCTGTTTTGTACACTTCGATTTTTTCCACTCATCATTTTTTTTTTTATACTTAGTTTTATACTCCATATAAATCCTTGTTGTGCAATTTGACTTTTTTTGGCAGATAACTAATGTAATAATATAGAACTTGAGGGATTAGAGTGTAAATTTTGAAAGTTGCATGACTTTCTTAAAAAGCCACCCTCAAACATTTCTAATACTACCATTTAACGCATTTTCTCTCAACAACTTTCCTAAACTTCTCTTTGCTACCACCTAAGATTCTAGGCAAAAACTATGTTAAATAAGGGAGGTTGAAGGTGTAGAAGTATTCTAAACCAATGTTTTGAAAATCGGACTGGTTATTGAGTCGGTTCATTTTTTTTTTTTTTTTTAGTGTGATATAATTTAAAGTGACTTAAAAATTAAAATACATTTCTATAAAATTCAAAAACAAAAATACCACATCATCTTTAAGAAATAAGAAACATAAATACACAAAAAAACTGAAAATAAATAATAAAATTAAATGGAGGAAAAATAGACAAAAAAAATAGAAAATAAAATATGAAATAAATGCATGAAAAATAAACAATAAAAATAACAAAACATGAAAGCCATTGGAAAAAATAAATGCCCGAAAAATAAAAAAAAATAACAGAAAAGAAATAATAAAAATAAATGCATGAAAAATACACCAAAAAATAACATAAGAGAAATAACAACATAAATATTGGAAAAATGGACAAGAAAAATAACAAAATAAATAAAAAAATAAATGCATAAAAAATAGAAAAAAAATAACATGAAAGAAATAATATAACTTGCCTAAATGGAAAGGTGGAGTGGAAGAGATGATGGAGGAAGTGAAGAGTTGAGAAGAAGCCAAGAGGAAGAGCCAAAGCACTAAGAGTAGGAAGAGGAAGGAGGCGGCTAGTGGGAAAAAAGAAAAAAAAAAAAAAAAAAAAAGCAAGAAGAAGATGAGGAAGAAAGAAAGATCTAGATATTATGTTCAAAAAGGTCAAAAGGCTAAACAAATGGAAAGGTGCTGCTGGCTATTTTCTTACTTGCTGCATCACTTCCTCCTGTCTCTTATGACACATCTAGATTTTTTTTTTTTAAGTAAAAACTAAAAACAGTACGAAAATTACCGATTGAACCGGTTTTCACGGTTCAATCTGGTTCTCTGCTTTTGTTCTACCCGGCTATGAAAGTGGACCGGACTGGTGGTTCTTCCGGTTCGCGGTCCGACCGGTCAAACCGGCCGGTCCGGTTCGATTTTAAAAACATTGTTCTAAACTTGATATTACATTTTGTCAGATAATTTTTTTCGTAAATTATTGCATGTTTTAGGTGGTAAGATTTTATGGTTGAGTTTGAGACTCATAGTTGTTCAATGCTTGTAGTTTGCAGACAATTCTTGCTTCCAAATAAATTCTTATTTTGTTCAACCTTGATTTGTAGTTGTTCGGTGAATAATGGTTAAACAAATTAATACAAGAACAAGTGGTAAAATAAAACCCTACTCTACCTAACACCTACACACTCGCAAGTATATGAGATAGGTAAGAAGGTAGTAGGGAGTGGGTATCATTCTCACGGGAAATTGATGGGTGATTACTAGCCTATACAAATCTATGCACTAGTCATCCTAGACAAGTGAAAAGAAATTTTCAAGACAAAGACCTTAACCGTAGTTTTCAAATGCGGTAAACTTTCTTGGGAGCCAAGTTGAGAATTAACCACGGTTCTGAAATTGGAAAGATCGCAATTTCAATACTTAGGAAAAAAAATTTTCTTGAAACACTTTCCTTAACCACAATTTTCATTTTTCCTCTTCAACATACTAAACTGCGATTTAAAACACTTAGGAAATTTTTTTTTTTAGATTGGCACCCAACAAACGGCAATTTTAAAAAGCGGTCAACTTTACATAGACTCAACTTGACTCTTAACTGCTGTTTTGAAATTATAAAAATTGCAGTTTAAAGGATTTTAAAAAAATTCACTTTGAAAACTCATTTTGATCACGGTTGTTAATTTTCTTCTTCCAAAAGCAAAACCGTAGTATAAAGTACTTAGAAAATATTTTTCCAAAAAAAAGCTCCTCAGTTAACCACGGCTTTGAAATTCAGTTAACTTTCCAGAAACCTAAGTTGGTAGACAGCAGCGAGAACTGCAATTTTAAACACGAAAATCGCAGTGTTCTATATTTAGAAAAATTTTCTACTCCATCATTTCTCAAACTCATTCCTCAAGCTCCCTATCACCTACAATTAGAAAAATATGAAATATGAGAGTCATTCCACTAACATTTCAACCAAGATAACTCAAACCAAACCTAAGAATTACCAAAACAAGAACTAAACCTACTTAAACATAAGCAAACAAATTATAAACAAGGAAAAAGGGACAAGAAATTTGGGTTACCTACCAAGAAGCGCTTTGTTTATAGTCGTCGGCTCAACTTTGGCATGTAAGATCAAGTTGTGGTAAGGTGAATGGTTTCCCATTCCTCTTTAATCACTCCTCCAAAGTAAAGCTTGAGACGATAGCCATTGACGTTGAAATTTTCTTTGTTCCCTCTTAGCTCCACTGTGCCATAAGAAAACACTTGCAACACTTCATAAGGTCCACTTCACCTTGAATTGAGTTTTACGAGAAACAACTGACACTGAGTCTTGAATTATACCTTGACCTTGAACTCTTTCCTCAAAATGTGTTTGTCATGCCAAACTTTAGTTTTCTCCTTGTAGATTCGTGAGCTTTCATAGGCTTCTTTTTGAAATTCATCAAGTTCATTCAAATTAAGAAGCCTTTTCTTACTCGCCTTCTTCAAATCAAAGTTGAGGTTGTTCATGGTCCAATATGCCTTGTGCTCAATTTTAACTGGGAGACAACATGGTTTACCATAATCCATCCTATAAAAGGACATCCATATATGTGTCTTGAAAGTAGTCCGATATGCCAACAATGCGTCATCTAACTTCTTGGACCAATCCTTTCTTGACGAGTTCACGTTCTTTTCAAGTATTCTCTTCAATTCTCGATTTGAGACCTCTCTTTGACCGAATGTTTGAGGGTGGTATGCAAGTGCAATTTTGCGGGTGACTCCATATTTATATAAGATAGATTCAAACAATGAATTCTTGAAGTGCGTTTCCCCATTACTAATGTATTGCCTTGGGTATCCCAAATCTCGAGAAAATGTTCTTTCTCACAAAATTTACCACAACTTGAGCATCATTTGTTGAAAGTGCAACGGCTTCTACCCACTTGGAAACATAGTCCACCTCTACTAGTATGAATTTGTTGTTATGCGAGGTGGAAATTGGCCCGTGAAATCGATTCCCTGTACGTCAAACACTTCACACACTATTATGTTATTCAACGGATTTCATTCCTCTTGGTCAAGTTTCCGGCACGTTGACACTCATTATATTGGAGAATAAAATTTCTTGCATCTTTGAATATTGTTGGCCAAAACAGTCCACTTTGCAAGATTTTAGCCACCGTCCTTTGTGTATTGTGGTGTCCTCCCATCAGTGAGAAATGACAATGATAGAACAACTTCTTCCCCTGGAACACTCCTTCGAATCACTTGATCCTTGCACCAATGGTATAGGTAAGGATCGTCCCAAATATAGTACTTAACCTCCGAGAGGAATCTCTTCTTTTGAGGATTAGAGTCCATGGTTGAGGAAATCACCTCAGCCACTAGAAAGTTGACGAAATCCGCATACCAAGATGTGTAATCCTTCTAACTGTCAATAATTGTTCATCTAGAAAATTTTCCTTGATTAGCACCTCTTACCTAACTTTCCCATTGGACCTTCTAATCTTGAAAGTTGGTCAGTCACGGTATTCTCGCTACCTTTTTCTGTCCATCACTTTCCAATCAAATTCCTGCAATTATAATATCTAACAGATTAGTCTAGGCTAGGCATCATTTTTGGCAAGAAGATATTTAAGAGCTGAGTAATCAATGTGAACGGTCACTTTGTTCCCAAAAAGATAAGACCTAAAATAATCAAAAGCAAACACAATTGCAAGAAGCTCTTATTCGATGGTTGAGTAGTTAATTTGTGCCTTATTTAATGTTCAACTAGCATAGTAAACCATATGCAACACATTGGCACAAAACCACTCCCACAGCATAATCACTTGCATCACACATCAACTCATTACTAGTAAAGACTAATTCGGAGCAACTATTACCAGGACGGTAATCAAAACATTTTTCAAATGATTAAAGACATGCAAACAATCATTGCTGAAATCAAACATAACATCTTTTTCTAAAAGAGCACATAAAGGTCGAGAAATCAAAGATAAATTTTTAATAGAACGTCGATAAAAATCGGCATGACCCAAAAAGCCTGTTACCCCTTTAACATTGGTTGGAGGTGGCAATTTCTCAATAACTTCTATTTGAGCCCTATCCACTTGTATAGCCTGAGAAGAAATCCTATGACTTAGGACAGTTTCCTCTTTGACCATAAAATGGCATTTTTTCCAATTCAAAGCCAAGTTTGTTCCTTCATATCTTTTAAGCACACAAGTGAGATTTTGCAAGCAAGAATCAAAGGAATCACCGAAAACACTAAAATCATCCATAAATACTTCAATGAACTTTTCAATCATGTCGTGAAAAATGGCAAACATACATCGTCATAATGTGTTAGGAGCCATTGCACAACCCAAGGGCATCCACCAGTAAGCAAATGTTACGTAAGGACAAGTGAAGTTGGTCTTTTCTTGGTCTACCGAGACTATAACTATTTGGAAATAACCCAAATAGCCTCTAGAAAGCAATAAAAAGCATGTCCTGAAAGTCCCTCAAGCATTTAATCAATGAATGGTAAAGGAAAACGGTCTTTTCTAGTGGCTTCATTAATCTTTCTAAAGTCTATGTGCCACCCATTCACTATCATAGACGATATCAACTTGTTATTTTCATTCATTACTACCATAATTCTCCCTTTTTTTGGTACCACTTGATTTGGGCTTACCCACTCACTATCACTTATGGGGTATATGATTCCAATATCTAAAAGTTTAAGCACCTCCTTTCTAACTATCTCTTTCAAGGTGGGATTTAACCTGCGTTGAGGCTGTTTACACCGTTTGAAGTCAGCATTAAGGAGGATTTTGTGCCTACAAATTGTAGGGCTTATTCTCTTTATGTCGTCAATGAGATGTACTCCAAGCAATAGCTCTATGATGCTTTTTCAAGATAACAATCAATTTTTCCAATTCAAAACAAGAAAGCAAATAACTCACAATAACCAGATAAGACTCGTCATTACCAAGAAAGACATTTAAGATGTGAAGGGAGTGGTTTGAGTTCAATTTTGGGGGGTTTATTGGTTGGAGACTCCCCTTTACCTATTTTTCTCAAAATTTGTTCCCCATACCTTTGCTCAAGTATTAATCACCATTGTTTATGCCATCTTGTTGGTCTTCACCACGTTCCACATCATCATTGGCTTGCAAGCAAGTCAAGTCTATGGGGGTGTTCCTTGAATGTTCTCCTACAAAAATCATCAACTAGATCATCAATCAAGTCCACTCTCATTACATCATTATGAAATGAAGGGAATTTTAATGAATCGAAAACATTGAATAAAACAATTCTTGTTAACTCTAAATTACAATTTCCCTTCTTGGACATCAATGATTGCTCTCCCAATAGCCAAGAACGGAGATTCTTCCTAAGATCAACAAAGTTACCACATCCTCCTCCATGTCTATCACTATAAAATTGCCGAGGAGGAACACTTTGCCCACTTTCACTATGATGTCTTCCACAATTCCTACCGGTTGCCTTATACTTTAGTCTGCTTGTTGGAAGGTTACATTAGTCGGTTTCAAACTGCCTCCATTCAACCTTTTGAATGTAGTATGAGGCATGAGATTGGTTGAGGCTCCGAGATCACATAGTACCCTATTAAAATTTATCCCTCAGCTTTTACAAGCAATTGAAAATGAGCTGGGATCCTTCAACTTTGGAGGGATATTTTTATGAATTATGGCACCGTACCCTTCATTTAAGCACAAAATTTCATCCCCCATAAGCTTCATTTTGCTTGTGACAATTTGCTTCGTAAATTTGGCATAATTTGGAAAGTTCTCCAATGCCTCAATGAAAGGAATGTTTTATCTCAATCTTCTTGAAATTTTCCTTTTCATCCTCTTTCATTCTTTACAAGGAAATGGGACCCTAACTTGTTTGCTTAATGATGCCGCGGGATCCTTGCCTTCATTTGATTGTGTAAGGGACTTAGTAGGTATTTCACACATCTTCGACTCTATAAGAGACAAAACTTCCCCTTCTCTATCCCATTATCTACATATTTCTTAGCTTCCATCTCATTTGAATTGAATTTCACAACCCCTCTTTCGTCTAAGGCCTTACTAGTCATATGGGTTGCTGCTTGTACTTGTTTCCTTCAATGACAATCCCCCATATCAGGAATGGTGTCACTAGGTAATGCCCACTGGTTTCTCATTGTTTTCACCAGCCAATTGTCCTAATTGAATCTCCAAGTTTCACATAGTGGCCCTCAAATTCTCAATCTCCTTTCTTTGATTCTCTATCAAGCTCTCACTTTCTCTTCTTTGATTTTCTCTCAAACTCTCATTCTCTCTCCTCAAAGCTTCCACTTCTTTCCTCAAACTATCCTCATGTGAATGATCATTATAGGTATGGAAGGATGTATAGTTTGTAGGTTAGATTAGAGGTCTTGGTGGTTAAGAGTGATATGGTGGGTTTGGTTGAGATTGGTAAGTTGGGGCATTCCTTTGGTACAATAGTTGATATGGTCTTGAAGATGAGGCTTTATTTTGGTAGTTTGATGGAGGATGATTGAGTTGAAAAGATGGATTTTGTGTGTTGCTTGGGTTGCTTCACGAAAAATTTGGATGATTTCGCTATGATGGGTTATATGTGGGTTATATGTGTTTCCATATACTCCGGGAAGGTTCCTTGAGCTTGATGGTTGGTTAGATACAAATTGGATTTGTTCATTAGAATCTATGGGAGCTTCACATCGGCCATTAAAATGGATACCACAACAAAAATCACATGTAAGAAGTACTTACGAAACCATAGAAACACCATTCACCGTGTTTTCTCGACCAAAATGTTCCATCACCCTTGCCAAATTTGCCATTACATTCATCATCAAACTTTGTTGAACTAGTACTGTATCATTTTGACTATTCAAATTCAAGACACAGCTTGGGCTTGTACTTCCTGTTGTTCAGCACTAGCTAGGATAATTGGGCCATGATAGTAATAATTTGATGCCATACAGTTTAGGAGTGTTTGAGCTTTTTTCAGTTTCTTAAAAGACAATGAACCTCTTGTGAAAGCATCAACTATGGACATCATTTCTGGAGCTAAACCATTGTAAAAGATTTGAATTTAGAGCCACAATGGTATAATATGGTATAGACACTTCCTCAATAGCTCTTTAAATCGCTCCCATGATCACTAAGTCTTTCTCCCACATCTTTCTTGAAGTATGTAATCTCATTTTAGAGTTTAGCGGCCCTTGATGGTAGGAAATGACTTGCTAGAAACTCTTTGGCCAATTGATTCTAAGAGGTGAAGGTTCCTTGTTCAAAAGATTGAAGCTACCATTTTGCCCTATCTCTTAATGAAAATGGAAAAACTTGCATTCTCACACAATCCAAGTGCACGCCATTGTGCTTGAAAGTTATTGGTAGTCAATGACCTCTTCAAAATTTATCAAATGCATATACAAGTCTTCATTTGGGCCAACTCCCAAAAATGGCATAAGCTTGGAGCATTGGATAAAGGCAGGCTTAATCTCTTAATTGTTGGCTAGCATGTGTATTCGGGCAATGTTTGAGTTCGATCCTACGAAATTTGGTGTTGTATAGTCCCTAAGAGGTCAAGTGTTGGCATTAACCCCATGTTCATGATTAACAAATTCACCATGCATTCCATTGCCGTTACCATTACCTATTCAGTTTCCAAGTCCATTATTACCCACCACTTTTTCTTGATTATCATGTCAAATATTCTCATCAAAATCCCCACCATTTAGTTGTGGATTTGCCATTTGATTTTTGGTTTGTTCCTGTTGTGCTTTCTCTTCAGAGTCCAGTCAATGTATGCTGAATTTCCTAATCAAACGGTCTTAAGGATCACTTCCCCATGTGCATAAACTGCACAACAAGAACAAAAAGTTAAATTCCAACGGCAAACACACCAACAAAGTAAGAAATAAGGAAAGTTTAAGGCAATTACACTAATCCTAACAACAAGTAATTCTTAAAGAAGGAAAATGTCTAATCTAGTAAGACTCGCTAGTATCTAATATCACCATTGCAAATCAATGATCCCTTGCTACAGTGGTAAAAACTTGTCCGATGAATAATGGTTAGGCAAATTAATACAAGAACAAGTGATAAAATAAATCCTACTCTACCCAACCAACACCTATACACTTGCAAGTAGGTTTGAAGGTAGTAGCGAGTGGGTGTCTTTCCCACGGGAAATTGATGGGTGATTACTAGCCTATACGAATATATGCACTAGTTAGACAAATGAAAAGAAATGTTGATTCTACTCTAATGAAGCAATTAAAGTAAACAATTAAGTAAAAACTGAGCTATACTAAGAGTGAGTACAACTACACTAAGCAAATTAGATAAGCATGAAACAAAATATAGCAATTGAAAGAGCATATTATAATAAGGTAAGACATTAAAAACGCAAAAGGCAAAAGATAAATGGGGTATGAAATGAAAGCCAACTAGATAACATGGTAAGGTCCTAAACATAAGAGACATGAAAATGCAAAATTAAGTAGACAATTTTAAGAAGTAAACTAAGAAATAAGTCAAAATAAGGCAAGTAAACAATTAAACTACACTAATCTAGCTTCTCTTCCTCTAAAGGATAATTTAAAGTGCTACTAACTATGAAATAAAAGCATTAAATGTGAGGATAATGTAGAATTACTAGCCTAAGAAAGCATTTAAAGTCACTAGCTAATGATTGGATCTTCCCATTTGAGATATGAAGGAATTTACTAAAAATAGAAGATCCTATGCTAGAGCCTATGAATGTTTTAAAATTTTGCTATATGGGAAAATAACTTGAATGCTAGATCTAGAAATCTAAATTAATGCTAAGCTAAGCAATGAGAGTAAATGAAAGCCCACTACTAACTAATGCTTAGAATTTAAGAAAACACAAGACTAAATGCAAGATTAGTTGTCAACTACTAAAATGAAGAATTACACTAAGTCTATGAAACTAGACTAGAATGCAAATGCAAGAAAGCTTGAATAAAAACAAGTAAAATAGATATCAGCTCGTAGAGAAAAGAAAACCCAATAAATTAAGAGTAAAGATTAAGTTTTTACAACTAAAATTAAACTAGGATTTAGGATGAAGATGAAAGTAGAAAAAAGTTATAAACAAGACTATATTCCCCTATCTAGTGGCTAATTAAACTACACCTACTACTGTGTGTTAGTAGGTGTGTTTTTAGTGTAATTTCAATTTTTCATCTTGGTCAGAAGTGCTGACTTTTTCATCACAATAGCAGTCACCATTCTAGCTATACAAATTCGGTGACTGCGGTTTTTGAAGAGTTCTTCATTTTGCTTGAAAACTACAGTTTTCGAATTTGTTCTTCTGATTCCTTGACCACGGTTGTGGCACTTTTGACTCTGAGAGGTGGAAACTGTGGTTGTGTTCTTCAAGACTTAAATTTCTTGACTGGTACTACGGTTTTGAAGTTGTTGACTGGATTTTGACTTTTTTCATCTAATTGCATTCCAGTCCCTAGCTTCTTCCACTTCTTCCATTTCTTCCATTCACAGCTCAATATCAAAATTACCTATCAAACACACCACAACACATAAATTAAAATGCCCCTAGTATCATGAATGTTAATTATGTCCAAATTAGTACATATATCTACTAAAAATCCTAATATATACCTAATTTTGTAGAAATAGTGGATAGACATCGAATATACACAAAAATGCTCAAAATCAATATGAATAGGACTAACGTTGCTAAAATTGCATAGGAAATAAGGGTATTTATATCTATATGCGATAGAGTTATTAGTGGTCCAAAAACTTCTGAATGAAGAGATTTGAATAGGGAGTTGGCTAGTCTTGAGCATATATGCATAGGGTCATACGGTTTTAGTCAGGGTTTTTAGTGCTTAATCTTGTTTTTGCATACGTAGATCATTCTTAACTTGTTTGTGCATGTACTTAAGCCTTACTATTGAATGTTTGATGAGATTTTTTACCTTCTCAACGAGTTGCTTCACGGCTATCTAGGTTGACCAGCCAACTTACTCAAAACCACGAAGAAATCCATAAACGCTGTGACATTCACTTATGCCTATTTTCAAGTATTGTGGCATTTGCTCCCACGTTTTAGAATTTTGATTTTGTTTGGTTTGTTTCTTGGTGCAATAATGTACCCTTATATATGTTGTATTGAATGGTGTTGCCTTCCCATGGTTGTAGGTCAAAGAAGCGAGGTTCCCGACCAAGATAAGCTAGGGTTTTAATGAGTGAAATCATAAGGTAAGTAGTTTTTATGCATTTTTATCGATTGTATTGTATATGATCGATTGTGCAGCCATGTATAATGCAAGATTAAGGTAAGTGTGGTTTGTTATATGAAGGTATGTATGTAGCGAATGCAAGTTTTGGTTAACCATGCAATGTAAAGTATATGATGTTGTTCTTTGTTCTTCTTCGAACAGAATTTGAATGCCAATGTAAAGTCAATGGTCACATAAGTGAACTCAGATTTACTTTATATTATACAATGATCAGTGCTTAACTCTGTAAATGATTAACGAAATTACTCTATATGTCAAGTATGTATGGCAGATAATAAATAAACAACCCGCATACATAGTCTATTTGAGTGGATAATAGAAGTTAGGTATCAGTACTATTTACCAAGAAATGCATTGCTCACTTCGTTTACTAATATTGTTTTGCGGCCCAGGAGTATCCTAAGGAGTTTGTTGATCCAGTACCTAGTGCAAAGCAAGGAGGGGATTATGGTATGGAATCGTACTACAAGAGTTAGGTTGTGTTGGTCTTGTAGTGTGAGGTTTCCTCTTTAGGTTGTCGTGTGCCAATGTACTTGTTGAGGGTTTGTTTTCTATATAGATTGTTTGTTGAATGCTTTGGGCTTCTAGTTTGCTAGTTGCTTATAAGTGTGCAATGTTTGAGTAAAAAGATGTTAGGGATCTAGTCTTATGTATCTTCTGAATGTATGAATATGGATTATTTATGATAGATTGTAAATGGTTTTGGGTTTATGGTTGTTAAATGCTCTTTATACTATGCCTTGTATGCTTGGGGTGATCCCGAGCATCAATGTGCCTATATGGGTGCGTGACATTGAGTGGTATCAGAGGTTAGATTTATATTATCCTATGTCTGGTTATAAGTTGAACCGTTATGAGTATGGTATTGGGGACCTAGACTTGCAAATAACACATGGCCATCTTGTTGTTGTGGACTAAGTATGGTATCAAATAAAATATTCACTCAAGTAATAAAAACCTTCTACAAACATTAAACTACTATCTATACACCATCAAGTATACAGGGAAGATAGGTGATGTAGTGTGTGATGAACAAGTCAAATTATCCTAATCACAATTTCTATTAATTCCACAAGTGCATGGTATCAATATAGTAGAGTGAATAGGGATCATTCCTAGGATGAAAAACACCCAAGCAAGTACCAAAAATGGTACTATGAACACACATTCTATCTAGATATCAAAGGGAATGACTAGATTTAAAAACAAAAATGTGAAAGCATACGAAAATTAAAGACTGAAATGACTAGACTTCAAAAAGAGTGATTAATCAAATATTAAGAAAATGAGTTAGCTATTAGACTAGCAAATTTTCTAAATTAACTTAAAGCACCAA
The DNA here is from genome assembly GCA_025175665.1 of Cinchona pubescens. Classification (NCBI taxonomy): domain Eukaryota; kingdom Viridiplantae; phylum Streptophyta; class Magnoliopsida; order Gentianales; family Rubiaceae; genus Cinchona; species Cinchona pubescens. Next base: position 320,283 of record JANKKI010000319.1, on the reverse strand, counting down.
CTCAATCAAATTAACCACCTATTAATGGAGATTCAATTTCCAAATTTCAACAAAACTTCGATCCCTCGCGATGAAAAGTCCTATCAACCAAATTGTTCACTAAGGGAGATTAATCTCGGGCCTAGTCCCAATCAATATGAGTAGTAAGTGAATGAAATTATTAAGGATCAATTAGAGATTCAAACTAGACATGATTATGAATTGTCTAATTTAATAATTCTCACTGATCTATGGTAGAGGATCGACTCCCATGTTACCTCGGCCAATCTACCCAACACTAGAGTTAGCTATTCTCTAGAGTTGTCTCATTTGCGATCATTATTACCCATGAGTGTGTAATAATTGAATTGCTAGATAGTTAAGTCGATTCATTGAAAATTTATATTGCCTATACCTAACCGTAATGAATTTAGTTCATTTTGGATATAAAAATGCAATACTTAATAATAATGCACATAAAGAAGACAATCTAAAATAGATTAGATGAAATGTAGAAAATTAAATAACAATAATAACAATAACAAAATTAAAATATGTAAATGAAAGATAATACAAAAATTGTACTGAAATAAAAACCTTGAATTGATTGAACTTGTCTTGAAAATGAAAAGTTTAAACTAAAGAGTGCAATGGAGAAAAAATGAAGAACTAGAGAATTTGAGAGAAGAGTTGGATATTTTCTCCTAATTCTAAATTATTGTCAAAATGTGAAATGATTCATTTCCTTAAAAGTCTGAGCAATCTCGCACTTATTCCTACTCAACTCCCAATAATTAGGAGGTTTCCTAATCAAATAAATTTTCAAAATTGAAGCCTACTACAAGTGAAAAACTAAAATACTGCCTTGGCATAATATTTCCAAAATTGGCACTCTAGGTGCAGTTCACCATGGCAAACAGATTTCTTCTTGGAATGTTTGTCATGGCGAAATTTGCTTTTGTCTCTAATTTTTACTAGTTTGCTGCAACGAATGTTTAGACTTGAAATGTTTGCTGTGGGAAATGGCCACTGGATGGTCCGAAATTTTAGCCTTCCTACTTGATTTTGGCTTCCAACTTTGGTAAAATTATCTTTTTACCTACATAAAAATTAAACTACATAAATAACTAAATAAAGCTCAAATAAACACTAAAATGACCTAAAAACATATAATTTATCCTAATTAGACAATTTGACACAAAATATTAATAAAACACAATAAAACAACTCAAAACTATAAAAACTAAGCCTAAATGGACACAATAATAACCTTAATTCTAATGTTATCAAACTCCCCCAACTTGGCCTTTTGTTTGGCCCGAGCAAAGAAATGAAAACACTAAAATTGAACAGATAAGTACATATCTGGACAATATAACTCTAAGGTAATTGTATCAATATTAGTTTAATCATAGGAAAATTTGACCTAGAATCCCATAGTCATCAAAAAGTGCCATGCTCTTGCACTCACAAGAAGAAGTAAGATGCAGAGTCACTCATCTTACCAATCTTGACAACTCACATCCACCAAAGTTTAGTCATACAACAACATGGTTGGGCACAAAGTGCAATCATCCTGTAATTATTAGTACGAACTAATCTGACACAAGGATCAAATAGGATTTAAAAGTTTGTAATGTATACTAGGGGGTAGGGTAGGATAAATAAAGGTAAAGTAGCTAAAATCACCTTAGTGACACTACAATTCGACTTTGCACCAATTCCTGCATCCTCAGTAAATACCACTATAACCAGCCAAACTGAAAACTCACAAATAAAAAAAAAATCTTAACAGAATAGCTAATGTTATAAAAGCTGCACTTCAATTCAAGAGGTAATGATCCTCTTACTTATATTTCCGTCAGCGCAAATAACAATGTTACTCATGTGCATATGTACAATTTTTGTGTTGTAAATAATAACAATGCCTTCTCATTTATGCAATATCATACATGTCACTAAGGTGATGGGTAGAAGAGAAGTTTAGCATATTAACAAGGTAATTGACTAATCACGTGGTTATTTCACAAAAGATAAGGCTCAGTAGGCCCAAAAGCGGACACTAGGGATATTATTCAAATAAAAATAAGCAATTTAGCTCAAATGGTCCAATGAAAGTTCTAAATTGTTTCTAAGGTCCAAATATTGCGCATATTTGTCAAATACAAGGATACTCAACCCATTGTCTCAAGCAAAACAAAGTTTCCATAAGCCAACAAGATTTACACCCAAGAAAATTATTTGTTCCCCACTCACTTACATCAAAATTGGGCATACACACACACACATATATGGGGTAATAGCATATTCATGAGTCAATGGGGTCACGAAAAGAATTCCTATATAATTACAATTCCAATTTAATTAAGTTTGACTCATCTGATTCACTGTCAAGGATACAAACTCATAGAGTTATTGTGTGCATTTCAACACAAGGCACTTAAACACAATTAAAACACAAATAGACATAACAAATACAAACATAAAGATAGAAACAATATAACTAGGCACCACTAGATTCAAAAGTAAAACAAAATGCGAGAATTTAAAATATATAACACAATACAAAAACATAACACATAAAACACCACCATGACAAGAATGAACACAAAACACTACCTTTAGTCCCATCAACTTGAACTAAGTATTTTCATTAATGCTTGCAAAAATGGTAAAATACCCAAGTGTAGAAAATTAAAAGAGTTCAGTTATTCATTTGCAGAAAAGAAAAGAAAGCGAAGAAATACTTCCTCAGGCGGCCCCAGATGGCCCAGCTTTATCATTCTCCGCATCCTCACTGTATGGTGCGAAATGGTGAAGGGTGCTTCTGGTTCCACAGGCCAACAACTTATGTCGAATGGCTTCTCCAATGCAAGTCGCTAGGCCAAAAATATCTAACTTTCAGTTCAAGCCATGTATATACTCGCTTTGATACCTCAGTACGTTAGGCCCCGCCTTCTTTGTCAATGGTACATAATAGACATGATTTCGATCATCTAGCCTAGGAGGCCAAGTAAGAGGGGTAGTAGCGGCAGTCAAATCAAGAACCTCTTCCTCATCATCACTATCTGAGTAGTCAGACAAGACATCTCTATCCAAATATCCACCTGGTATTCTACGCATACCATCATGGTGCTGACTAACTATCTTCTCTAACCCTCTAATGTTGATGATTTTTCTTGGAGTGATTTAAATTTTACTAGTGGATTTCACTTTGGCTTCATCACATAAAGCGCTGATCACTTTAGGAAAGATAAAGTCCACTTAGTTTGGAAACTATTCTTCGCACAATTAAAATCTTTTACACTAACAAGTAAGTTGATAATAATATAATTAGTTAAGTACAAAATGTATAGATTGAATAAAGAGAGAGAGAGATTAAACAAACAACACAATTCCAAGCTAGATTTGGAGTAGTAATCTCTAAGAAGCGGTCAATAATCCCGAATGTACACAAAGTAGGATCGCCCTTGCTTTCACTAATTCTCTTTAGTTGAGCCAAGGATTTTACACTTAACCTTACTTTTGTACAAGATTACCAATTCACTCAAAACTTTTGAAAAGGACTCTTAAGTACACATTAATACAATATCACTAAAGAGCTAATTTGCACTCAAATTGCCTTTTTTACTTGCTTGTATTCAATGTGTAAGATACTCTATCAAAATACAGATGGGTTGGCATTTATAGATGCAATAAATCAGCTCCCAACCACTTCCTAATGGCTAGATAATAAATGTTGGGAAATTAGCCGTTATAGGTTTCGGACGTCCGAGATCTTTATTAAGCGTCCGAACAAGCGTCCGATTAGTGATATCATGGAGTTGAAAATTCTATTCGGATGGCCGAGATTACATCCGTTCCTTTATCCAAAACAAGTATGTTGATGAGTCCGTCATCTAGGATCATCGAACAGTGTAGTATGTCCGAAAGGTTTAGCACTTCACCAGGGTTGCTCTTTCAACGGACAGTCAGGCACATCCGATAAGATTTCCTTCGGACAGTTAGGCGCTTCCGTTATAGGTGCCTCAAAATCTTGCTTTCTGCTTGACCTTTCGGATGGTGCATTGCGTTCGAGGTAATTTTGTTCGGACGAGCTTGTGTGCCCGAGTATCATAGTATTGTTCGGACGATGTACATCATCTGAAAATCCTATTATGAACAAATGGAATAGAATTCCTTCACAGCTTAAGTTTAGATTGTTTGATTGCATTTGTCGTTATCAAAACCAATATTGTAGGTCATCAATCTCCCTATTTTTGATGATGACAAATCATAGGGAAAATCTACCCAATCATAGCTTAGATAATTAATCCAACGAGCATAATCCATCAACCATGATCAATCAAACACACAATTAATTATACACACACAAACAACTATATTCTTTCCCTTTTGGCATCATCAAAACATTTAAATACACTCCCCCTGAGAGGATGCTTCCCCTTACGCAAACTACAAGATGGGATAAAGGTAAAAAGTTCTCCATTTAATAAAAAAAACAGTCAAGAAAATACATCCAAGTTCAACAAATGTAGTTCAAACAGATTAATCCAAGGATAAACATAAAGCAAGAAATAAACACATAAAGCCAAGGAGAAACTAGGGGATAGAATCTAAATCATTTTTCTTGTTGGAGAGTTCCTCATGTTTGCGCTTTTTGGCGGATAAATCATCATCCGTAGCCTCACTGTCTTGTTGACTCATGTCTTGAGGATCACGGCATTGCATGATGTAATTGAATGTGTCATCAATGTCTTCGTCATCATCAGCATCAACGCTAGGAACAATGGATTTTTTAGGATTGGTTGCACCAACTGGATCCTCACGGGCTTCGACCTCAGGATTGGAATAGTCAATGTCGTTGTTGTCGCTGTCGGAAGAGGACTCAAGAATGTATTGTGATTGAATAGTGGCAAACAGTTGAACTTGAGCTGAGGCAAAGATTCTGATAGTTAACACTTCTTGAAGAATGGTTTTTTGGTCTCTAGTCTTTTTAATTTCTGATGTCTGTGGCATTGAAACGAACTCATTTGATTGCTGAGGTTGGTGACTAGTGTGCACAGTTGGGAAAGGGAGGGTTCCAAAGAGTGAATGTGTGGGGAATGGGGAAGTGGAGTTGGGAAAGAGGAGGATTGAGGAAGAAGAGAGTGAGGTAGTGCATGTCTTGATCTTGAAGCATGTGTTTTAGACTTTTCAATCTTATAATCAGCTTTTGTGAACCATTGGTCATTAAAAAAATGCAAACGCTTACATTCAATGTAAGCTTTATTGAATTAGGGGGGTATTTTTTTTTGCCAGAAAAAGAAATATCAAAGTGATCGAAAACTTTAGTTAAGAATTTTCCGAAGGAGATGTTCCTATGAGTGTCAGTCAGAAATAATTCCCATAAGGAACAAAATAAATATCCAAAATCAAGTTTCATTCCCTTAAACTTTGGAACACAGTAGAATAAATATAATTGCATTTTTCCTGGCTCAGTATGATGTCTATCAGTAGGTAATAATAAATTTGTAACCCAGAAGTACAAGATATCAAAGAAGTGTACCTATCTGATGCCTTGGCATCAATGAATTTAGGCAAAGTAGGATTGGAGGTGGGTTAAGGATTTGTTGATGTTTGACCTTGTACCGGAGCCTTTCCCTTCGATTTCTTCCCTCTAGTGGCTGTTGAAGATCCTCCACGTGAATGAACCATCTTGAATCAAAGAAGAAATTGGAGAGTATAAAAATGAGAGTGAAGGGATTTTTAGAAATTGAAGGAAGGAGGATGTTAATATGGTGGGAAGGAGTGCAAATCGGGTAGATGAAGAGTTAGGTACAAGAAATTTTTTTTGATGAACTTCAGAGGAAAAAGGGCAGATTGAAGGAATTTGATGGTTTTCTTCTATTTTGCCAGAGCTAGGGTTCAGGCGGGATAGAATGTCCGAAAAGGGGAAAATGAAAGGTTTCTTATAAATGAATAGAACAATCATTTGGACGTCCGAACAATTGATATACGTTCGATCATGAGTCCGATCACAGATGAACAGATGGCTGAAATTCTAAACTGTGCATCTGAAAGAATGTCGAAATGGTAGTGATTGTCCGTACAATTTTTTAGAAAGTTTGGTAAATAAGAGGAGATGTTCAGACAAAGGAAAATGTCCGAGGCAAAAAGTAAGAAAAATAAGGAGTTCGGAAAGTAATTTTCGTCCGAGAGAATAGAGGACTTAGGATGCACATTTGTGTCCGAAAATATAACTCATACAATTTTGAAATCAATAATGCCCAATCAAGTTCTGAGAAATTCAAAATGATCCAATGGCAAGGGTATAGTAAAAATATCATCCAATTGATCCTTTGTACACACAAATTCTACACAAATTTCCTTTTTGCATAAAAGATATCTTATAAAATGATGCTTGACATCAATGTATTTGGTTCTAGAATGTAAGACAGGATTTTTAGTGAGATTAGGATTGCACTAGTATTATCGCATCTTATAGGAACAAAATAAAAAATAACAGTAAAATCTTTTAAGGTATGTTTCATTCAAAGAAGTTTAGCACAACAATTTCCAGCAACAATATATTCGGCTTCAGCCATAGATAGTGAAATAAAATTTTTCTTCTTGCTAAACCAAGACACCAAAAAATTACCCAAAAAGTGACACATACCACTAGTACATTTCCTATCAATTTTACAACCAGCAAAGTCGGCATTTGAATAACTAATTAAATAAAAACTAGTGGATTTAGGATACCAAAGACCAAAATTCAACGTCCCTTTCAAGTATATAAAAATTCTTTTTATAGCAATTAATTGTGATTCCTTAGGTCAAGATTGAAATCTAGCACAAAGACAAACAGAAACACAATATCCGGTCTACTAGCTGTTAAATAAAGTAGGTTTCCGATCATACCTCTATGGTGTTTTTCATCAATACTATTACCTTCTTCATCTTTGTCAAGCTTGGTTGAGGTGCACATTGGCGTTCCAACTTGTTTGCAATCCTCCATTCCAAAACGTTTGAGTAGCTTATTTGTGTACATGATTTGTGCGACGAAGGTTCCTTCTTTTGTTTGGTGAACTTGAAGTTCAAGGAAGAATTGTAATTCTCCCAACATACTCATTTCAAATTCCTTTTGCATCAAACAAGAAAATTCCTTGCACAAACTTTCATTAATTTCTCCAAAAATAATATCATTTACGTAAATTTGAACAACCAAGAAATTATTAAGACTAGTTTTGCTGAAAAGAGTAGTATCGACAACACCCATTTTAAACCCATTTTCAATAAAAAAACCACTTAACCTTTCATACCAAGCTCTAAGAGCTTGTTTCAACCAATATAAAGCCTTTGATAGTTTGAAAATATGATTTGGAAAACCATTATTTTCAAAACCGGGAGGTTGTTCAACAAAAACTTCTTCATCAATGAAACCATTTAAAAATTCACTTTCAACGTCTGTTTGAAATAATTTGACTTGAAATTGTTAAAGCATGCATATCCAAGAAACATATGAATAGATTCTAAACAAGCAACTGGTGCAAAGGTCTCATCAAATCAATTCCTTCTTCTTGAACATATCTCTTTGCAGCAATTCTAGCTTTATTTCTAATTATCTCAACTTTATCATTCAATTTGTTTCTAAAAACCCATTTTGTTCCTATTACGTGATGAATTGACGGTCTTTCAACTAAAGTCCACGCATTGTTTTTCTTAAATTGACTAAGTTCTTCTAGCATGGCAAGAACCCAAGATTCGTCATTCAAAGCATCATTCGCACGTTTAGGTTCAATGTGAGAAAATAAGGCACAATTATTGTTCAAAGGTTTATGAGAACTACTTTTTACCCTGTCAGATGGATCACCTGTGATTAATTCTTGAGGGTGGCTTGAGACGAATCTCTATGCTTTTGGAAGATCTTTTCGAGAATCTTCATTCTTCTCTCCTTTTTCATTCAAGTGATGAGTGTTGTCCTCAGATTTCTTGCCTTGGTTTCTGTAAGTTCTTCATTTATAGTGAGCTTTTCAAGTTTTTTTTGTACGCCTACATCTTCATCTTCACAAACATTTCTTGAAATAACATCATTAGCCTCATCAAACGTAACATGCACAACTTCTTCAATCAAAAGAGTTATTCTATTGTATACTCGGGATGCTTTCTTGTCACTAGAATATCCAAAGAAAATTCCTTCATCCAATTTCTTGTCAAATTTTCCAAGATTTTCATTAATTTTTAAAATGAAACATTTACAACCAAAAACTTTGAAATAGCTCACAACGGCTTTTTTGCAAAACAAGAGTTCATAAGATGTTTTGTTTAAAATAGGCCTCAAAAGTACTCGATTCATAACATAACAAGCAGTGTTAACGGTTTCGGCCCAAAAATATTTTGGAAAGTCACACTCACTAATCATAGTTCTAGCGGCCTCTTGAAGTGTTCTATTTTCCTTTCAACAACACCATTTTGTTGAGGCACTCTTACATTATAACCGAAAATTCATGCAAAATACTATTGTGATCACAAAACTTGGAAAAATCTCCAAATTTAAACTCGGCTCCATTATCACTTCTCAAGCGAATAATTTTTAAATTCAACAAATTTTTGTATTTTTGAAAACAATTTTACAAAATTTTCAAAGGCTTCATTTTTGTGAACAAGAAATAGTACCCAAGTATACCTAGAATAGTCATCAACAATCACAAAAGCATTTTTACTTCCATCGGGACTAGCATGTTGAGTTGGACCAAATAAGTCCATATGCAATAATTCCAAAGGTTTAGAATTAGACACACAATTTTTCGGGTTGAAAGAAACTTTAAGTTGTTTACCGAATTGGCATGCATCACAAATCTTGTTTTTCAAAAACTTTAATTTTGGGAAACCTCTTACCAATTATTTCTTTGCGAGATTTTCAATTAAATCCATGCTGAAATGACGAAACCTTCTATGCGAAGCCAATGATCATCTATAGAAGCGGTTAAATATTTCTTGATACATTGCCACTAGCAAAATTATCAAGATAAATCACATAAACATCATTATGCCTAAAACCTTTAAATAAAACAGCAAAATTTTTATCAAGAATTAAACATTCACGCTTGGTAAAGAATATATATAGTTTTTTATCACATAATTGGCTTACACTTAAGATTTTGTAATTCAAATTATCAACTAGAAGCACATTTTTAATTAAGGTCTCACCATCTTTACCTACATCACCAATGCCAAGTGATTTTGCTATCATTTTATCCCCAAAAGTCACCTTTCCACTATTTTTGGACATGAGTTTGGTGAAGAGAGATGCATCACCGGTCATATGTCTAGAGCACCCACTATCTATGAACCATTTGGCATTTTTGGTGATATTCATTGTCTACACAAGAAATTAAGTGATAACTTTTGGTACCCATATTTTTTTGGGTCCATAAGAGTTAGTAAATTGACTAAAAATCCATACGGTATTTATTCCAAGTTTTTCATTTCTCTTGACATCACATATGAGCATTATTTTTCACATGTCAATGTTAATATTATTATTTCCATATAAAGAAGATTTTGATTTTACAAAACATAAGTCATTCCTTCTAAAAGTGGCAAAGTTCTTGTTGATCAAGATATTTCTATTCTTTTTCATATCAACAATATTTTCCCTTTTTCTATGTAAGAGAACATCAAAATCATCCAATCTTTTCTTTAAGAAGGCTTGTTATTACTTGATTTTATTTTCACATGCATTCTTTTCTTCAAATAAGTGTTTTCTTGTGATAACCTATTATTTTCATTCACAAGTTTGGAGTTAGCATTCAATAAAGCATTCTTTTTTTTTTTTGACTAACTCCTTATTCTAGCGTATGATTCCTTTAAGCTATCATGCAATTTTAAAATGAAAGCTTCAAGATCATCATTATCATTATTTTCATCATTAGAATCCTAAGTAAATGTTACCTCATCATCACCAATGGCCATAAAGGCCATTTGTGCCGATTCCATCTCTTCTTCAACTTTTCCTTCAGAGTTCTAATCATTCCAAGTGATTTGAAAATTGTTGAAACGAGCCTTTCTTCCTTCCTTCCTCTTCTTGGAGGGACACTCATTTGCAAAGTGTCTGGGTTGACCACATTCAAATAATTTTTCATTTTGCTTCGTAATTTCTAGTTTGGTCTTCCCTTTGAAGTTATTTGAGTTGTTCGCTCCTCTTTTTCTCATTCTCTGTTTGTTGATATAGCGTTTGAGGAATCCTTTGGTGATGAGTGCAAGATCACCTTTATCAAGATCTTCATCTTCTAAATTGATGGAGCCATTTTCAACTGCTTCTTGAGAGGTCTTCAAGGCAATGCTTCTCTTTGGTCTTGCTTCATCATCATCTACCACTTTAGCTTTGAGCTTCAATTCATATGAAGCGAGAGAGTTTATCAAAGACTCAATGGATATGGAATTGAAGTTCTTTACTTCCTCTATAGCAATAGTTTTTGCCTCCCATTCTTTGGAGAGAGCATTCAAAATTTTCTAGACATTCTTCTCACCCAAGGAATATTCCTTACCCAAGGCTTCAAGATCCTTAATGATATCATTGAATCTACAATACATTTTATCAATGTTTTCATATGGTTCCATCTTGAATGACTCATACTTGGCAACAAGTAAGGATTTCTTTTGTTCTCTAACATCATCACTTTCTTCATGTATTTTTTTCAATTTGTCCCAAATTTCCTTAGCCGAAACGCATCCTTTGACACGAGTAGATTCATTAGCATCCAAGGCATTGTATAGCGCATTCATGGCTTTAAAATTTAAGGTCAAGTTTGCTTTGTCTTGTGGAGTGAGTTCATCTCTTGTTTTTTCTCTTCTTCTATTTGTATGATTATCAACAATAGTGACTTCAAAAGAACCTTCATTGACAACATACCACCAGTCAATATCAATAGATTGCAAAAAGATTTTCATTCCATCTTTCCAACTAATAAAGTTCAACCCATTAAACATAGGAGGTCTAGTGATAGATTGACCTTAAAAAATAGAAGCATTATTGGTTGCCATAAAAGATCTTTACTCAAAAGAAATTTAAGCAAAATAAAGAAAACAATGCTCTGATACCAATTGTTGGTCCCAAAGCAACCTAAGAGGGGGTGAATTAGGTTTCTTAAAAAATAATTTGCAAATGATGCACAACTAAAATCTTTTACACTAACAAGTAAGTTGATAACAATAAAATTAGTTAAGTAAAAAATGTATAGAATGAATAAAGAGAGAGAGAGATTAAACAAACAACATTTCCAAACTAGCTAGCTAGCTTGGAGTAGTAATCCACTAAGAATCTCCTTCAAATTTGGTGAGTCAAAATCCGAAATGTACACAAAGTAGGATCACCCTTGTTGACACTAATTCTCTTTAGTTGAGCTAAGTATTTTACACTCAACCTCACTTTTGTACAAGATTATCACTCCACTCAAAACTTTTGAAAAGAACTCTTAAGTACACACTAATACAATATCACTATAGAGCTAATTTGCAACCAAATTTCTTGATTTTTACTTGCTTGTATTCAATGTGTAAGATACTCTATCAAAACACAGATGGGTTGGCATTTATAGATGCAATAAATTAGCTCCCAACCATTTCCTTACAGCTAGATAACAAATACTGAGAAACTAGCCGTTATAGGTTTCAGAAGTCTGAGATCTTTATTAAGCGACCGATTATTGATATCATGGAGTTGAAAATTCCATTCAGACGATCGAGATTGCATCCGTTCCTTCATCCGAAATAGGTATGTTGATGAGTCCGTCACTAGACAGTGTAGTGTGTTCGAAAGGTTTAGTGCTTGACTAGGGTTACTCTTCCTTCGGACAGTCAGGCACGTCCGATAAGATTTCCTTTGGATAGTTTGACTCGTCCATTGTAGGTGACTCAAAATCTTGCTCTCTGCCTGACCTTCCGGACTGTGCATTACGTCCGAGGTAATTTCGTTTGGAGGATCTTGTGCGTCCGAGTAACATAGTGATTTTCGGACAATGTACATCATCCAAAAACCCTCCCTTATGTTATGAACAAATGAAATAGAATTCCTGCACAACTTAAGTTTAGATTATTAGATTGCATTTGTCATCATCAAAACCAAGGTTGTAGGTCATCAGCTTTAAATTAATTTGTGCCTTATTAGCATAAAATTGCATTTTTAACATTGAAACCATCATTTAAAGAAGTAACCCCACACTTAATTGACCAAAAACCCATAAAAATTTTGTGCAACAAGCAAAATAAAATCCTACTTTTTCAATTTCTACCCTACTCACCAACACTTTGTAAAAATATCTCCTCCTCTTCTTTTTTTTTTTTTTCCTTTTGAATCGGAATGCTACTTCATTTTCCATATTTTTTTTTCTCAAAATGGGTATAAGTATTAAGCACTACCCATAAAAAATATCTACGCAAGTACCTGACAGGAAAATGCTAACACTCCAATGCAGGTGCCCGTGATGGGCATCGCCTGCAATGGCCGAAAAAAATGTTAAACTCCTGTACACCTTAACTGTACACCATTCATTCTAGCACTGCACTCTCATACAACTACCTTCTATCCTTATATCCCCTTAACAATTAATGTGGCACTAAAGCTCTTAGGGACATTTAGAATAGATCATAATGTTAAGATAAAAAATGAGTGAAAAAAAAAATGAATGGTGCTTCTGTTTATTCAAAACAAATTAAGGCTCAAGTAGGGTTCTAGGATAAATTTCACAGTAATGGTTGGCATGAAAGGCTCAAATGCCCAAAGAAATGCCTACTCTCAACTTCAAATCAATTCAAATTATCTAAAATTTTGCATCAAAAATGTAATAAAGCAGTGTCTGGAGTGCAATATAAGTGAATCTGCACAATTATCTCTTAGTGCCTAGAAGCTACAACATTGTAGGTCTATTAGTGCTCAAAAAGTAGAAATCATGCTGGGAAAATATTAACACCGACTACCCTACTCATGATAACATTGCTAAAAAATTATCGAGTAGAAAATCAAAGAAACATGCTAAACAATTTGTGAACAAAATTTTCAAAAATTTGAACTAAGGTCTCAAATCAAAAGTTAAGCTACAAATGTGAAAGAAAAAATTGAACAAAAATGAATAAACAAACCACCAAACAAATAGAAATTAAGAAAACTCCACATCCCACACTTAGAGTATATCATTGACCCAATGCAAAAATAAAGAAGAGAAAAGAAAAAGGGAAGCTTCTCTGTCAATGAAAAAAGTTTGGTGCCGTTTATGTTGAACTAAATACCCTTCAGTCAAAGTCGAAAACATCAACCACTAAAACAACCACAAAAGATGAAAACCCTTAAGACATTAAGAAAAAAAACAAATCCAAGAAACTTAACAAAAACATAGGCAATAAAATTAATAAAAAACATGAGTTGCTTCCCATGTAGCGCCCTTGTTTATAGTCATAGGCTTGACTACTGCAATCTTGCTCATGTAAAACATGATAGGGTGGTTGGCCATCACATTCCTTTAGGCCTCCACGAAAAAAGTTCAATCCCATTAACCTTAACTGTCATTTCTTGATTCCTGACTTTTTTCTTCAGGAAATCCATGTTTCCTTTTAGTAACCCAAGCTAATGTCCTCAATAGCACGTCCAATTGTTTTTCAAACCATTTCCTCTTCTTTTTGCGCCCTTTTTTTCGATACTTTGCACAACTTTCTTGATCCTTTCTCATCCCACACTCATCATCGGGTGGTTTTGATTCTTCATTTGACTTGCCAATAGAAGGATCAAGTGAATGAATAGCACATTTTTCTTCAAAAATCAAAATATTATCATTTTAATAAAAAACATTAATTTCAACCGATTTATTTTCATATTGTCAAATCAACATCCCTTTATTAACATCTATCAATGCATGTTCTATTGATAAAAATGGCCTCTCAAGAATCAACAGTATTTCATTGTCCTTGGCGATGTCCAACACCAAGAAATCAATGGGAAACACCAACTTCTCTACTTGCACAAGCACATCCTCTAGCAAGCCCTATGGTTTCCTTTTAGTGAGGTCCATGAGTTGGAGTGTCATATTTGTTGGCTTTGGCATTGGAGATTCCTAACTTATCATAAATGGATTTCGGCATAATGTTGATACTAGCCCCTAAATCACAAAGTGTATGATGTAGCGTTGTTCCTCCAATATTCACTGGTATTGAGAAGTTACTAGAATCTTTGAGTTTAGGGGGCAATCTCTGTTGAAAAATTGCACTAAACTTGACATCGAGATATATTTTCTCAAGAGATTTCAACCCATTTTCGCTTCCTTGCTAATAAATCCATCATAAACCGTGCGTAGTTGGGTATTTTGGTGAGGACATCAACCAAGGGAATGTTGACATTAACCTTGTTGAACATGTTGATGAATTGTTGAAATTGCTTGTCTTTTTCCTCATTTTTAGAATTATTGAGCCTTTGAGGGAATGGAATCTTTACCGAAGGATGCAAATTCAAAGGCTAATCTATGTTTTTCTTTCTTAACTCCTTGTTTTCTTCCACTTTTGTCATCTTGTAATCTTGTCATCATCACAACCAACTACGTTCTTTTATTTGATCTCAATCACCTTGGAGTTTTTCTTCTCTTCATCTTTACCATCCTCTTATTTTTCATTCGGCACAACCAACTCTTTTCCTCTTCTTAGGGAGATAGCATTGCATTTCTCTTTCAGGTCTGCTATTGTATTACTCGGCAATGCTGCAACTGGTCTCTCATTGTTTTGTCAGGCTATTTGTCCCAATTGTAGCTCAAAGTTCTTTGTGGTAGGCCGCAAATTTTCATACTCCCTTTGTAATCTCTCAAAATCCCTTCTTAAATTATCATCATTGGATGTATCATGATTCACATATGTGAGATAATTTGGATTTTGAGATGGTAGCCTTGGTGGTGGAGGCTGGTATGAGTTGTTTTGTTAAGGTTGAAAATTCTGGGAATTCCTTTGATATGGCAATTGGTATGGTCTAGATGACGATGGTTGATTGGACAAATTATGTTGAGGTTCATTTTACTGAAATGATGGATTTTGGACATTTGCTTGATTTGTCCAAGAAAAGTTGGGATAAGGTTTCGCCAAGACAGGTTATATGTGTTTTCATAATTGGTGGGCTAATTTCTTGTGTTGGGATTTTGACTGGAAATGAATAGAATCTGATCACCTTGCATCACTGAACCATCACAGAAGCCATTTTGGTGATTTCCTCTGCAAAACTTACAACTCGAGATCCCTGGGATGTCGAACCAATGGAGTTCACCAGCTTCTTCTCATATTCTCTACAGCTTTTGTCAAGTTTGTAATGGCACTCATCATTTTGTTCTGCTGAGATATGAAAGTGTCATAGCTAGGCATACCTCCTTGCTGGACGTTAGCTTGATTCACTTGTTGTTGTGTCCAACTATGGGAGTTTTTGCTCCATGATAATAATGAGTGGATGTCATTCTTTTCAACCATTCTTGCACTTCCTTCGAAGTCTTGCAAGGGAAAGAACCTCCCACACTAGTATCAACTATCATTCTCGCCTCCAAAAATATTCCATTATAGAAGGTTTGGACTTGCAGCCATAGTGGTATATATGAGCATGTTACGGACACTTCCTCAACAGCTCCTTGAAGTGGTCCCATGCCTTACGTAAGCTCTCTCCAGTAATTTGTCTGAATGATGTGGTCTCGTTTCAGAGCTTAGCGATCCTAGCTGGTGGAAAGTGTTTGGCTGGGAACTCTTGAGTGAGTTGGTCCCATGTTGTAAAAGTACCTTATCTATATGATTGCAATCATGACCTTGCTCTATCATGTAAAGAAAGAGGAAATGCTCTCATCTGGATACAATCATGGTGCACTCCATTGTATCGAAATATATCAATGACCTCCTCGAATATGATCAAATGTTCACAGAGATCTTCGTTTGGTCCTCTTCCAAACATCGCATGTGTTTGGAGCATTTGTATAAGTGCAAGCAAACTTCATTTTGAAGTTGTTTGCTTGCACGGGCAGCCGAGCATTGCTAGAATTCGTCCCCTCGAAATTAGGTATGGCATAATCTCTAAGACGTCGGGGTTAGCATTGGCATTAACCTGGTTGCCAATTGTTGCCTACAACCTCCTCGCATTCATTCACAGGGTGGTTTGGATTCTCCATTAGATTGTCACCTTGGTTTGAGTCTTCTCGTCTGTGGTATCTACTTATCTTCCGTTCAATTTCCAAATCAATAGGATGAAGTGCTTGATTAAAAGAATGAGTATCTACCACAAACTACAAGAAACAAAAACCAAAGATCAACTATCGAAGACAAAAATCTAAACAGAAATAGAGTACAAGAAATAATTGTAAAAAAATAGCAAACAAAATAAATAGTCTAATCAAGTAAGACTCACTATACCTAATATTGTTACCAAACAAAAATAGTCCCCGACAAAGGTGCCAAAAAATTGTTCAGTGACATGTTGATTGGGTTTTTAAAAATAATGAACAAGTAATAATAAAAAAGACCTTAATTATCCTAATTAACTTCCACACACTCGCAAGTGTACAAGGTGAGTATGTACAAAGGATGAGTAAGGATCGTTCCCACGAAGACTATTGGAACAAGTATTAGGTTCACAAGCCTATTTACTAGTCAGATGAAATAATCATGAGTTTTTGAATAAACTTGAAGTAAAGTTAATCACAAGAAATTAAAATAAAAACAAGAATGTAAAATACTAATCCTACAGAAAGCAATTAAATATAATTGACTAAAACCCTAAATCAATCGACTCTACTTGCAAGAATTCAATCAAGAACAAGAGTCTACTCCTATAAAAGAGATTAAAAATAATGGAATAAAACCCTAACCACTCAAATACAGAAGCAATCAACTATCTAAACGCAATAAGACAGGAAAAATAATTAAAGAACAGAAACGCAATGAAAACAAAAATTGAATTGCACAAAGGTAAAACAAACTCAGTAATTGCAGTGGAAACCAATGTTGATGATCGTCAAATCTTGAATTCTTGACAAGAGAACAAAATTATACTTGAATACTTGAGAAAAAATCTTCTCTACTTCTAAATTATTGTTCTAACTATTGAAAACTAGAAACTAATGATGGACCCGATGATGGATTCTAGTTTCCTCCCCATATCTTGGTGTATTTATAGGTAAAATTAGGGTTTTGGGGCTCTGGGATGATAAGTACATGAACTCCCAAGTAAACAGGCCTACCGGAGGATTTTTCTTGCAAAATAATAAAGCTCATGAAATCTGTTCGATGATGCAAGCCTGGGCGCTATATAAATGTCATGCATGGGAGCCACTTCCAGAAATGGAGATAGAAGTTACAGGAGTCTGCGCCTGAGCGCTACGAATGGGTCGCACATAGACGCGCCTGACAGCACCTATTCCAACTTCCACCTCAATTTTGACCATGATACTGGCCAAATTTAGGAAAATTTAAAACGTGAAAGTTGTAGCGCTCTATCTAATATTTCCAAAACATTATGATTACCCCAATTGGATCTTGGACAAGAAAGTTATGCTCAATCTACAAAACTATGTCAACATTTCTCCTTGCCAATGCATGTAAATTCCAATTTTGCAATTTTCCTCAAATTTTGTGATCAAGATATTTTAACTCTTTCTTCACTCATAGCATAAAAAACTAAAAATAAACCATTTTAGCTCACAATTACTCAGTCCTTGCTTATAGATCACTAAAAATCAGGTAAACGATACATAACATATACGATATTTACGAGCATCACTTGCGCTGTGACTCAAATCTTAATAGATTCTTTCACATTGAAGAGAATGCTAAGAGTACGAGATGAAGATAAAAACAGCCTAATTCTCTTATTAAGGAATGGAAACTTCTCCTTTTAGTTTGATCTATGGATTGGAAGGGGGACACTTGCTCGTGAAATGGAACAAGTATTTGATAAAAACCTCATAGTTGCACAAATTAGGAACCACAATGGTTGGGACCTTAGCTTGCTTGATGCTAGATACTCTTCGAGAGAGCTGGACAAAATTGGAGGAATTCTTAATGAAAGGATTCTTAACATCTCAACAGAACTAGACAAGGTGATATGGCAACTCACTGCTAAAGGCAACTTCTCAATCTCTTCTAACCTATACTACTTTCCCTACAATTTTCTCGAGAAAAATGATATGGGATGAAAGAATGCACCTTAAATCTCCATCTTTATGTGAAGATTACTGAAAAGGTGGCTCCCAACAAATGACATTCTTGCCAATTATGGATTTGCTCTGATATCAAAATACTATTTTTGTGAGGCACAAGAATCTTTGGATCACCTTTTTACAACTTGTGGTATTTTACACCAAGTGTGGCTTTTCTTTGAATCATGACTAGAATTGGTCTTCCCTCCTACAACAAATATTTTTGAGAAGCTCACTTCGTGGTAGTGGCATGCTACCCTTTCACCTACATTGGAGGCAGTTCATAAAACCACTCCAAGCTTGATTTGTTGGTCAGTGTGGAAAGCAAGAAACAAGGTATTCTATGAAGGACAGAAGGTCCAATCAAAATACATCATTGCTAAAATATACTCCGACCTAAAAAATATCTCTTCGATCCTTATTGCTTTCTCGAGATCTTTGTCAATTGCTCATGTGGGTACATAGGAAATCGAGATGAGCAAGTGCACTAGAATGGTCTCTACCCCCTAATATTTTATACCCAAAATACTCTTATTGTTACTTAAATAAACCCATACTCAAATTTGTTATACTTGTCTATCATTTAAAACTAAAAATCACAACTACAAAGCTGCAGAAGGTATTTTTCCGTAGATATTTTTTTCTTAATTTTTCATGCATTGATTTACATATCCTTAATTGTAATAATAAACTAATGTCATTTTCTTCATTTTTTTTTCTTAATAAAAATTCAAAGGTAAAATTTCTGAAAATAGAAAAATAAATTATGTAAAAGATTGGATGATAAATTATATATTGGGTAAAAATATAATATCAAAACTGTGAGTTTGGATGATTTTTGTTTGTTTTACCTTTCAGTCCAAACTACATTGGGGTTTAGGGGATATTTCAAAAATATATGGGAGTTATGAGTCCGAGGGCCATGCCACATGGGGGTTTATAGAATTCACCCAACCTAAAATATATTAAGGGATAAAAATGTAATTTCAAACAAAAATATCATTTTTGATGCTTTCTGTCCGTTTTATCATTTAGTCCAAATCACATGGAGTTTAAGGTATATTATCAAAATACATGGGAGCTATGGATCTAAAAATCATACCACATAGGGTTTTATTGTAATTTACCCAATCTTTAATTATAAATCAAGTATTTGAATGTATTTTAGACTATATCAATCCCTAACAAAATAAATCTACTCCAACTATAGAAGAAAAATACAAAATCATAATAGAAGAAATGTTGAATACTAAGCGGGCATTAAAATCAAACATTTGGAAGATTAGAAGTTGTAGAGAAAATCGATGCTTGAGCCTTCTCATGGATGTGGATAAAAACTCTCGAATAGAGCTTGAAAGAAGAGTCACAACAAATCCATTAAATCGAATAAAACTAACCATGAAAGTTGAAATTTAACTAATCTAATCAACCCTAAGAACAAGTAATGGATGAGAGAACACTAAGGAGATAGAGTCAAGTTAATTGAGTCCCGAAGTTGTTGTGTTTATAGGTAGAAGGTAACCCAAATATTTACAGTAAGTTCAAGCTAATGAGAGTTCCAATCGGATCCAAACATGAGCTTGAAAATGGAAAGATTACATACTTCCTTATTCAGCTAGACAACATAATGTCGCGGAGTAAGAAATAGTGCTGGACAGAGCACCATAGTGCTGAAGTATCAAATTCTCAGAAATTCAGAATGAATGATGCATTACCATGACTGTTAAAATCATGATCCTAGATTGTAGAATCATGTGATCCTACAAACCTTGGGAGGTAAAACTATTACGATCATTCATATACTTGAAAAATTAGTAGAATCGGGTAGGATCGTAGGATCTAACAATCCTACCCGATACTACGAGCCTACATTTACAAGTATTTTTAGGCTTTCAACCTTTTAGGTTTTTTGAATTTTCTTTGCCCTTTTCTCTAAAGGGCTGAATCTGTTAGGTGGCCCATTTACATTAGCTTAATTGCAAAATGAACCAAATTGATGCCTACGTAAAATAATAATAATAAAAAACCCTAGCCAAAGTTCAAATGTCCAATTGATGTCGGAACTCCAATAGAATTAAATTGACAATCAGTCAAGCCCTTTATGACTTGAGGCCTTAATTCTCATATCTTCAATCTATTTATTAAAACCCCTAAACTCTCTCCTTTTTCTCTATTCTTGCTTCTAGGACAAAACTCATTAAACTCCAAGAATCAATTTTAGACTTGGACTTAGTTTGAATTAAAGGTACTTGTATAATACCAACAAAGTATAAGTCAAATAAGCTACACTTGTTAGCGATTAATATTGAAAGTTCATTCATTACTTCATCTTAGATAAGCTTTTGGCGGAATCAAAAGTATTTGAGTCTCATATTGTCATATTCTCAAATTACCTTTGTTTTGTTTTATTTATTTGACTATTCCTATACTTCCCTATTTTTTTACTTGCCCACATGTCCCATTTATTGTGTCACATTTAATTTTTTCAGTGTCAAACAAAGCTATTTTGTAATGAATGATTCATATAAATTAATTCTTTTTTTTTTTATGAAATTTTTTCAACAAAAGTAAAATTTATAACAAATATTACTACATGGAAACTAAAAATTTTAAAATTAGTTAGGAATCAAAAAAATTGAGTTTTTAAAAGTCAACACAAGGACCAAAAAAAGTTAACTGTGACAATATAATTAGAATGATGGGTATATGTGTGTGTGTGTGTGTGAGTTCGTGTGTGTATTCTAAAATAGGTTAATTGATATAAGTTTTAGGAGAATTCTACAGTCTCATTAGGGTACCATACCTATATCTTACTTTAAGACATGTACTATAAAATTATTCAAAACACATGATATTGTAATATACAATCATTCAAAGCACAACGGTATAGTACTCTAATAGGACTATAGAATTTTCCAAATTTTATACTTAATTCACATGTAATTCAAATTTTCCTAATTTTATACTTAATTCACATATATTGCAATTTATGTGAGGACAGTTTTATTGATTCATTGATGCCTCTTTAGAAAACTACCTAGTTATATCATTTATAAAAATACCTAAATACTACTACTAACTAGATGATATCCTGCAAGTATACGATTGTCATCTAGTAGTAAAAAGAAATGAGGATCAAACTCACATGAATTACTAGTGATTAGCAATTATTTGGGTTAGATTATTAGTTGAAGCGGTCATTTTAAGAAAATTTTTAATTAAAACTAGAATATAAAAGACTAAGAAAGCAATTTAAGCCTAACTAATGCATTAAAGTAAAGATTTAACACTAAAAAAGCATTTTAAAGAGAGTAATTAAAGGAGCATATGAATATTAAATAGGAGGCCATTTAAAGAACGCATTTAAAAGAAAGCATGTAAAATGGAAACCATTTTAGTGCACTTTATTAATCTACACTACTAATTTCGCTAAACAAGCATGATTAACGAAAGTATTTAAATCTATTAACTACAATGTACTCCTAAGCAAGCATAATTATTTAGAAGAAGGTAACTAATTAATCAACTAATCAGTATAAGAAAACACAAATAAACAAGCAATTGAACTAAACTATACTAAATTAACACAGAGCAAATGAAATTATATATAAATTAAAGAAGTTTCACACTAGAATACTTCAATTCTTCAACTAAGAAATTAGAAATTATAACTACACTACACTACACTATATCTAAATTGAGAAAATCTTCCCAAAATAGGGAAGGAAAATGAAGAAATAAACTACCCTACTTCGATACCCTAACTATGTCTACTTCTACATTACATACTACTTAACACTAAAGAGGGTTAAGGGATGTATTTATAGTGCTTAGGGTTGGGGAGGAAGGTTACAACAACAATTTGTCACGGATAGGAGGATTTTACCCCTCAAATAGCTTAGACCACGCTTGGTAACCGTAGTCACTAAAAGCTTGGTGACTGTGGTTATTGGAATTCCTTCTTTGTTCTTTTGATCATGGTTACTAACACTCACATTGTCTTCTGTCTTGGTAACCGTGATCACCATATTTCCTTCTTCACTCTGGTAAACGCAGTCACCAACAAAAATTTGCCACTAGAAGTTTAACCGTGCCTTGGTGGCTACAGTGATTAGCTGTCCACTTGGAAGTTTTTCTAAGTACCAGTGACTGTGATCACCAAATTTAAGAAGGGAATCTGGTGACAAGGGCCATCAATACTTAGTTTTTTTCAGTAGTTGACTAGGCTTCATCATCTAAATATGGCTCGAGTTGGATCTTTTCTCTATCGATTGCTGCGCCATTTTCTCCAGTCAAAATCTACAAATATATACACTCTATTAATTATATAAAAACACAAAAATAACATTTAAAATACGTAACTACCATGTTTTAGAACATAAAAGTAAAATTAAGCAATAACACACACTAGATCGCCAAGAATGCTCAAAGCTATGGGCAAAGCACTCAAATTTAGGGTATATAACTCTAGTTTCTTGGAGTTATCACACCTCCAAATTAAAACTTTTGCTGCAGTCCCGAGCAAAATAAACATAAGAAATGAACAACAAAAATGAATAACATAAAACACATAACACTACCAAAAAAAACTGAACTTTGAAAACACATAACTCTAGCAAAACAAGTTAAACTTTGAACTCTAGTATGCTTGTCAAAAATGAAAATGGGATTTTAACTTGACAAACTCAACATTTTTACCCATCATTCATTTATTAAAGTATACACTAGTTTTGATCCCAAATATTACTTTGACTAATAAAGATTTAATTGAATATCAATTCAAATGTAAGTTGATCTTGAACAAACAAGTCAAGTTTCTCAAAAATTTGCTTCATGTACGGAATGATCATTAAGATTTCTTTTGAGAAGTACAAATTGATGCAAATGATATACAATAATATTTGTTGGCACCACAATATTTAGCAAAGAACATCAATCAATGAAATGATTCGGACCTAACTCTCTAATATCTAATAGCCTAGATTAAGGATCATTTAGGACTTTTAAAAGCTTGTAAATGTACGCTAAAGTAATAAGGTAGGATAAGTTCGGTTATAAATAACTAATATCACCTTAGTCATTTTAATACAAGCTCTTGGACTACTATCTCAAACATACAAGTCCCAAAACTAACATGACTTAACCAACCAATACTTGAACGACAAAAAAATTAATTGTAACTAAATTAACTTTTGAAGATAAGATGAACCTTCTTTATTCAATAAAGGATCACAACACTTTGAATTTTTTTCATTTTTTTTTTTTTACTTTTTTTACTCTTTCTTTTTTCAGAGAATTCAAAATGTGCAGAAAATAATAATAACATATATCAATTAATTACAATAAAGGGAATATAATTAACATTAAATATCTTGACTTCAATCTTGAAAGTAATTTCACAAAATATTTTTTTTCAAACCATCATATATGCTCTAACTGTTACATTGGAGAACTAAGATAGATCCACAATATCTAAGGTAATGGGATGAAGAGAGGATAGACAAAAAAACTGGTATGGCTAAGTTATTGTGGTTGACGAAGAAATTAAGTTATAAGATTCAATGAGGACACTAGGGATAAATTAATTCAAGGTAGGTTTTTAGCTCAAATGGTCCAACTAATTGCCTAGATCTTCAAAATCTTCCTTTTGGCAATAATCGGGATTTACATTACCTAAATCAATGCACCAACCCAAACCTCACAAAACCCACAAAATAACCAAAAATGTAAATCCATGCAACATGACCAAAGTTGCTTAATTCATCTCTTTCTATACTCAAAACCAATGTCAAAAATCTTGAAATGTTTAGACCATATCAACAATCAACTGAATTTGGCATTGGGAATTTTTTGAATCTACAAAAACATTCTAGGAAAGGGCTCGTAATGATCTTTGTGAAGATCATAAGATGCCGAAGTGGCAGGATAGTAGGTTTCTGTAAAAAGAATGATCTTATCATATTATTGCTATAAAAAAAAATTCCTCTATTTGATGTCCTTCCTTACCACATGGCCATGAAAGAATGGGCATAGGCTAAATTGTTGATTCTAGTCTCTCTATTGAATGTCAACCTAAGGACTGAACAATTAGATGAAGCAGCTCTTGCTTGGAGACCTCTTGAATCAATTGAATGCTACCTGATGGAACCAGTTCCTTCTTTCCGGACTTCTTCTTTATGGACCAGTTACACCGGCTAATGAGGAGATATTTTGAGCTTATCGGATACACTTCACTAGCAAGAAGGCCAACTGAACACCAAACTGATCTAATTAAGTTTTCGCAACAAAAAAGACAGCTCTTCTCTATTCTATTAGTATTTTCTATTCTATTAGATTAGTATTAGTTAGTGATCCTGGCTTAGTGAGTCCCTTCTTCTGTATTGAATTGTTCGCACTCGTCCTACATTTTGTCTCTGGGGACCGAGGAAAAATAGGGCTCGGCGGGAAGATGAGTACTGCATAAGAGAAGCAAGGAGGTCATCCTTTTTCAAATATACAACATGGATATTGGAAACTCTTTCATAGTGGTCATAGAGGGAGGAGTTCAGAAAGATCTGGTCGTAGATAGAGACTTAAACCTGTGCGAGGGTAGGAACGGATGTAGCCAAGTGGATCAAGGTAGTGGGTTGTGAATCCACCACATGCAGGTTCAATCCCCATCATTCGCCCAACTGCTGGAAGGCCCAACTAACCACTTTCCCGCAGTGATAGCTAATCCTTTGAAAAACAGTTTCTATGATCACTTATGATAATACAAACACTGGACTTATAAAAGATAAGCATAATAAGTGCCCTTTAGGGCAAGGGCCTTCGCTCTGCTTTCTCTCACCTCTTGGGGGCTCACTTAGAATTGAATTCTTCGCTAGATCGCCACTTTTCATAAGTGCCGCTCACAAAAAAGAAGCCATAATGTGCTTGCAGTCCCAGTATGCGTCATGCCTAATCCTATTGGTCATAGAAAGCTAAAATCATTGTCAACGATTAGTATAATATAATAGAGTCCCTTAAAATATTTAGTAAAAAAAAATCCCACAGTAGAAGAGAACACTCTAGAACACAGGTTGGCTCTGGTTCATTTAGAAAATATAGTTCGAGGAACTATATATGGGGCAATTCAACATAAATTGATACTGATCCCTCAAATTTTGGTAACTTTAACTCCATTAATGGCTATTTATGAGTCTTTTTTTAATTTTGTTTACACCCATTATCTCATGCTGGAATCCTTTTATTTTTTTTAATAGTTTTAGGCTCTCTTAATAGAAGAGAAAGAGTTGTGAGTTCGTGCTGTCTCCTTTAACAGTAATGCAAACGGTCTCAAAGAAGTAAAATGGGACCTATCTAAGAAGTAGGGTTGATTTATGAAGCTTTCCCAGGGGATGTTTTCTATTTACATTCCCGTCTATTAGAAAGGACGGCTAAACGGTCAGACCAGACAGGCACAGGTAGCTTGACCGCCTTACTTGTTTATGAAACACAAGCTGGAGACTGTGATAGCGCTCTCGATACCTTATTGGAGCTTTGTAACTAATGGATGGTTTCCCGTCTCTAGAACGTTTTCCAGACTAGCGCGAAGCCACAATGAGGAATAAGTTAGTGGTTTATCATTGGGTCAATAAAAGTAATACCTATTTTGTACTATCTAGCCTTGAACAGGTTGAAGAGAGCTCTAACAAGCCTTGGAGGACTGAACTCATATATGTGGCAAAATACGGGGATGACTTGTGGCTAGGGCTGAAAGGCCAACCAAGATCGAATATAGCTGGATTTCTGCGAAAGCTATTTCAATAGAGTGTATGATATCAATGCAAGGTAGTTAACTTGTTAGAGTAAGGCAAAAGGGCACTTAAGATGGGTTTACTACAAGTTTCAATTTGATGAAAACAGCACAAAGCTAGCCTTTCCTTGATGCCATTGATCACACTCTGAGTCTGTCCGGAAGAAAGCAAGCATGGAAAGGCTGCTTTTGAGTTGTTTTTTTCAAATTGAAACCTGTAGTAAACTCTTTTATAGTGCCCTTTTGCCTTACTCTAACAAGTTAACTACCTTTACTAAGTTTATTCGGCGATTACGGTACTTTCTTATCTAATAGGGTAGTAATCGCAAGCAAGAAAAAGCAAGTGCATATTTTCTCCTTTCAAAACTGTTAAGAAATCCCCTTGGCAAGTATGCCAAAGAACTCTATGAGCTAGCAGTAGGTTGAACTTCTTTCTCGGTCAGTTGGGGTGGTTGGTTGCTTAGGGTTTCCCAAGCATTAGAAGATGGAGTGAACAGTGACTTCAAAAGATGGTTTACTGCCTTTGGGGAGAAGGAAGAATAGAACTAGCAAGCCCAGTACACATGCACGTCAGCTATTTGATCTGGATACCTAGGTTCCTAAACTTGGAATGGATGGTGGAGCATAGGTGGCATGCAGTTATATGGATACGGTGCTTAATATTTATAACGCTCTAATAGTTAAAAGTTGAGATACTGTTGGTAAACCAATTAATGTAACTTGTGAGGTACAACAATTATTAGGAAATAATTGAGTTAGGGTTGTACGTATGAGTGCTACAGATGGTCTAACGAGAGGAATAGAGGTGATTGACCTTAAACCACCCTGCCGCTAGAAGGTACAACAAACCACGCTCATGCAATGGTAGCTAATCTTTTGAAAAATAGTTTCTATGATCACTTATGATAATTCAAACACTGGACTAATCAAAGATAAGCATAATAAGTTCATGGCCATTACAGAGATGCGAACAAAGCAGGTCGCAGCTCGCGATCATAGGAGCTATGGACTTAAGAACTTAGAGCTAATCGTCTCCTTGCGCTTGGCCATATGAGAAGAAATTCTCGGATATTTATATTATCATAAATAATCACAAAAACTACTAAGAAAGGGTATTGCGATGGGGTTCCTAATTGGGTCAGTTGGGACTTTCCTGAATTAGGTTTGTGTAAATATTTGCATGACTGCTACTTAGTAGACAAGACGACTGTGATTGAGAAGAGAAACTGTCTCTTTCCATTACATTAGAATCTTACTTATCTTGGCAGCTTTTATGTATTTTTCCCTAGTGGATGGGGCTTTTCATCATCCAATAAGAATCCCGAGTCTACAATAAAGACTAGCCAGTTAGAAAGCAATCAATTTTTAAAATTTTAAAATGTTTAAACCATATCAACAATCAGTTGAATTTGGCATTGAACAAACACTTACAAAAAAAGTAAGGTTTGAGATCAAAATTAGTTAAGAAAAATATTTTATATAAGCAGTTGAAAATATGGTTGAATTTCAGGGGTTAAATCCCATTTTTCACGTGAAGTGCAACCTATTTTAACACCCAATTTCAACTTTCACAAAAAACAAAAAAAAACCATTCTCAATGAACAAGACAATATACACCACCACACATCATATTATTCAATGATTTGTACAACTCATCATACCATGCATCCTTATCCCAAGAATAAAAAAAAATACTAGAAAGCATATAAAAACACATAACTAGTTAGACATAAAACTATGCTGTGACTTTGCACTACACTTGGACAATCAAAAAGTTCAATTAGAAAATGGACAACACATTAATCATGTGAATGTGTTGTATGAAAGAAACTAATTAAGGACAAATTGAACTTAAAACTATGGTTTCATCTTTAATCACGAATACAATAAGCACAACACCAAACCAAGTTAAGCAAAGAGTTATTCCAAGCAAATCATACGAATGCGACTTCAATTAAACACGAGTCTAGAGGCTACCTATCACTTTCTAAACTAATAGAGCTATACTAAGAAGGGGTCATAGGGACTTCACGGGGTCCAAACAAATTAAGGAAGAAAACAAGCACAAATAAGGTTAACAGGATTTAAAAACAACACAAGGGTTACTTATATATGCAATTCCTCCCTCCAAACTTAGATTCACACATAATTATCCTTAAAAAGTGATTCAACAACCAAAACTACTCTCAATTCACGTCCAGTATTCATATCATTTGCTCAAAAATTAATCCGAAACTTAGTAAGCTTGGTGTCTTAGGAAGTATATTTTCCATAATCAAGTAGCAAACCAAGTTCAAGTTTATCCAACAATTATCAAAATAATCACAACAAATACTATATTGCAATCAACATTATCACCAATTACCCAATTTGTCCAAGAAAGTCTAAAAATCATTCACTAGTAACACACCTAAACTAAGCACAAGCTACAAGCCTTTATTACCAACTGGTTACTCAAAGTAAAGCAAATAAACTAAAATTAACCATAACAAATAAAAGGGCAAGAATACTCCTTTAGTGCCAAGGAGGTTTTCCAAGGGTATTGTAATCATTGGTGAACTTGCATGAACGCTTAGCTCCTCCGAAGATCTGAAGGATTTGAACTTCAGTATATGTTGCTCTTGCCTCCCCGTGGAAGGAGAAGTGTTATAAGCTTTGAAGCCTCAGAAAACAGCTAAATAACTCTAACTATCCTAAGGTAGTTTTTTTGGTCGAGCCAATTGAAGGTGACAGAAGCACATATGAGATGTTGAAATGGTGTCCATGATCTAATCCTCAAACTATGGATTATACATTAAGGGTCCCAAATTCCATTTTATTTCTACTAAGTATGTAGGTGGTTTGACCAATAGTAGGCCAAGAAATATTGAATGGTGATGTGGGCGGAGGCCCATCTAGAAAGTAACTTTCTTCTTCCAATCCTTCTCGAGCCAGCTCCTTTTCCACATATACCCCAAATGGCGACTCTTTTGTTATAATCGGGAAAAACTTGCACTTATGTGAAGGGAAAGTTAGTGCTTGTTTCAAATAAGTGTTGAGTGTTCATGTTGTTGAGAATTCAAGCTTGAGAGGTTCTTGGTACCCTGTTATTTCCAAGATATATTCATCTATTTTATCTTCTTGAACTGATTCTTCACCTATTGGTGTAAGAGTTGGAATCCATTATTCTTCAACATACTACACGAAAATTTGCCTTGACAACTTTTTTGGTGACCACCAAAAATTTGTCACCATTCTATACCACCTGTGACGAGATCTGGTGTTGTCACAAGAATCAGTGCTGACACTGGTACTTATCACTAATGAGAAGAATTCAGGGACAACTCTAAGATAATCAGAATCATCACTAATGAAAATGTTTCAGTGACGACCCACATATTGTAACATAGATATTGTCATTGAACTTATGGGGAGTGGCAATGAGAATGCTAATTCGTGACAAGGTCGTATTGAACCTCCTGTGCCCGTGACAACATTGAATTTTGTCACTTTTGTTACACAACTTCTGGTATAGTGATGACTTTTGTCATCACATGTCTTTCTTGATTTTGGTAATCATAATAATTTTAATAAATTTATTATCAAGAATAATAATAGGGTTTAGGATTATTGATAGTAATAATAGTTATTGTTGGCCCAAAAGCAACCTAAGAGGGGGATGAATTAGGTTGTCTCTAAAAATAAACCTTTTAATGTGCTTAATGAAAATGCAAACTTTGTGCAACAAAAAACCACTTAAGCACAAGTGATCAAAGATAAATATTTAACAATTGAAGCTTCAAGAACAAATGAAAAGATTGAGATGAAGAATATCAAACCAAACTCCCTAGATCATCAAGATTGGATAAGAGGGACATTCACTAGTAGTACCTCTTCAAAGAAGGTGAGGCAATAACCTTCTTGTACACAAAGTAGGCTCACCCTTGCACCAACTAAGTTCCTCTAGTTAAGCCAAAGGGTTTTACATTACAACCTCACTTTTGTACACCTGTTATCCCTCCACTCTTACACTTGAAGATCACTCACTAGTCTACTCTTACTTACACTAATTCCCTCTAATTGAGCCAAGAGAAGATACTGCCCAAACCAATACAACCCACAATATTTTAGCCTATTTCTCCCTAAATAGCAATTACAAGTGTTTGCATTGAATGTAGTAGTTCCTTACATAATTTGGATGTCCTTGGGTTATTTATAATTTGAGCTCCAACGGTCAAAAAATTAGCCATTAGGAGTTTTGACGGTGAATCGGTCCGATCATGCATCCTACAGCTTGATGAATAGTGTCTCAGACGGTCATATACGTTCTATAGCTTTATGAACAGTGTCTCGGATGGTCATACGCGTCCTACATCTCTTAACTTTGATAAAAAATTTCTTCATTTCGATCTCCTTTCTTCGAACGGCCTTCAATATCCAACTCTTTTGGCTTTTAGATTCCTTGTCTCGGACGGTCTTTTGCGTCCAAAGCATTGTCCTTCAGATAGTTATCTACGTTCGAAAGATGTGTTCTTCTTCGGTATTGTCTGGTTGTTTTGGACGCTCCCTTGTGTCCAAGCTCCTTTCTTCGGACACTCTTCATCGTTCGTTTGGAGTTGTTTATATTTTAGTTATTTTTCTTGATTGTGTTTGGATGATCATTTTCGTCTGAACCTTCCTTTTTTTTTTTGCACACTTGTTTTCAAGCCGTTAGTACGATTTGGTCATCATCAAAACATGATTATCCTAACTGGGGTTCAACAATTTCCCCTTTTTTGATGATGACAAATCAATTGGACAATTCTAAAAACAACCATAAAATATGAAGCATAAAGACAAGAAGTTTTGTCCATTATTTCTCACCATTTTGGCATCATCAAAACATTCATAATATAAAGCAATTTATACACACAATCTCTCCCTTGAATTATGCATGCAATTAAAGTAAATATATAAAGCATAATTCAAGTTTAAAATATTTCTTCCCTGCAAGAATAAAAAATCAAGTAGAAACGAGGAAATTTATGTAAAGGATTAACATCAAGGCATTTTTTGCTCATTCTTTACCAAAAACATCATCAAAACAATAAAGCATATGTGATGCAATTTCTTGTGGTGTCAATTAATTTCTAACATATAATCCATTTAAAAAAAAAAAAAAGAATGCTTCCCCTTTCTTTTGCAAATAGTGACACAATATAGACAAAAATTGAGGATACTTTTACCAAACATTCTAAACAAATTCAATCACAAAGTTGACTAATATTCAAGA
The DNA here is from genome assembly GCA_025175665.1 of Cinchona pubescens. Lineage (NCBI taxonomy): Eukaryota > Viridiplantae > Streptophyta > Magnoliopsida > Gentianales > Rubiaceae > Cinchona > Cinchona pubescens. Next base: position 289,094 of record JANKKI010000319.1, on the reverse strand, counting down.
TTTCATAGTTCACATTAACATATTCTAAAAAATTTAAATGTTATCCATTTCAATGCATCTTAGCTCATATGTTTTGAGCACCCTCTATTGATAATCCATCTTAAATCTCTTGGTGCTCTCTAAATCATTCATACCTATATACAAAATTAGACAACAACTTTTGGTACCCAAATTTTCTTGGGTCCACTTGAGTTAGTGAATTCACTTAATATCCATATAGATTTCATTCCCAATTTTTCATTTCTTTTAACATAACAATCTTTCTTTACATGACCATGTTGATGACAATAATAGCATACAGTATTCTTATTGCCATACAAGGAAGATTTAGATTTACTAAAGCACAAATCATCCTTTCAATAGGTGACAAAATTTTTGTTGATATGCATAATTCTAGTTCTGTTCTTTTCAAAAATATTTTCCTTTTTCTTTTGTAAAAGTACATCAAGATCATCTAATCTCTTCTTTAATGAAGCTTGGTCTTCCTTGATCTTGGTTTTATATCAAATCCCTTTTTTAAAGAATCATTTTCTTTTTTCACAAATTTTTTTCATGCACAAGTTTTGAGTTAGCACTCAATAAAGCATTAATATTGATTTTTAGCTCCTTGTTCCTGGCATATAATTCTTTCAAAACATTCATGCAATTTAAAAATGAATGATTTAACATCATCATCATCATCATCATCATCACAAGAATCATAACTAGAGGATACCTCATTATTTCCAAGCGCCATAATAGCCATTTCATCCGCCTCGTGTTCTTTTTCAACTTCTCCATCCGAATTGCAATCATGCCATGTGATTTGGAAGTTGTTGAAGCAAGGCTTCCTTGAGACTTTCCTCTTTTTTGATGAACACTCATTTGCAAGGTGTCCCGATTTGCAATATTCATAGCATTTTTCACTTGGCTTCTTACATGTATCTTTTTGTGAAGCCTTCAATGCTATGCCACTTTTTGCCCTTGCCTCCCCATCATCTTGTACCTTATATTTTAACTTCAATTAAAGGAGGTTAGTGAATTGTCAAATACTCAGTAGGCATAGAATTTAAATTTTTAGACTCATCTATGGCAATGGATTTAGGTTTCCATTCCTTTGGTAAAGCATTCAAAATCTTTCTATTCTTTTCACTACCAAAGAATATTTTTTACCTAAACCTTCCAAATGCTTTACAATATCATTGAACCTACAACACATCTTGTTAATATTCTCATGAGGTTTCATTTTGGATGATTCATATTTAGCCACAAGAAGTGACTTCTTTCGCTCTCTTATATCTTTATTTCCTTCATGGATTTCTTTCAATTTGTTTCATATCTCCTTGGCCGATTTGCAACCTTTCACTTTAGAATACTCATCTACATTCAAAGCATTATACAAAATATTCACGGCTTTAACATTTAAAGATAAATTTACTCTATCTTGTGCATTTAACTCATATCTATTCTTAGGCCTTAATCTATCTATTTCATTAAGAATATTAGCCACAGAAGGACCTTCATCAACAATGTACCACAAATTATTGATTGTATGAAAATTTTCATTCTTTCCCTCCAATTAACAAAATTAATACCATTAAACATGGGTGAATTAGGTTGTCTCTAAAAATAAACCTTTTAATGTGCTTAATGAAAGTGTCAAACTTTGTGCAACAAATGAACACTTAAGCCCAAGTGATCAATGATAAATATTTAACAATTGAAGCCTAAAGAACAAATAAAAGATTGAGATGAAAAATATCAAACCAAACTCCGATGCTCATCAAGCATGGAGGACATCCACTAGTAGTGCCTCTTCAAAGAAGGTGAGACAATAACCTTCTTGTACACAAAGTAGGCTCACCCTTGCACCAACTAAGTTCTCTAGTTGAGCCAAAGGGTTTTATATTACAACCTCACATTTGTACACTTGTTATCCCTCCATTCTTACATTTAAAGTTCACTCATTAGTCTACTCTTGGTCACACAAATTCCCTCTAGTTGAGGCAAGAGAACTATACTACCCAAACCAATACAACCCACAATATTTTAGCCTATTTCTCCCCAAATAGCTCTTACAAGTATTTGTATTGAATGTAGTAGTTCCTTACATCATTTGGATGTCCTTAGGCTATTTATAGATGAAAGATGTGCTGAAATGTTAGTTTCCATTTATTTAGCTACAATGGTAAAAAAACTAGCTGTTACGAGTTCGGACAGTGGTTCGGATGTCCGATTTTGCATTCTACTGCTTGATGAATAGTGTCTCAGACGGTCATATGTGTCTTACAGCTTTATGAACAGTGTCTCAAATAGCCATATGCGTCCTATAGCTTTGATAGAAAATTTCTTCATTTTAAGCTCCTTTCTTTGGACAGTCTTCAACGTCCGATTCTTTTAGCTTTTAGATTCCTTGTCTGGGATGGTCTTTTGCATTCGAAGCAATGATCTTTCGACAGTTATCTGCATCCGAAAGATGTGTTCTCATATAGTCTTGTCTGGTTGTTTCGGACGTTCCCTTACGTCCGAGCTCATTTTTTTTGAACGCGATTCATCGTCCGTTAGGAGTTGTTCATATTTTAGTTATTTTTCTTGATTATGTTTGGACGATCATTTTCTTCCGAACCTTCATGTTTTTCTGCACACTTGTTTTCAGGCCGTTAGTGCGATTTGGTTATCATGTTGACTCAAAACATGATTATCATAACTGGGGTTCAACAGTTATAGTTGAAATTTCAAACATTAAGTTTAGCTACAAAATTATACATGTGTTTATTATATATATTATCTAGTAGATTATTCATATAGTAATAACATTTATTATGAGAAGCAATAAAGATCTTAATCTTCTAATGTTTGGATTATCAATGGTGAGACGTTAATTACTTGCAACTCGTAAGTTATACATTAATTACATTCTAGGCTTTATTTGGTCTAATTTCACAATGTACTATGCCAAACTATATAACTAAGAGCTAAATGTTTACTAAGATTACAAAGACTTACTTATTTTTACTGATACGTCATTATGGAGTGACTTTAAGAACAATGGCCTTAAATAACCTCACATGAGAACATTAATGACACGTAGAAGTGTAGCATAAAATAAGAGTTGAAACTGTTAATTGACTTCATTTTTGTCTCTTTTCAATGAGTTAGTAAGAGGAATATATTGTTGTAGGGTTCAACAGTATGTCATATATTTATTGATTTTGCAAAATGATACTTGAAATAGTTATATAGGGGTTTGTGTATGTTTGAGATAGATAATATGCTATTATCAGATTAAAGTATTATACAAGTTATGTTTGTTTTGTTACACTATAATTGTATTGCTTATTGACTATTTTCCTATGTCATAGATTGTTTCATACAATTGAACTGAGTACCATGAAAGTAAGTTAATTCAAAATTCTCTTTATAAAACTACAAATAAGGGGATGTATAGTTAAGAGGAAAAAATTGCAAGGTCATTCCAACATAATTTGAGCTACTAAAAATGGAGTTTGAAAATTTTTAAAAATATAAAACATATAGCTAATAAGATTAAAAAGTGATAGAAAAGACTTAAAAGCATGAAAATTGTGCAGACAAAGGTGTGAGGGCATGATTCGAAGGAGCAAAAAATTAGTTATGTGTAAATTTGAAATTTCGTGAGCGCCGGCGGGCATTTCAAATTTTTGGTGAAACGACCCCATGCTTTATGCCCTTTCTTCTTCTTTTGTACTGGAGTATCACTTTACTAATTGCACAAGACAAACTTCTCTCTTCTCATGACATCTCTATTTTGCCTCAATAATAATCTACCGAAATCTTTATATGTAATTCAATCTCTTATATAACAAATTTATCTTCAATTATCAAATCTAGATCTATAGGAGAGAAGTTTGATTCGAATTTGGGACATAGCTGGTTTAAAGAGAATTAGGGCATCGACCCAAAAAATATCTAGTTATTAATGTTCTTTTTTTGCAAAAGGTTTCGACCTTTTTGTTAAATTACAATTGAAATATGTTGTTGTGTATTTTTTATGGAGTTATTAGTTCTATTCTTCTACTAATTTTTTGTAAATTGGAACAAAATTGAGAAGAATGAGATGCCACTTCTATTTGCATGCTCTTTTTGGTCTATATGTTTTCTCTAGCACCTAAAAAGTCATAATTTTTTAACATTATTTACTTCAGTGCAAATGATTGGGATCTCTAGATGTCTTAAACAAATTTCTTTTTGCGGGCTAGTTGGATGTTCTAAATGATAAGTAACTAGACCCCCAAACTCTATCTTGTTACTTCTTCTGATCTTTGCCTTGTCTTTAATAAAGAAGGAGAAGAAATAGGTATAGAATACCAATTTGAATTTTTCTCTTGGAACTAATGTAATTACTGGGTGTAAATGGAAATCTTGAACTTGTTTACTCGTTGACTTTTAACATGGGGTGTCAAGAAATGAATTCTTATTTAGTGTGGGTTTCAAGCTTGTGTTTGGATTGGTTAATTTGACTTGTATAAAGGATTTGAAATGAATGAATTTGATTGTTGGATTTGATATCACTTGACATTTGGGTGAATTTAAAATCGATCCATCTAAACCATTGAACCTATCTTTACTTGACGGTGGATTTCAAATCGTTAATTAAATCCCTCCACTTGTTTGGATAATTTACTATGGATTTGGATGTGAAATCCAAATTAACCCAAATCTCTCCATGCAAACACAAAGTTAACCTAATATTATTGCTAATGCTCTCTAAACTGATACTTTAGAACTTCTTGTTTATTCTTTTCATCCATTTACTTGTTAGAATGTATAAAATTTTAATTTTAGGTCTTGAAAATTCTTTAGAATATTAGCAAACAAGAACTTTTACACTAAGATGTTGTATGTTATGAGAGATGATTCTGATTCTTGAGACTTTGTTGGGCTGTGAGATATTTTACTTACTTAAATTTTTTAATGTGGGGAAGAGATTGGTCAAACTAGCCTAGGCTTCATATGGGCTTAAATAGATAATTACTTATAAGTAACAACCATTTAGTATAACAAATTGAACCTAAAACATGAGACGTAAACTTTGTTTGACCAAATGTCAACCTCTTATCACATTGGACTCAATTCTATGCTTTCTTTTTGGCAAAACAAAAGGTAATTAATACTAAAAAGATATTGTTGAGAGCTAATAAATTAAGACTTCTCCTATTATATATCTAGTTCTCATCTATACTTTTCCCCTAAAAAGAATTTATATTGTTTGTAGGTTAGGTACTTCAAAAGCCTTGTGTCAAAGGAAAGTGAGTTTGCGTTCTTCCTCGGGTAATTTTAGGAATATTATACCCTTTATATTTGAATTTTTTCTTACATATTTTGTGAAATTTTATTTGTTTGGTTCTCTTAGGTAATTCTACAAACATTTGCACTTTGAGATGAACTTATTAGGTGTTACTTTAACAGAGTGGGATATGATTATCACCTGCATATAGTTCTTTTCCTTTTTGTGGATCGAGAAACTCACTCTGTTCAAAACTTATCTGCCAAGCTAATAATTGATTGAAAACTAAAGTAGCATTTTCTTACGTATAGGAGTAGTTGAAGTTAATTTTAATAGGCCTAGAGTGAGAAATGCAGTAGGCAAGGATTTGTTACATAGATTGTAGCATCCTTTGAAGTTATTTATTATGATCTGCAACTTTGTTTACAAATAGTCTTGTGCTCCTGTTGGTTTGGAGGTAATTAATTTATATCTACAGTCTTAATTTAGTCATATAACATGTGGCGTGCATTACTTTAGTTTATATATAATTATTGCATACACAAGTTGAAGGGTAAAGAGATAAAAGACATTTATAAGCTTCATTCATAACTCTAGAACAAAATCTGTCATGTCCCAACTCTTATGATTGTATTTCAAGAATATAATTAACAATAAAGTTAATCTCCATTCCTCTGAACAGAAGCATGGTAAGGTAGTGCAAGATATAAAAAATAATCACATATGTCTATCGGCTATTAAAATAGAAAATGTAGATTAACCAAATTAAGTTCCTTTGAACATGGTTGTTTGGCTGCTAGTAAGATGTGATACAACTTTTCCTTTTGATGCAGTATCATGGATAGATGTTAGCTAATAGTCAACCTAACCATATATTGTCTATATGTTAGCTGATATCTGGATCAAGTTCCCTTCTTTGTAATTCACAAAATTGATTTTGGTGCACTAGATTTATGATTTTTTTATTCTAGAAAAATGTTTATCAAAGTATTCTTCTCAGAGAGCTCGAATGAGAGTTCTGCATGTATTTGTACTTCAATGATGTAGATTATGAATGCGTATCTTCTATTTTTGTTTTTTGGTTCTTTCATTGATATGCTGAAGATAAATTTTCATTTACAACTTGATTATAAAATTTAATTATGGTATTTGAATTTCTTTGAAGATAGTTTACTGAAGCATGGTAGACATAAAATAGTCTTCCTATTATAAGGCAAAAAAAATTCCTTGTTAAAAGCTTGTTACTTGCTCATGAATTTATTTCTATGTACTCTTAGTTTGATGCTTAAGATAATAATGGCATATGGTAAATATTATACATAATAAGAAGTTGGAGTTGTTAGAAGGGTTCTTGTCAATACAAGGAAAACACAATATATTGACCTTAACTAACACTTGCATTAGCTAGAGCTTAAAATATTTTATGTCATTGGAACTAGCTTGAAGATTCCAAGTTAGTTATTTCTAAATGTGCAACTTCTCATTAGCGATCAATTCTCACGAATTAACTTTGTGGACTTGGTCTAGCCAAAGGAGTGGGCTATTAATGGACTATATTTTTAACTTCTTGGGCTAGTTGTCTTGGGATTTTTAAGTTTCACGGTTTTTGTTAGCTTTTGATTTTCATGTATAATTTCTTTATCCTTATGTACTTTTTTTCCCTTAAAAATCATAGTTGTGATATCAAGTGTTTGTTTCTCCTATGTATTCATTTTTCATATATTGTAGCCTTTTTGTTTTTTTTCTTTTATAGCTTTCTTTATCACATTCTAAGTGGGATCTTTTTTGGTATTATTGCAGTACTTTGCCATTGACTATCATGTGGAGTGATCAAGGGGAAAATTTTTTTGGACATCAAAATACAAGCTATTACATGTTTAGATGAAGATATATTACTTTGTGATTCTTTTGTAAGGAAAATACAATTAATACTTTGCTTTAGATACAACTTGTACTACTATGGTTACCATTTTGGCATTATGATTAATTTTGATGCTATTAGTCTCAATATGGTTACTGTAATACATGGACGTCTTTGTTCTTAATTTTTAGGATGATATAGGTATTGTGACTCTAATACATATTTGTGATTTTCTATTGCATCTAATGATTTATTACCTTGTGACAACTTGTGAAAACAATGTGTACAAGCTTTCTCAAGGTATAATATCAGAGGAGTGACAACGAAATGATGTTGTCACTAGCAATACAAACATTTTATAAAAATTTGTCAATAACAAGCTAAGTGAAGCGACTTAGTATGACAAGGTAGAATCTAAATCAATGACAACAAAAGATGTCACGGTCATAGGAGATGTTTGTGACAACTAGTTGTCACCAGATGACTTATTTTAGTGACAACATGAGGACTTTGTGTGAGAAGAAAGGTTTTAAAGAGTGACAAGAGATGTTGTTATAAATCTTTAGTCGCAGACAACAAGAAGTTTTCACTAAAGGAATGCTCTTCTATGAAAACATTTTTAGGTCGTCAGACGACATGGTTTTTTTGTGACATAGAATTTGTGACAACCATGTGACGACTTGAAAAGTTGTCACTATCTATTTTCTTTGACAACTTTTTGACTTTCTATGACAATATTCACTTGTCATTGAAGGCTTATTTTCTTGTAGTGCCATTTACTATTCTTTGAATTTTGACAAATTGGTCTTGTACCCTCTTGGTAGATTTCTCTTGGTATTCTTAAAATCTAGCTTGTTCTTCACGGAAATGGTCTAGTTCTTCTCGAAATTTTTGAAGTTACATCCACATGTCCATTGATCTTGCCTCCTCAATTTTGGTTTGGTTGGTGAAGAAATTGGGGCTCTAGTGGTTCATACAAATGCTCTTGTGGTGGAGGGAAAGAATAGGGATTTTCTTAGTAGTTCTCATAAGGATATGGATGGCTAGACCATCCAATTTGATAATCTAAGGGGTAAGGAAAGTAATCATAACAAGAATCATGCTTATTGAGCATACTCCATTACCATAAAAATGATGCATTTTCTTGGTATGAATAATTCCAATTACTTCCATGCATGTTCTTAAATTTCAAAAACAATAAAAATAAAAACAAGAGAAAGAACTAAAACAAAAACAAGAAAAGTAGGCAAGCTTAAACTATAACTAGCCAAAACAAAGCAGCACCAAGAAAATCTTTTTAGATTTTTAAAAATAAGAATATAACTACAAAAATAAAAATCTTTTTGATTTTTCAAATAGACAAAACAATTATACAAAAGAAAAAGACTTCAATCTAGTATTCCAACCAAATTGTATCAATATCACTGAAAATCGATCTCCGGCAACAGCACCAAAAACTTGATACCTCTTCAGAAAACACCTAGTTATATCATTTATAAAAATACCTAAATCTTACTACTAACTAGGTGGTATCCCGCAAGTATATAGTTTTCAACTAGTAGTAATGGAAATTAGTGATTAAACTCACAACGATTGGCTGGTGATTACCAATTATTTGGTTGGATTATTAGTTGAAGTGATTCCTTTTTTTAAAAAAGCTTTAATTAAAACTAGAATATAAAGACTAAGAAAGCAATTTAAAGGCTAACTAATGCATTAAAGTAAAGATTAACAATAGAAAAATATTTTAAAGAAAGGAATTAAAGGAGCATGTGAATATTAAACTAAGAGGATATTTAAAGAGGGCATTTAAAAGAAAGCATGTAAAATGGAAAGCATTTAATGAAGGACTTAATTAATCTATACAACTAATTTTCACTAAGGAAGTATGAGTAAAGAAAGTATTTAAAGAAACCATTTCCCTAGAGAAGTCTGGTTTTTGTTCAAGGGAGAACAATAGCAGACAACCTTCTTTTTGCTCAGGAACTTATTCATTCACTTGATGGAGTGGACATAATTTGGTGATGAAGTTAGATATGATGAAAGCTTTTGACAGGGTCTCTTGGAGGATCTTGGATCTAGTTCTCGAGAAGTTCAGATTCCCATCTTTGTTTTCTCGTATCATTATGAATAATATGAGAGCTAGTGTAGTTTTCATTGCTGATTAATGGCAAAATTTTTGGCTTTTTCTAATCCTCACATGGAGCTAAAGAAGGGGATCCTTTATCGTTGCTGTTATTTATTCTTTCTTCGAAGGTCCTTTCTAGTGGGTTGAAGGTTTTAGTGGAATCTGGATTGGTCCATCCTTATGCTTTCCACGTGGCTGTTCTGTCGTGCACCTTGCCTACACAGATGTTTTATAATTTTCTCCTGGGGATATAGGGTCTCTTTACGTAAACTCATGTACTTTTTGGAGTTGTATCAGAAAGGATCCAGATAGAAAATTAATCCATCAAAAAGCTCTCTTTATATCCTCCTAAGTGTAGTAAAGCTGGGGTGATATCTATGGAAGGAATAGGAATGTGCAAGGCTTCTTATCATTTAATTATCTTAGCCATCCTTTATTTCTAGGATGGAAAACCAATATGTTCAATCCATTACTTGATAACTAGATAAGGTGAAGGGGAAAATTGAGGGCTGGAAGTAAGTTAATCTTTTATCGCAAAGGGGTCAACTTATTTTGATAAACCACATGCTTTCCTTTATTTCAATTCATACCCTTGCAGTATTATTTCATCGTCCTAAGTAGGTAATCTTAGATTTGGACAGCTGTTTATCCTTCTCTTTTGGGACAATTCAGAGTGGGGCTTGAAACGTTGCTGGGCGAAGTGGAAATCTCTTTGCATGCTGATGACTAAAAATGACTTGGGTATTCGGGACTTCTCTACACTGGTAGACTCCTTTTCACTTAAATTGTGGTAGAACTTCCTCACTTCCTCTTCCTTATGGGCTACGTTTATGCGCATGAGTTATAAAGAGGAAGACTCGTCCAATCTTTCTAGAGTGTGGTAGTAGATGAGGAAAGTTCAACATCTGGTGGACGATTTCTTTGGCCACAAGATCCGCTCAGGTGATGTGTAATTTTGATGGAATAACTATACTAGAGATAGAAAGCTGGCTAATCTTGTGGATGAGGTGGAACATCCAGATTATACATCTGGTCACAAATTTGTTTTGTGTAGAACAATTTATTCTCCAATTCTAATGGCTGGAGGCTTGAAAATTACTAGAATTCATTACCACAGAATTTTAGAAAAAAAAGTGCTTAACTCGTCGGTATTCTTGACGCCGCAGAAGTTGACATTAAGGAAGTTTATCTGAAAGTGGGAGAATTCCTATCAAAGTATCAAGTTTCCTTTGGAAATAGCTTAATTGTTTTCTCCCATTTGCTAACATTCTTATAGAGTTCGGGTTTTCTATGCCTTCAAAATACTGCTTTTGTAATTCAAACAATTCTTTAGAGCATGCATTTGTTCATTGTCAACTGGTGTGTGTGGTTTGGTCCAATATGGAAGACATTTTTGGGGTTCCTCATCACAATGCTTCTTCTGTACTCCATAAGTTTCAAAGTTGGTGGATGAATTCCTCGTCTTTTCCAGACAAACAATTGATTTCTCTACTTCCAATCATTATTTGCTGGCAGGTTTGTGTTGTGTGGAACAATTATCTTTTTAATAATCTTATTCGTTCTACCTCCTCTTCTCTTTTGCTAGCTTCAGTTGTTTCTTTGGTGATGGAGATGTGCAACGTGGCCTTTGCACTGTCAAGGAGTATCGGGTTGCTCATTTCCATGCAAGATGATCCTCAAGCCTAAACCCTCGACTTCCCTAGTACATTGAACAAAACCATGATTTCCTCAAGCTTAATATGGATGGATTGACTCTAATTAACCCTGGCTATGCAGGGAAAGGTGGTATTGTACGTGACTCATCTGGTATTATGTCCAAGGCTTTCGCTCTATATTTTGGCATCCTACTAATATGCTTGCTGAAGCTCGAGCTCTACTAGAAGGACTAAAGATATGTCTAGTACATGGCTACTTTAATGTGTTGATTGAATTTGACTCTGAAATGCTTTGTAAGATGGTGTGTGGTTTAATTCCTACTCCTTGGCAAATTGATGTGCTACTTCGAGAGATTCAGCATCTGATGGCTCAAGGAAAACTTTGGAGCAGATTGTTTAGTTCAATTCAAGGTCTGCCTATTTTTTTTATTCAGTTTCAATTCCACGCAAACTAGGGAATTCTCCACATGGATAAATGGGAAATTCCCTCAGTAAGATTGAAGTCAATATGATGTTCGTTAGCTCTTTGTAACTATACATTAATTGATTGGATCAATAAAAGGGGCTTGACTTTCCGACAACATTGGTGGTTAAGAAAAAGTATTTAATTCTACTAACTACAATCTACTACTAAGCAAGCATAATTAAAGAAGGTAACTAATTACTCGACCAATTAATCTAAGAAAACACAATTAAATAAAGCAATTGAACTAAACTATACTAAATTAATACAAAGCAAATAAAATTAGACATAAATTAAAGAAGTCTTACACTAGAAGTCTCCAATGCTTCAACTAAAAACTTAGAAACTACAACTACACTACACTACACTGCATCTAAACTAAGAAAATTCTCCCCGAATGGAGAGGAAAAATGAAGAACTAAACTACCCTACTTCTACACCCTAATCAAGAGTATGTCTACTCCTATATTAATACAACTTAGCCTCCAAAAAAGGTTAAAGGATTTATTTATAGTGCCTAAGGTTGGGAAGAATGGCTGCCGCAACAATTTGTCACTGAGTAGACAATTTCACTCCTCAAACTGCTTGGACCTTGTTTGGTAACCGCGGTCGCTGAAAGCTTGGTGATTACGGTTATTAGAATTCCTTCTTTGTTCTTGTGACTGTGGTCACTAATACTTATGTTGTCTTCTCTTGGTGACCACAGTTACCATATTTCCTTTTTCACTCTAGTAACTATGGTCACTAACAAAAATTCACTACCAGAAGTATAACCATATCTTGGTGACCGCAGTGGGTAGCTATCCACCTGAAAAATTGTCAAAGTACCAGTGACCACGGTCACTAGATTAAAGAAGGGAATCTGGTGACTGCGGTCACCAATACTTAGGTTTTTTTTTTTTTTTTTTTTTTTTTTTTTTTGCAGTTGACCAAACTTTATCATGCAAATATGGCTTGAGTGACGGTTCATTTCTCTTTCGATTACCGTGACGTTTTCTCTTATAAAACCCGAAAAATAAATACACTCTATTAATTATGTAAAAATATTAAAATAATATTAAAAACTAAATTAACATAACTACCACGTTTTAGAACATAAAAGCAAAATTAAGCAAAAACAAACATTAGATTACTAAAAATGTTCAAAACTAGGGACAAAACACTTAAATTTAGAGTATATATAACTCTAATATTCTAGAGTTATCATTTATTAGTTTAAATGAGATTCTTACTGCTATTTTATATAATTTTAGTAGGGTGGTAGAATTCTAAGACTCGATCTATGCCCCTATTTGACAGCCATAAAATGATCTTACTTAGAATTTCGATTTTACACACTATTTGCGACACTTGAAACTATATAAACACGAAGCTCCGGCGCTTCAGCTACAGAATGGTCTTCAAATTTACCTCCGCTTTGCCTATCCTTTACATAAAATATTCAATCATACCTCCAACTTATAATTCACATAAACAACACATAAAACTATGAAAAAAACATAGAAACCACGTTAATCACTAAAACACTAAAAGTATGAAAACATAACCAAAATCATGGAAAATGCCCCAAAATCTATACAAACCTAAACTAAAAATGAATGAAAAATACCTCTATTTTATAGAGTTATCACACCGCAGCCAAAACATTTGTTGTCACAAGCTAAAATAAATAGCAAGTCTATGCTAAATAAGCACTCAACACTCAAAAAGAATCAACTCAAATCTCTCCCATATACTTACAAAACTCACACACAAAAACACTCAACAAAGAACGACAAATTAATAAATCAGTAGGATCAATAGCTAAAGCATCCTATACACTTCAACTATTCTTAACTCTAAAGACAAATCATCAATTGAAAAATATTTAAACCATTGCAAATACAATCAAAGTCAACTAGGACACAAAGTCTTAACATAAAACAATGGTCCAAAATATCATGAATTTGTATTAAAAAATTTTAATCTTCCCAAATCCTATAATTTTACCGAACATGGCCCTACGTTCAACACAAATATAAAAGAGAAACAAAAGATCATCATTCTCAAATTCTTGACTTCATAAACAGTCACAAGCTAATCAACAATATCATTTTCATATAGCTAGCACATATATGAAAACTAACGCAACATACAATTATTTAGCTAGCACATATATGAAAACTAACGCAACATATAATTCTAACCTACTAAACAAACTAACATTTAAAAGAGGACATAAACATTACATAACATAATTAAACATTAAACATCAACCTTATACACCACAAATACTCTTCCTACCCATAATTAAAAACATAAAAAAAATGATAAAAAAAGTAAAAGACATGAAAATAAGACTAAAATAAAGCAAACTCTCACAAAGAAATTTGGTTAATTAGTAGAAGTCAAACATCTTACATCCCATCATCATCACTAACACTAGCTCCACCGTTGTAGGTGTACAAGTGGTGGAAATTGGCTCATATCAAGCCTATCTAATTGGGTCTTGATCAGCCACATCATAGTAGCTAGCTCCATCAAACTTCTCGTTTGGAAGCCCATCAGCTCGCCCAACTGCTCAAGCGTAACAGGCAGGGTGCAGTGAGTAGTAGATTGCTCCAACAAACTTGCTTGCCGAGTAATGGCCTAATGGTCAATCTCACCAATAACATACCCAATCTCACCAATAACATACTAACTATACTCATCCAGCTTAATAATAGAGGTCCAATGTACCTCATTTGGGTTTCCTGTGTGATACTATTTAGATGAATGATACATGTTAGGATATCAATTTGTTAGGATCGAAACCCTGGGTATTTGCAAAATTTATTTAACGAGCGAAAACTATTTAATGAGCCCTTGAATACGGTAACAAATATAAATAAAGAGAAATATTGTAACAAAAGAGACACACATCAAATAACCTATGTAAAATTCACTAATTTAAGAGGAATACAATTCAATTTGGCATTCATCAGCAACCAAATGTAGAATCTCCTACCTCTTATGTCAGTCCAAGAAAAGAACTGAAAACAGGAAATCCTTCTCTCTTATCCACATTTTCTATTCAGAAAAAAAAGCAATCTTCGTAGTCACTTCTCACTCAAAGTTCTGCTTCTTCTTCAGGTAGAATCTGCTCGTAAATATAAATAAAGAGAAATATTTTAACAAAAGAGACACACATCAAATAACCTATGTCAAATTCAAATTTAAGAGTCACTAATTTAAGAGAAATAAAAATTTGGAGAGACATCCAGACATCCACAAAATAGGCTATATGCACCATTATAACAAAAGCACGAGAGAGCCCAAATAAGACAAAAGACTAGATGGCCATAAAGGCCCTGAAAACCCACTAAATCTCTCTTGGTTTGGTGCACTTAAAAGGTTAACTAAGATCCTTAATTTATAACATTGAGTGAGAGAGAAAAACTCTTCCCAAACCAATGTGGGACAAAATAAAAGATACAAGGCATACTCAACAAATCTCCACCTTGGCTTGTATCGCATAACAAATCCTCGTAAAATAGTAAATTTTCACAAAGCGAAATTCTCTACTTTCTCCACAAAAGCTCAATGGCCCAAATTCTCGATTTACTTAGGATCAACATAACTCCACCTTCTCTAACAAAGTCCCAAATTTGTACTCAATGCAAGCTCACTCTTCATCAACAAAATAGGCCCAACAAAGCTCTTTACAAATACTAAACAAACAACTCGAGAGCTCAGAAGTCCAAACACAAATAAGAGAGTAACAAAACGGCCAACACCAAGAAGAAACTGCTTGCCAACAAGTTACTCAGGATTCAAAATTTCTTAACCCAAAACTTCGTTACCATACCATCAAATCGACTTAGCTTAACTCGGGTCCCCGGCTCTGATACCAATTTGTTAGGATTAAAACCCCGGATATTTGCGAAAATTATTTAATGAGCCTTGAAGACAGTAACAAATATAAATAAAGAGAAATATTACAACAAAAGGGACGAATAGATTTTACGTAATTCGGTCAAATGACCTATGTCCACGGGTGAAGGCAAAAAATCTACGTATTTAAGAGAAATATATATTTAGAGAAAAATCCACTAATTTAAGAGAAATACAAATTTGGAGAGACATCTACAAAATAGGCTATATGCACCATTATAATAAAAGTACAAGAGAGCCCAAATAAGACAAAAGGTTGGATGGCCATAAAAGCCCACTAAAGCTCTCTTGGCTTGGTGCACTTGAAAGCTTAGTTAAGGCCTTTAATTTATAACATTGAATGAGAGAGAAAAACTTTTCCCAAACCAGTGTGGGACAAAACAAAGAGACAAGGCATACTCAACAATAAATATTACCTTTAAAAGCACATGTCACTCATATAAGTGGTGTCATACAAGTATAACACAAGTGTCACACGAAAAAGTGTCACAAGAGACCTACACCCCTAATAGTCTCCTTAGAATATGAAACTTAATTTAAATCAAAGATCACATGACAATATATAATTTGGCTTTGTCAATCCCCATGAACAGCCCAACAAAAGAAACTACTACATAATAACTTGAAACAAACACAAAAATTGTATAAGAATTATCATAAAGTCTACATAATTGAAAAATAAAGTTAATCTATGCTAGAATCTCAAAGAATATTGAAGAAAATCGCTTCTTTACCCCTCCACTCAAATAAAGATTAAGCTTCTCATTCGACAAGCCTCCAAGTCGTCTAGGGATCTTGATGGCATAATTAAACCAAACTCTATATCAATTAGGAAATATATTATTGTTAGGTTTTGGTAATTTAATTATTTAAATAATTTAGTTTCCTAATACAATTATGTTTAGAGTTGTTATTTCCTATTCTAATTAGGTTTCTAGGTTTCTTGGTAGTTAAATTTGTTACCTTATAAATAGAGGGTTTGTTTAGTTTATTCAATTGAGTAGGGATGAGTTGAGAGAGTTTAGAATAGATATATTCTAGCCTAATAGTAAGGCTCTTATGCCGTGCGGGTCTCAATATGAGAGTCCGATGATAGTGCGTTATTTTGTAATTCCTCCTCATCTCCCACATATTTTTATATGTGTTGAATAAATTTATTTTCCGCTGCGTGTTTTTTATGCCGACAAATCTCTATCACAAAGAATTAAATCTACGATGAAAAGAACACTAAACAAAGACTAAGAACTGCTTAGAAAAACTTCTTAGAGGTCTACATATAGGAGAACATATGTTTTAAAGTATGACAGGATCAAAAACTTATAAGGTAAGAAACAAGATTTTAACAAAATTTGACATTGCTGTCATAACACTAACTCTGCGGATTTTGTCTGTATATGCCTTTCTTCGTGTTTTTCAAGCTGAACATGTCTCAAACCTCTTCCAACCTACAAAACATGATAAAAGCATAATAAATAACTATAAAAAAAAGTTTAAAACACTAAAAAGATCAACTAACAACAAAACCACAAATATGAAAAATCTCTCAATAAACCCTAACTTCTCTTCAACGCCACCAATTACTCTTGGACTTGCATAAAGTAATTCGTCATTTTGACCTTAAGTGAACAAAAAAATAACTATAATGACAAGAACTGTTAGACTGCATAAAAAGTTTTAACATGAACGTAACAAATAATTCAGGGTGGATGGAGAAGTGGATATCTCGAAATTGTAGATCTCTTAGTGAATGAGTTCTTCAAAGGTATCTTTTTCACAATTTTTTGGCATTAATCTTAGGTGGTAAATGAAATATAAAGGAAAAGACCAAAACAATAAATAAATAAATAAAAGAAAGATAAATATGAGAAGATCAAAATAGAAAAAGGGAATGGATCATCGATTGACGGATCACGGGCAGCTGTAATAACTGTATGGTATAGTAATTTTACATGCCTTTGATCTTCATTTTGACTAAAGCTCTATAAATAATGTTAATTTAACCGTTGCTCAATGTTATCAACTTTGTTGACATTGATCAATTAGTTGTCGATTATACACCATTTTGAAACTTTTTTTTTTTTTTTAATTATTATTACCTCGCCATTGAAGGTAAAGTACGACAGCTGATATATTGTAACGTACAACTTGAAAAGTAAGAAAATATAGAGCTACAAATATACATGAAATTTTTATCCCTTCCATTTTATAGAAAAGTAGTAGAAACAGTAACCAACGACATAAAATTGATCTTTGTAATTAACTGCTAGAGTCTTTTCTTTTATATGTTTTTTTAAAAAAATAAATAAATTAATCTTTTTTTTATCAGATCTCAAATGGTCTTTTATTATTATTATTATTATTTTGTTTCTTTGAGTAGAAAGTTAATAATAATACATGGATATTTTTATGAGTAAATTTTACATGTATCATTAGTGTATAAAAATTTTTACACTATGGGATTCACATACATAACACAAATGCATTATTTAAATTTTAAATGATATTTTTACACATATGTCATATATCCATACTCGATAATGTAAAAAAATTTATATACTAATAGTGCATATAAGATTTGCCCTATTTTTATTGTGACCAAATAATACAAGTCTTATCAACTAAAATGACTGGAGATCATTGTAATCATTCGGTGTTAAACCAACTCTCCTTATCAAAGCAAGATAAATTTCTCGAGTGTGAATAATTAACTTCAAATTTAAACACAACTGAAAATGCTTCAAATTAATACAATCTGCCGCACACTGAAAGAACAAATCAATACATCTTTGTCATTTCCGGAATTGTTACCTACCGGTTCACATGGATAGATGGGGGTTTCCTCATCAGGCTGTAAAAGTAAGAGACAAGCGTGCAGAATGACCCTTAGCAAGTGGTGGCGTATTTGGCTTTGGTTGCCTACTTGCTTCAGTATTCACATGCCCAGATGTTGAAACCAATGGCAACGGTGGACCACCCTCCGGCATATATTTTACTGGATGAGGTCCCACGCTCACCGCCCTCTCATGCCGACAGCTCAACAAGAACCCGTTCCCTTTCTTCTTACCACCTTCTCCACCACTCTCTCCACCGCCTTGAATCATACCAATACTGTTCCAGGAATGATCAGTGGTTCCTTTTTCCATTGATCTGCGCCTCATGATTGCAAAATCTTCGATTTCAGAAGCAGTTACGGAGAAGTTAGTGATGCTTGCTCGATCGAACCCTTCTGCTGTTGTTACACTCCAATCAATGCTAGCTTCACTTGGTGCATAATTCTCCGTCATCGGTGTCATTGGCTCATCTAGACAACGACGATCACCATAAAATGCTCCCACGCCATTGCTTGCTGCAGCTAATCGCCTTGCACTGAAGGTGGATGCTTCGTCCAGTGAATCCCGCCTGCGATACATTGGGTAAGATGTGGTCTGAGTGGATAAACTCTCGATCTCAAACAAATCTGAACTTGCATCACTAGCTACATCGTCTTCGTTTGACGTGACGCGAATTACAGGACTTCCTGAAAATGTGAAATTACCACGACGATCTAAGAGATTGCCGAGGGTTTTAGCACCTAACGCCACTCGCTGCTCATCCATTGACTTCCTCAAGATTGTGTGATCTGAAGGTTAAGGAAAATTTCCAACGACTCTCGCGGGGGTTCATCTGAAGGAATATTAATTTTTGGTGGTGTCGGCAAGACTTTTGACTCGGGCATAATCACGCATGACGGGTTCAAAATAGGAAAGGAAAATGCCATGGCATTATCGCTAAAAGGCCTCCCAGATGCCAAGACTCGTTGTTGCAGAATTATACTTGACATGAAATGATTATCTGATGGAAGCCTTGAAGTAATTGAGTTCAGTGTCGTCTGATGTCTTTCTGCTACATCATGATTATTTGCCGAACTTTTCTCGGACATCATAGACATCTTTTCTGCCAATATTTTCTCATGTTTATGGATCTGATGGCCCTCTTTTCTCTGATGAAAATTAGATTTATTATTGTTGTTGCTGTTGTCCTGTTTACCAACTTCTGCTCTGTGTTCTGAGCTTCCTTCATCAACTTGCACAGATTTCTTCCCAGTACATGGGCATTTTCGACAAAATATCCACTTGGAAGCTGAAGAAGAAAACTCTCTTCTGGCTGCCATGATCCGCAGTAATATTTCTCAAAGACACCGGAATTGAGCCTGGAGGATTTGATAACAGGCCAGTCTGGCTATTCCAGCTAGCTTCAGAAGAAGCCGTAGGAGTAGCATGGAATGATCGTACCCGGAAATTCATGTTGTTTCTATCAACAGATGATGATGCTGAGGAAAGTCGCCAACCTGCATCACTTGGCTTTGATACATGATTAAGATTTGACTGAGAACAGAACAATACTTCTTTGCTTTCTTTGTGATCATTATTAGTTTCACTAAAGTACTTCTGGGCATCAAAAACGTTTAATTCGGTGTCGTCTGAAACGCACTGACCAATTTGAGTTGGAAATTTATCAGATTCTTTGGGTTTGAGATAGGAGGAGAAAGATCCATCTCTTATGGTGTAGTTCTGACCGAAGGATTTGTTATGAAATGGGGATTCTATAATGTTGAAAGCTGTTTGATGTGGTGAATTGTACTTGAAGGTCTTGTGGCGGTAGTAGCTGTTGATGAATCCATTGTAAATCCCCGACTGTTTTCCTTTTAGAGAAATCAGCTATACAGAAAGCAAATAATTTGATGATTTAAGCCTGCGTGTCGGGACTAGTTGCTTCTGAAATTCCTGACAAATGGCCTTATGTAGGGGAGTGGGGATAAATTTACTTATGAGACCAGAGAGTTGGGGTGTTCAAAATCGGTCAACTTGGACTATTGAGTGGAGTCAAGAAAAATTGAACTTGACTTATTTGACTATCCATTCAATTTTGACTTGAAATCAAATTAATTAAATGACCTGTCGACTCAATTTTGATTTCAACTTTCAAGTCAAATATACAGGTCAAAGACATATATATACATATTCACTGGTTCGACTAGTTTACCAATCAAGTACCGTCAAATAAGTCGAATAATTATATTTCTTTTGATATTTTAACATATATTATAATAATATATTAATATTTTTGTGTACATAATATTTTAGACATAATATTTTTAATTTTTACAGAGATGATTAAATATATTAATAACTGATAATATTATTTTTGTTAATACTTAAATATTTTTTCTTTGTATAATTATTGGCGTTATTAGTGCAAATGTAATACTTCACGTTATATACAATTTATATACTTACATATTAATATAAATATACAATTTATTAGTATAACACTTTTGTTTCAATAACTAATTAAATAGATTACTAATTTTCTTTTAATACATATAGCTACTAGAGTTAAGGAATTATATATAATTTAATATTTATTGAAATATTTATATTTTTAATTATTAATAATTAAATATATGAATAACTGATAATATTATTTTTTTTAATATTAAATATCTTTTCTTTGTATAATCATTGGATTTATCAGTGCAAATGTAATACTTCACGTTATACACAATTTATATACCTATACATTAAGTTAAATATACAATTTCTTAGTATAACACTTTTTTTCAATAACCAATTAAATGGATTACTAATTTTCTTTTAATATATATAGCTACTGAGAGTTAAGCAATTATATATACTATAATATTTATTGAAATATTTTTATATAATATATCTATACATATATGTTCGGATGTTCAAAAACTAAAATTTGTATAACTTATAATTATAATAAAAATATGTTTTACATAATGTTTAAGTTATATACTGATACTACATAACTTATTAGTGTGACATTTTTAGTATCAACAAGTTTATTAAATGCATTACTAACTTACAATTAGAATTGATAGAATTAGGTAATTATACATATTCTTATATACTTATAGGATATACTTAATATGAGTTGGCGATTCAATAACATTTTGCAATATGAATTGTCTTTGGTAAATGGTCTAGAATTGGAACTTTGTAAATCATCTTTAATGTGTGTGTGTGTGTGTGTGTGTATATATATATATATATATATATATATATATGTTGATTTTGTCTTTGAGATTTTCAACTTAAAAATCAAATAAGTCAAGTTAAACAAGTCGAAGAGTCGAACATCAGTTTGCAATAAATGCCCCTACTGGACAGTGATGAAAAATATGTAGTTAAACCCGATCTTTGACTCTATTAGTAAACTTTATGGTATGAATTAAATTATATGAAATAAATGACACATTGCATAATATTTAATCTTGACTGGAAGATCTATAAATGGAGTTCAAAATCGGATATAACTAAGTATTTTTCAAACAATGATAACATGATGGACATTTTCGTTTGATTATCTACACTTTGATCCCAATAATTTAGATTAGATTATTACTAATAGAATCCCATGTGTTTAGAAATAGGAAAATACTTACATAAACATGCTTTTTTGCCTCACTTGTATGGTTTGTTATGTGAACTAAATTTTATTGAATAAATTATGAGATAATGTAAATAAGATTTCAAAATTTTAATTCTGACCATAAAATTTATATATAGGGTATAAGATCGAATTTATTTAAATATTTTCCTTCGAATCATACTAATTTTGTATACTCTTATAATTTTATATTTAAAGGGTGTATTGTAGATAGTCCACGTCCAATTTTTTGATTATTTAATGGTAAGTTATCTATAAAGAGATTCGTGGTTGCTACTTTTTGGTTACTATAGCTGAGTTTGGGAACCTATTTATGTCAATGGGTTGCAACTGATAGGATTCTATCGAATTTAAAATATTTCTTTTTTCATTTACAAATGTTGTTTACAACCTGGATTATTGCCATATTAATCACTAGATCGATCTTGGAAGGGCAATGATATTGCCACAGCAAAAATCTTATTACCATAACATATTTTCTGCAAATGACATAACTGCCCTCATAATACTTCCCCCTATTTGGGTTCTATGTCTTTAGAATCCCATCAGCCAATACCACTACCAATCTTTTTGCCCTAGCCCCTTCTACCTCTTTCTCTCTCCCGGTATGCACGCCTCCTTCCCTCTATCTCTGTATAGAAAATATGAGCAATGTTTTTAATGCCAAGATTGCCGATTAAATTATTGTCTTTGGTCAAGAACTCCCATGAATACACACAGTTCAAAGCACAGATATTATCCATTGCTAAGGCAAAACAAAGTAAAACAAATAGAATTTTTAGAGGAATTGAATGAAAATTTCTCTGGTCAATTTCCACAATATTCTACCTCCATCACAATGACCCATCCCAAAAAGCAATAAGGGGAGGAAAAACCTTCAGAAAAAGATCCAATATTCTTCATGTCCAAAACCCTTAATCATCAACTCTATACTTTATCGTCTTTAACCCCTCGACCTCCACCCCAACTTCTACCCTAGATTCATACCACTAACCCATGTGCTCTTTCTGCTATAGCCTCTAAATTTGGACACCAATAATTTCCTAACAATCTTGAGACAGCAGGCCTTGCACCACAAACCACCATACTTATCATTCATTAGGCTTTTATTTATAGGATAAATCTTGTACTTAAGTTGTACAAAAGATTTTGTTGGCTTGGAAAATTTTTTGGATTGATAACATTCGTCCAAATGAATAACAAAGGTATATAAAATTAGGAGGGCTAGGGATGAAACAATAGTCCTACTGTGTTGGGGAGGAAGGGAAACGACAAAGCGGAGAGAGGGTTGGTGGTGGGGTCTACGAAAACAAGTAGAATAGCTGAATGGAAATTACGTCATTTGGAAGAAATATGTTGTGGCAATAAGATCATCTATCCAAAATTCCATGTGCAAGTTCATGCAGTGACGTTCTAGCTGATAAAATACAAGTGCACTACTTTATTTTATACGTTGGGTCCACCTACTATTTTTAAAATTAAAAAAGAAGAATGAAAATGCTCATTTTAATTTTCCTACATTTCCTCCCTTATCATTTTCCTTTACATAAGTTCTTAATTCCATTAAATTCAAACCAAATAGCCATGTTTTTTGCACCAGTTCCCAACTAATGTACCCACAAATGGGCTTATTTTTACCTTTGCAATTAAAGACACAGAAAAGGTATCCCAATAGCTCCATTTTTGAAAAATCTTCTCAACTTCACATGGCAAAGCTTCCAAACTGCTATACAGTAATGGTTAAAACTAGTTGCCCATTTGATCTTTGAGCCTTTTATTGCAAAATCTTTTATTTTCTTGATAATTGGAAGAACATTTGAAAAAGGTATCAATCTCATTGTAAGTTTAGGGAAACCAAAATTCTTCTTATTAATATTGTACAATAGTCTACAACATTTATAGGAGTGGCTCATCACCAAAAAATAAAAATCCCTTGATTCTAGGGGAATCCCTTGATTCTAGGAGAATTCCTTGATTCTAGGAGATTGTTATCTTCAAAGAATTTTCCTAAAATAAAGGAAACAAAATCTTTCCTATTTCATCTAATTACTTGATAAGGTCAAGGATTTGATTTCCTTTCCCTTATCTCTACACTCCCCCTCAAGTTGGTGCATAGATATCGATCATGCCCAACTTACTAACAAGACTTTCAAAGTTCGATTTCAACAAGCCCTTAGTAAGAATATCAGCAACTTGTTGAGCAGTTGGAACAAACGGCATACAAATCATTCTTGCTTCTCTTATCTTTTCTTTAATGAAGTGTCTGTCAATCTCAACATGCTTGGTTCTATCATGTTGGACTAGATTGTGTGCAATGCTAATGGCTACTTTGTTATCACAATACAGTCTCATAGGCATAGCCATTGGTGTCCTTAATTCCTCCATAATTCTTTTGAGCCATAACATCTTACGGACTCCCTGTGCCATAGATCTATACTCTGCCTCTACACTACTACGGGCTACTACATTTTGTTTTTTGCTTCACCACGTTACTAGATTGTCCCATACAAATGTACAATATCCCGACGTGGATCTTCTATCCGAAATGGAACCTGCCCAATCAGAGTCTGTGTAGGCTTCAACACTCCGATGTCCATATTTCCCAAAGAAAAGTCCTTTCCCCGGAGAGTTCTTCAAGTACCTAAGAATGCGATAGACAGCCTCGAGATGTTCTTCATGAGGAGAATGCATGAACTGGCTTACTAGACTTATTTCAAAAGCAATGTCTGGCCGAGTGTGAGATAGATAAATGACTGCTTCCCAACTAATCTTTGATATCGTCCCATATCTACTGGATTTCCTTTTTTGTTTCCAAAGTTTTTATTTGGATCAGTTGACATCTCAGCTGGTCGATATCCACTCATTCTTGTTTCCTTAAGCAGGTCAAGTGTATACTTCCTTTGTGAAACCACAATGCCCCTTTTTGACTGTTCAGTCTCCATGCCAAGAAAATATTTTAGTGAGCCCAAGTCTTTGATTTCAAATTCAGAGGCTAGTTTTCCCTTCAATCGCTCCATCCCTGTTGTGTCATCTCCGGTTAGAATAATGTCATCTACAATCACAATCAGAACAGCTATCTTCCCTTCATTTGAGTGCCTTGTGAACATAGTATGATCTGCTTGTCCTTGAACATACCCTCGCTTCTTCACAAATTGAGTGAATCTTTCAAACCAAGCTCTCGATGACTGCTTCAAACCATATAAAGATTTCCTTAACTTGCACACTTTGAGCCAAACTTCCTCTCAAACCCTGGAGAAGGATCTATTGCTTTGTGTATAGTTCTTCATTTAAGTCCCATTAAGAAAGGCATTCTTCACGTGTTGAAGGGGCCAATCAAGATTGACTGCAACTGAAAGAAGTACTCTGATAGTATTTTTTTGTTTCGCCACCAGAGCAAATGTCTCAAGATAATCAATCCCGTATGTCTGAGTGAACCCTTTAGCAACTAGGCGTGCTTTGTATCTGAAACATTGATCCATCTGATTTGAACTTTATTGTGAATACCCATTTGCAGCCAACTGTCTTTTTCTCCCTCGGTAGCTCCATGATTTCCCACGTCTCATTTTTTTCAAGGGCTTTCATTTCCTCCAGAATAGTTTGCTTCCATTCAGGAACCTTTAAAGCATCCTGCACATTTTTTGAAATCTCCACACTAGATAGTTGTGAGGTAGAAGTAGAAAACATGGGTGACAAATTTTCGTAAGATACAAACTTAGACATAGGGTACTTGACACAACTTCTAATACCTTTGCGTAGTGCAATGGGAAGATCAAGATCAGACAAACACTAGGCTCAGAGTGGACAGACTCAAGATTGGTTGGTTCAAATTGGTTAGACTCTATGTGAGGAGGATTACCTGACGAGTTGATGAAGTTTTGAACAGTCTGGGGTGTAAAATCCTGGTGGTGTTGGGAGGTTTAGATTCCTTTGTCCTGATTTCGGTTCCTCCTCGAGTAGACAACGAGCTCCTTTGTACCTGTCTGATCATTACTCGTATTCCTATTAATGTCTTGTGGTGACTTTGTTGACTCAGAATTTAAGTTTTCATTTTTTAATTCATTTGATTCCATATTGTTCGGTATTACTTGAGGAAGAAAGTCAAAAAAAACACCAAAATTTTCACGACTCTCATCTTCACTTAACTTCTCCCCCTAAAGATGAGAATGAAAAAAAGGTTGAGGCTAAAAAATGTAACATCCATGGTAACAAACATTTTCTTAGTGCTAGGATCATAACACTTATATCCTTTCTGATTGGGAGCATAACCAACAAAAACACATTTCTTAGCTCTAGGGTCTGTTTAATTTTCCACGAGTTTGGTCGAGTAAATGAATAAAGGCACTACACCCAAACACCCAAAGAGGTAGATTATTTGTCAACCTAGATGTAGGAAATATATCATGAAAAGCACTCAGTGGTGATTGAAAATTTAGAACTTTGCTAGGCATCCTATTGATCAAGTATGTTGCAGTCAAAAGAGCCTCTCCCAAAGGTACTTAGGAACATTATTTGTAAACAACAGTGCCCTAGTGATTTCCAAAAGATGCCTATTTTTTCTCTCAGCAATCCCATTTTGTTGAGGAGAATCAGGACATGATCTTTGATGCACTATACCTTTTTCTAAGAAGAAATCCCCTAAGATCTCATTAAAATATTCTCGACTATTATCACTCCTGAATATTCGAATTTTCTCTTGAAATTGTGTCTCTACCATTGTATAGAAAGATCTAAAAATATCTTTGACTTCAGATTTATCTCGTAAGAGATACACCCAACTAAGCCGTGTATGATCATCAATAAAGCAATTACAAACCATTTTTTTCCAAACATAGTTGATATCTTAGATGGTCCCCAAACATCACTATGAGTTAACAAGAAAGGTTTTGTTGCTTGATATGGCTTAGAGGGAAAGAAAGAACTATGGTGTTTAGCCAATTCACATATTTCACACTTAAAAAAAGATGGATTCTTATTCCAAAATAATTCTGGTAATAAATGTTTTAAATAATAAAAACTTGGATGTCCTAATCGATAATGCCAAAGCAAAACATCATTCGAAATAGAACTAGTGTCTCAAATTGGTATTCTGAGACTCATGCTTAGAATCGGTTCTGTCCTCAAGGAAATAGAGACCTCCACTTTCCCTAGCAGTGCCAATCATCCTCCCCGAGACTGTTTCCTGAAAGACACGTCGAAGAGAATAAAAAATCACGTGGCAACGAAGAGTATGAGTAAGCTTACTTACAGAAACTAAGTTACAAGACAAGTTAGGAACATGGAAAACATCATGCAAGACAATAGACGGGGAGATTTCAGATGGTTCCTATCCAGCAATAGCCAAGAATGAGGCATCAGCAAGTTTGATTTTTTTGTTTCCTACACAACGTTGGAACGCAGAAAAAAAATTGAGAGCAATCTGTCATATGATCAGTTGCCCCGGAATCAATAATCCAAGGGAGAATTTGTCTGGACTTGATATTGATGAATGCCGAGTTACCTATTTGTGCAAACGAGCAAGAGGGATTTGGAGGATTCATGACTTGGAACTGTGGAGATTGGAGAAGTTTGTACAAGTGCTCTAACTGTTCCTTCATGAAATGAGGCATTTCTGAAGTGTCTTGCTGCCCTTTCTTCTCTCTGGTTGCTTGGAAAGCCCGGTTGTCAGTAGTATTCTTCTTCTTCCAAGTCGGTGGCTTTCCATGAATTTTCCAGTAGGTGTCCCGTGTATGCCAGTGCTTCTTGCAGTGGTCATACCAAGGCTTCTATGATCTTATCACTTTCAGGCTCATTTCGTATTGTAGCAAGAGCAGAATTTTCAAGGGCTATAGCTTCATATCTAAATCTGATTTTAGCATGACCTTCCTCCTAGTTTCCTCCCTCCTAACTTCAGAAAAAGCCTCTCTAAGGGTGGGTAAAGGCTTCTTTCCTCAGACTCGAGATCTGACCTCATCAAACTCCCTATTCAGTCTCGCCAAAAACAGATAAACCTATCATTTTTTTCCTTTTTCATATACTTAACGTTGTCAGCTGTACAGTCCCATTCATCACTGTAGCACTGATCTAACTCATGCCATCAGGACACCATTTCATTATAGTAAATGGTCACCTCTCGCTCCCCCTGTCTAGATTTCCACAACTTTCTTTTTAACTCAAATATTTGTGAAAAAATTTCTACATCAGAGTATGCTTCCCTCACTGCCTCCCAGATATCTCTTGCAGTAGGGAGAAAAAGATATGGCTTACCAATAGTGAGCTCCATGGAGTTAATCAACCATGCACTAATCAAGGAGTTTTCAGACCGCCATACACTTATCCATGGGTCACCAGCCCTTGGGTTTCTTCACCTCTCCAGTTAGATGGCCCAGCTTTCCTCTCCCATCTATGGCGAGTTTTACGGACTGTGCCCACTTTAAGTAATTTTGCCCATCCAATTTGTGGGAGGTTAGTTGAAATGAATGGTGCGAAGCATCTCCTCCAAGACTCATGGTTGTCTGGTTTGGTTCTCCATGAGAACCACTGCCTCATCTAGATGTAACTGTCGATTGTCTCTCTCCGGATGAGGCCATTTCAACCATTAACAAAATAGAAAAGATTTCCGCTCTGATACCATGTAAGTTTAGGGAAACCAAAATTCTTCTTATTAAGATTGTACAATAGTCTACAACATTTATAGGAGTGGCTCATCACCAAAAAATAAAAATCCCTTGATTTTAGGGGAATCCTTTGATTCTAGGAGAATCCCTTGATTCTAGGAGATTGTTATCTTCAAAGAATCTTCCTAAAATAAAGGAAACAAAATCTTTCCGATTTCATCTAATTACTTGATAAGGTCAAAGACCTGTCGGATTTGATTTCCTTTCCCTTATCTCTACACTCATGGTGATTTGGAATTTGCCCATTCTGAATTTGGGTTTTGAAGATATTATTTCTATATTTTAGAATAGTTGAATGCCTTCTTGATTTATTAGAGCTCTTGAAATTGAAACCAGAAAAATAATGGCGAGACTAAAGAGGCTTGAAACTGAATGTTAGGAGTTTATTAGAAGAAATTTCATTAAACCATAGCTTTAGTGCTTGGTTTGAGTCTCTTAGAAGGAAGAATTGATGAAGGGGAAAATGACAGTAAGAGAGATAATAGAGGAAAAGTAAAAAGAGCATTCACTCTTTATTTTTCATTCAAAATAAGTAGGTAGATCCCACCTTATAGCAAAAAATGCAGCACTTGCATTTTATTAGCTAAAATTCCATCCTACAAATTTGGACAGGAAACTTGGATATGGAATTTTGGATAGAAGATCTGAAGCCAACTTATTACAGAGTAATAGTGTTGTTAAAATTTTAATAGTATTAGCGACCCAAATATAACTATAGGTTGAAAATTTTAATTGTAATGTTTTGATCTCTCAACTTAAATGTCACCTGTATGTTGGTGGATCTTAAATTCTAATATCATGACAATAGTGTTATCATAACCTGATTTTTCATGTTTAATCATCAAGAAAAATAAACTAAATCTAGATGTGGAAACATACCTGAATCCACAAGAATGGATGTGATTTTTGAATACTCGAATGTGATTCTTGAACTTATGGATTTGATTCTTGAGTATTGTAGTTATTAATCTTCCAAATTGATATGTATGTATTGTAGAGAATAGGGTTCTCAATTTTCTAGCGATGGGATGTCACAAAAGTAACATAATTTGGGCACCATAACCTATTTATATGTACACACTTTCCTTAATTCTCAAGTTTTGCCTATCATAAATTAGGAAATAAGACCTTACAGTATCAACACATAAAATCCCATACTAATTAGAAGATTTAGACCCATTTAACTTAAATCTTTAGATATAAAGGTAATTTAGACTCGGCCAATTAATTACGATAATACATAATACACATTTAATATATATGTAAATATTTAGAGCCTAACATTTCTCCACTTGGACTACATATATATCATTATATAAAATTTTATGAGGTCAAAATTTTTTGCTAACATGACCAAAGTTATCCCTGAAAAATCTCGTCCATTAATTGTGTCAATATAGGATCAAGACGATTTTCGTTACATTAATCGTAATTAAATTCATTCTTGTTCACGTGCATAAATACAACCAAAAGACAAAGACTAAGTATGGATATGTAGCATGAAAATTATATATAATGTGATCTTAAACATGCTTATTTCCATCGGGTCCAATTTTACTATTTATAGAGATCAAAATAAAATTGAATCAGATAGAAATGTAAATTGAATACTTTATTTTTGAGACTAAATTCTTTATCTCTGCAGAAAATATCCATAAATAAAAGATGTGTCTTAAAACATAAAAGCATTTAAATTGAATACAAACTCCTACTAATCATGAATATACTCAAAAGACATAATATCCATATGAGCAGTGTGCTCATAATAGACCTTGGATGGTGAACCTCTAGTAAGCAGATCCACAGTCATGGAGTTCGTGCCAATATGTTTTATAGATACTAGACCACTTTGAACTGTTTTTTTAAAAACTAGGAATCTGATGACTATGTGCTTAGACTTTGTTGAGCTCTTATTGTTGTTGGAAAATAGAACTACTTTGTTGTCACAAAATAATTCAAGTGGTCTTTTAATACCATACAGGATTTGAAGTCCTGTAACAAAATTTTGCAACCATATTCCATGACTGCATGCCTCGTAACACGCTATAAATTCAACTGTCATTATAGAAGCTTTGAGTGTTTGTTTAACACTCTTCCATGAGATAGCTCTACCAATAAGTAGATAAATATATCTTGAAATGGATCTATGACTGCCTTGACGTCTAACAAAATCAGAGTCAGAATACCCAATGATTTCTAATTTATCCGTTCTCATACAACTATATGTGAGCATGTAATATTTTGTTCTCTGATGTACCACATGATTCGTGTAACAGCTTTCAAGTGATCCATTCTCAGATTACTTAAATATCTACATAACATCCTAAAAATGTGCATAATGTTTAGAAGCGAACAAATTTGATATACATTAGACTACCTCCTACTGAAGCATAGAGAATCTTTTGTATTTTCTTTCAAAATCATTCTTATGACACTAATTGAGACAAAACTTGTCTCCTTAGTAACAGACGTATCTCCAGGTTTACTATCCTGCATGCCAAATCTCTTAAATACTTTCTTAATATATAGCTTTTATGATAACCCAAGATTGCCTAGAGAGCATTCGCGATGTATTTGAACTTTTAATATAAAAAAGGCGTACCCAAGATCTTTTATCTCAAATTTGTTTTATAGAAATCTCTTGGTTTCATAGGATAAACCTATATCATTACCGGCAAGCAGTACGTCATTGATATATAGAAGCAAAAAATTGTACTTACTCCTACTGCACTTGTGGTATGTATAATCATCAACTAAATTTATCTCAAACTCAATGAGCTGATAATTTAATGAAATTTATGATACCATTGACGAGAAACTTATTTAAACCCTTAGATAGATATATTTAATTTACAAAACATATTCTTTACATTTATGGACACAAAGTTTTGTGATTTCACCATATAAATGGTCTTATCAATATCGCTATTGAGAAACCCGGTCTTTAAATTTATCTGGTGTAGCTCAATTCAAAATGTGTCAGTAAACCCATTATTATCTTCAATGAAATTGGAGAGAAAGTCTCTTATAATCAATGCCTTCCTTTTATGTAATGTCCTTTGCGACAAAACGAGCCTTATATCTCTCCGTATCACCCTTAAAATCCCATTAGTTTTAAATATCCATTTGCAACCAATGCATTTCGCACTTTTAGGTAATGTGACGAGTTTCCAAATTTCATTATCTTTCACAGACTTAATTTTCTCATTTATGGCATCAATCAACTTCTTTATAAAGAATTAATACTTTGCATTGGTTGATGAAAGTTTATCAAATCATCTTCCATCAATACAATGTTATACTTATGGTCTTGGAGAAATACGATGTAATCATTTGGAATCGCACTTTTCCTTCTTTCGTGGATCTCCTACATAGCATTTGTTCTTGGTTTGCTGAGTTTATTTTCTAGGAATGACCTGGTATTCCTTGATGGAGAAGATTTTTAACATTTTATTGTCGTTCTGGTATTGCTTATTGACATTGTCAGGAATAGAAGGTTGATTATTGTCAATAACAATCGTAGGAAGAGAAACAAATTCCTTTTCAAAGACAAAGTCTCTAACTTTATCTCTTTCTCTAAACTCAATATCATAAAAGAACTGGACATTTCTCATCTCAAAAAAAGATCTAGATGTGGGATCATAACTTTGGAATCCTTGAAGCTATTCAGAGTACCCAAAAAATTAGGTGCTGATCGTTTTTTAATCCAGAATTGTTTTCATTTAGTCTATAAGGTCAGCATTGCCTCAACTAAACAACTTTAAATATGTAAATGTTTTATACTGGCCTTTTTACCGTCCATAGTTCAAAAGAAGTTTTGGTCACTGCCTTTGTTGGGATTTTGTTAAGAATATAAGTTGAATTTTTTAATACGTTTTCCCAAAGTGAATTCGGTAAATTTGTATGCCTAATCATATTCATCACGATGTCCTTTGATATTCAGTTTCATCTCTCAGCAACACCGTTTACATTATGAAATCCCAGCATTAATGTATCATGGGATGATTTCACATTCCCCTAAGAATTTAGTAAAAGGCCCTTGACGTTGTTCACTTGATCTATCATATCTTTCATAGTATTTACCACCACAGTCAGATTTGATACCCATAATTCTTTTGCTAATTGGCTTTCAACTTCACTTTCAAAGCTTTGAATAAGTCCAGCAAATGAGATTTCTCATGAATTAGATAAAGGTAAGCATAACGAGAAAAATCGTTTATCAATATAATAAAATATTATTGACCATTTCAAGAAGTCCTATCAAATAGCCCACAAATATTCGTATGTATTATTTCCAAGAGGTTCGTAGATCTGTTAGCATCTAATTTCCTTATATTTGTATGTTTCCCCTTAATACACTCAACACAAATTTGAAAGTTTGACAAATCAAGGGGATCAAGAATTTCATCTAACACAAGTTTTTCAATTCTTTGTTTAGATAGATGACCTAATTGCTTTTGACATAGTACTGAAGAATTCTCATTGGTTAATTTGTTTTTAGTACCTCATGAACTTATATGCAAGTTTTCATTATAAGAAGCATATTGTCAAGTAAATAAAGATTATCATAAAAAGATAAAAAGTCGGTACTAACAATATTTAAATTTAGAAAAAGACTAAACTGACTATTTTAGATGAACAAAAATAATCGGTTGTCCAAAACAGAAATAGAAACCAAATTTTGCCTAAAATATAATACAACATATATCTCTTTCAAATCTAAGTAATAGCCAGTCATCAATAATAGAACATAAAAGTCCTTATTGCTTCCACTTTAACTGGTTTGCCATCCACATAGATGAATCTTTCAATATCATCCGGCTTTTGACAATTCAGGCAATCGTACATAGACACAGTTATGTGAATAGGCACTAGAGCCTAGCTAATAAGTGTTTTTAGGTACTAAAACTAAATTAAACTTAGAACAAATCAAAGCGAGAAGCTTGCCTTTTTTTTTTTACATGATATTTGGTACAGTCCTTCATCATGTGTCCTAGATTCTTACAAAAGTAGTGGCTAAATTTTTCAATTTGTTTTTTTTTTTTTTTGTTGTTTCTTTTGAAGTGGACCACCTGGAGGTTCTTATCCTTTATCATTTTCTTGCTTTTGTCCTTAAAGTACTTTCCAAGTAAACATTTTCAATATTTTCTTATTTCAGCCTTTTCTCTTCTTGCACACAATAAGAACAATTTCATTTAAAGTCCATTTATCATTTTGACAGTTATGATTTATCTTAAATTAATTGAATTGTGTGCAGAAAGACAGATCAAAATCTAATGCACGAGCAAATCTTTACATAAATTTAACTTTAGTGCATTAAGTTTGGGACATCTCTAGGATGAACACCTTATGTTTTATTTTCCTTTATATTTCATTGAAATCAAGTTCAACAAATTCGTACTTGTTTCAGCCTTATTGTTTTTGACAACGCTTTTCAATTTTCTTAAGAAACTCATTGACAGTTACCTTTTCGGACACATCACTATAATCATAAGATTCATTGGATTTGATTGATCTCACTTCTCATAGTCCACTTTTTCTTCTTTACAATTATTAATTGTAAGAGTAGCGGGTCAATTAATCTTTAGTACAAGGTTTAGATTTATGCAAATAAGAACGATCAGAACATTCTCTTTCTATTTCGTAAAGTTGGTTACATTCACACATAGTGATAGAATTGATGTTGACAGATATCATAAAAACATATGCATTAATTGAAAATAGAACAAAACAACTTATGCACACAAGTTTCAAAATTGTGTAAATAATAAATTAAAATAATGGTAGAGACTATTACAAGGTACCTAACACAACATTAATATTTAGTTTTTGGATAAAAATATTAACTTGTATGTGATACTTTTGGCTTAGTAATTAAATATTGTCAATTAATCTTGTCAAATAGTAAATCTATCTTTGGACCCACTTATTATTCACATAGAATACTAAATAATTGTCACATATGTATCATAAGTGTATATGTAATTCAGTCAAATATTGACAATTTTTGGGACCGATAAATATCCGTATGAATACATATATACAATTAGTTTAATATTCCAAAATAAATTAATTTACTCAAAAAATATTATTTTGATAACATGTTTCAATCAATAATTTTTTAAACATTAAACAGGTTTAACTAATTTACCGAAATTTGAATTTAATAATTTCCAAAAAGAACCATAAAAATTAATTTTGACCTTAAACGATTTTGGTCATGAACATGGCCACTATTGGTCATGAATAACCATATCCCTTAGCTGGTCATAAACTTCATGACCGTAATGTCCTACGGTCATAAACTTCACGGCCCTTCCTTTTGGTCATGAATTGATGACCAATAAGTAACCTTTTTTTTTTATCTTTTCTTATCTTTTTTTTTTTTTGAATTGAAAAAACAAATAAATCCGAAAGGAAAACAACAAACTAAAATTTTGAATTTAACAATTAAATTTGAATACGCATAAAAAATTATTGGACTCAAGAAATTAAATCATAAGATGACTACAATTATTCTTAAATACAACAAATTAATTACATATAAAAACATATTGTATTCAGGAACTAGAAACGTATGGAATCACATCATAAATCAAATTGAAAAATTGGTTTTTCAATGATTCAACATGAAAACGCTTTGACCACTTGTTGGTTGATCTTAAACTATAATATCATGACAATTAATTTTATCATAATATGGATTCTTCATGTTTAACCATCAAGAAAATAAACTAGATTTAGATGCGTATCGGAATCTATAAGAACGATGGTATGCGATTCTTGAATATTTGGATGTGATTTTTGAGACTACAGATTTGATTCTAGAGTATTGTGGTTATAAATCCTCCAAAATGATACATATGTATTTTAGAGAATATAGTTCTCATTTTTCTTATGATGAAATGTCAGGAAAGTAATATACATAAAATTTGGAGACCATAATTTATTTATATGCACACACTGTCCTTATTCCTCATGTTTTACCCATCATAAAATAAAAAATAAAATTTTAAGGTATCTACTCAAAAAAGGCCATACTAATTAGATGATTTAGAACCATTTAACTTAATTTATATTAGATTGTACCAATTAAATACAATTGTACATGATACACAATTAATATATATGCAAATGTCCAAATTCTAACACTATTTCCATATGTCTTTTCAATGTTGTTAATTAAGTTTAGGGGCTTTTTGCCGTATATATATATTTTTTTAAAAGAAAGAAAAAAGAAATAACCAATGAAAGCAACGTTTCTTTTATTTTTATGCTTGCAGATTTTTCTCTTAGTTCCTTTATTTAATTCTTCACTAGTTTATGAGGTACGTAGCCAAAAATAAAAAATAAAAAAAAACACTAGTGTATAAGGTGGTTGACGGATTTTCTGTTTTTATATTTAAGTTGCTATTCGTAGAGACATGAATGCCACAAGACTTAAACATAATTAAAAGGATGAATGGCTATTAGATCACAAAATTAAATGTTGAGTGTGATTAATAAATTAAACTTTTAATAGTGTGATTAATAAATTAAACTTTTAATAGAGTGTCAAAATTTTAAGGACAATTTTTTAATACCCTTAGATATTATAAGAAGGGAAGACTTAGGTAGATTTAGTTTTTGACCCCACTCATAGATCTTGTGCTGTGAATTAAATGTTATGAAATTTATGACATTAACTGATGTAAGTAAGATTTTATAAAATTTAATTTTGATTGCAGGATCTACAGATGGAGGTAAAGACCGGATTTAGAGTAATATTTTCCTTATAAGAAACTTTTAGACCCAGGAGTGAGAGTGCTCATTTAAGTGGAAATGGGAATAGTAAATTACTGTAATTCAACAGATCAATTAAATTATCGGACTTGGTAAATTTTGTTAGTTTACATATGGTATTACAGAAATTAAGGATTTATTTGAACGCATCCATTATTTATTATTTTATAAATTATATTTTATAATTATGTTTAAAACGTCACATACATTAAATTTTAAATGTTTCTATATTGTTTATTTCAAATAATATATTAAAAAATAGTTATCAAAATGAACCAATCAGATATTATACAATAATGGGAGTGAGGCAAAACGAGAGTGTCATATACACACTGTGGTGGCAGAGTCATGTCAGAGGAAATGACCATAATCCCTCGGGGGAATTTTATTCTATTTGATCTACATCTCGAGCGGTCCTTAGAGCTGTGGATTTAGAGAAGCCACGTCTACCTTTCTTTTTAACATATCAAACAATTCTTAAACAATTCAGACGCTCCTATTTAGTTACAGATTGGTTTATTGTTTGTGTTTCGTTGTTTACTTTTTTCTTTTTTTTTTAGTCAAAGTGTTTCTAGATTTAGGGAAACATATTTGCAGCAATAAATGAGAAGTATGAGCAGGTAAAATTTCTTTTTACTCATTGAACAATTATTATACTTCTTAATAAATTATACAATAATTAACAGGAGCCTGTGGAGACATATTGTCTTCTATTTTTAGTAGGGTAGGTAACTTAATTTAATGAATTCTTCCTATTAATTATTGAATAACTATTAAAATGCTACTATTTACTCAATTACTATCTTAAACCTTGTGAGTATTAGCAATGACACAGGTGTTAGTCACCATAATAAATCTTATAATAATAATTAAAATTTATAAAATATTACCTACATTAATTAGTGTCATTTATTATATATCATTTAATTTACATTATAAAGTATATAAATGAAGTAAAAACAACATTTATCTAAATATTTCCGCATACATCTAAACAAAAGTTCATGCGACATTCAGAGTTATGATTTATAAGATATTCAAAGAGAAACAGAGAGACAAATGTACTCCGCAAGTTTTTATTCTTTGCTGTGCAGGGTCCCGACAAAATAATTTTTGCTATAATATACTTCTTCTATATTTGTATGTTATTCACCGATTTATTGCTTGTAAAAGAATTGCAAATGGTGAATTATTAAATTACAAATTTTTAATAGGTATAGTCCCATAAGTAAATAACATCAGTTTATACTCAATCAATTTGTTGATAATAAGATATTTATAATAAACAGTTTTAGCTATATATTTTTTGAACGAAACAATGTAATATAAAATTCGATTATCTGTATAATGAGTGTAATATAAAATTCATTTGCTAGGGCAATGAGATAAAACCATTAGTCTTCCAAAGCTCTTTTCTTAAAGCCCTTGTACATTTGGCATAAACTAACGAGGCTAGCACATCTGAACAA
The DNA here is from genome assembly GCA_025175665.1 of Cinchona pubescens. Taxonomy (NCBI): domain Eukaryota; kingdom Viridiplantae; phylum Streptophyta; class Magnoliopsida; order Gentianales; family Rubiaceae; genus Cinchona; species Cinchona pubescens. Next base: position 251,470 of record JANKKI010000319.1, on the reverse strand, counting down.
AACATGCTTGAAGAAATAGAAATATGCACCAATTGATTAGTGATTAGAATGTCCGTTTGTATGAGAAGATGAACTCTTTATTTCAAAATAACTAGATTTTTTCGTTATGGTTTGCTTTGTAATTTACAAACCCTAACTTCTGGACAAAGAGAGAAATCCTATCCTTGTCCACCATAGCTCCATTAAAGTTAGGATTTTGATTTTATTTTGTTTGATCAACATCTTTAAATGACAAATAGTTGACTTATTTACTATACCCCTAATATTCCAAGTTAGGATCTAATCCATTTAAAAATTAGGGTTAAGGTTCGGTGTGCTACGCTTAGAAGAAATCCTTGTTCTCATTTGCACATGATTTGGGCATGCTCTATATCCTCTTGCATTTTCCCTTATGTTTGGGAGTGGACTTATCTTCTTTTTGTGAGACCAACTCAATTTGCTCATGCTAAGATGCATTATTCCCCTGAAGTATGGGAATGTCATTGTTTGAGAAATATCCAGGTAAATCTGCCATTATCTTCTCATGTACCAGCAAAGAATCATCCAAGCTGTTACAGCTTGGAGAGTGATCTGTGTGATTAGGGTCATTAATAACTGTCTCCTTAGCTAGTAAGATTTCCTCCTACAAATCTGCCTCGTTTGATACTAGCTCCAAAATAGGAGATTTGGTCAACCCCTCCAACTTCTTGGGAATTGAATTTTGAGCCTCCAAAATTTTTGGAGACGTTGTAACCGCCTCCCCTACTTGTGGAACAACCATTTCTTCCACCTGAACCACCAGTGGAGAAGCTGGTGATGGCTTAGCTTCCTGTGGCTGAGTTTGCACTAGAACTAGATTTTTGTCCTTTTCGTGTAATACTCTTGATGGACCTGCATTAGAATTCGTGACAGGAACCATATGGGTTTTAGTTTGAGCTTTTACTTGCCGATTTTGGCCAAGTTTGTTGGTAATGAGGGTTTCATTGACTGGTTGCTTTTGTGATTTGGCTTTAGAGGGACCTTCAGTCTTTTTTGTAGCATGAATATTTAGGGAGCCTCCCTTGTATTTGCTGCGTATATGTCCTATCTTGTTACATTTTGTGAATAAAGGAATAGGATGGGAGGTCTTCATAGGTAATCTTTTGCCATTTCCCATTGTCTCTTACTCTCAGCCAAATTCTGGAGGGCAACGTTGCTGGAGGTCAACTTACACATAGACTTTTGCTGTGTTTGGTCTTGTGAAATTTTCTATGGCCATGTCTAATTTAAGTGGGGTACAAACTGCTTAAGCCAAACTAAAAACAGAATGTTTGTTGAAGAAAACTACAGGTAATACTTCAAACATAATCCAGACTAGAACAATGGAAGGTTCAACATTTGGAGAGAACAAGGCGTGCTATTTCAAAACTCGCTTGTAAAATCCGTTGATGAACCAAGTGTTTTTCAGCCAACATATCAGAAAATCCTCCCCTAGAGAGAATCTGATGAGAACATGTTTATGATCTAGAAAACCAATATTGAAGTTACGCTTGAAGCCAATCATATGAAAGCTCCTCCTGACAGTCTCCATGTTTGGCTTGCAATTGGGAAACTTTCCTACCAAGGTATAACGAAATCGTGTCAGCCAGAATCTAAACCTCATCTTCTCAAAAAAAGATTGCTGGTTCATCTTATATGCTTGAAGCTTTTTCTTCTGAAGGGCCTTTTTCTCGACCATTGCCAAGTGGCTATCAGTGGGAAAGATTGTAGAGAGAGAAAAATCTAGAGAGAAGGAGGAGAAAATTTTGGCTCTTATCCAATAATTCTTGTAATTGCTCATTCAGTTGCTTCAACACATCGGACCATCCCAAAAGGTATTTAGATACTGGAATAGCCCCATGTTCCAAGTTTATCTTCATTCCATTTTTTTATCCAAGATATTTTATGTAATTCTTCCGTAAATACTTCTAAACATTACTGAATTACATGATCAATATGTCCCTCATTCTATTAGCTGTCTACCACAGAAGCATAGTTGTTAAACCCAGCCTGTGAAGGAACCTGGTGAGGGAAGTGGATCAAAGGATTACTGGTTCAACCGATGAGTTATTGATTCAATCGGTGGGTTATTGGCTCAACCGGTGGCTCACTTAAATATATTTTTTTATTAATATATAATATCTGTAAATTATTAAATACAAGTTATACAGTGAAAATATTGACAAAACATATTTTATTAAAAAATTTGAAGTATAAATATAACTTTTCAATTTTACATAACCTTTTGACATGAAGAGTTAAAAAGGAGTTAATGCATAGAGTGGATTTTGGAAAGTATATATATAAAAAAGAGGCATATAATAACCAAAAACTTACATGGTTAGGTGGTAAAACCTTTTATTACTATTTAGGAGTTCTTTTGTTCAAAATTTGACAATTACAATTTGGTTTTTTCTTCAAAGAATCAAACCCACCTAGTTTCTCCAAACCTGGCCCAGTTCCCCGGTTTACTGGTTGAACAACCGGGTTGCGCGAAACTGGCGGGTTCCTTCCTTGTCCGGTCATTAGAGGAACATAGCCTGGTCTCATGCCTGGTTCACCAGTTTCACCGGTTGAACTGTCGGGTCGGGCCGGGTTCAATAACTATGCACAGAAGTTAAGTACTATAAAAATCTTTGATAACCTTTCTTACCTTCATTGCTTGTACCATGCTCAACAATATTTTTCGAGGTGTCTTTTTTTTAACCGCATTACCTTGATAAGTCAATTCTATCTATCCAGAAAAGATTAAACACTTATTTCTATAGTCTATCTAAACACCACGTTTAACTAGCCGGTTCATTCCTATAGATAGTCTCAAAATCACTTATATTAATTTGGACCAATTTAACTTTAGATTCTTGTCCATATATTTTCACAATCACAATCACTAAATTTCAAATGAGATATCAAAATCTAGTATTCCATAGTGGCTACACATAAGAGTTCTCGAACCACTGTAGTCCTACTAAAAATATTCCAAAATATTCCCGAATTTTTAGTTGCTAACATATATCAATTTTGCTCAAGTCCTATATTTACCAACTTGGATTGGATCCTATTATAAAATCCTTAATAAATTTCATTTCCTTAGTACATTGTTGGCCATATTAATAAGAGCAGACCTTCCCAATACCACAACGTATAAGAGTACTCCATAACTGTCATGTTAGGTACTTGCCTCAAAATTTCAATCTAGTGGATCCCATAATTGGCAGTATCTCTTAAATCAAGTATCAATTTAAAAAAAAAAAAATTACAGTTTACAAAATGTAAACACAAGTACAGAATATTTTATTTTATTTTAATTTCAAAACAAACTAAGTTGTGACAAATTTAAGTCATTTTTTGTGATAAATATTTCTAATTTTACAAAATATGACACAAGTATAGCAAAATCCTTTGAAAATTAAACAAGTCGCAAGGAAATAAATCATACTTTCATCAAAACAATGCAATGTTATCTAGAACATATCCTTTGCAATAACAAAACACTAAATTTTTCGAAACTCAAACCAAAATTTCTATCACAAATAACTACAAAAAATTCAAACATTAACTAATATTATAGTCTTCTTATTCTTTTTACTCTTGATCATTCTTCAAAGGTTCCTCCTTATTATTTACTTTATCCACAGAAGGGAGATACCATCTTGATAATTCATTCATATGTCCATCTTAATAATAAGCTCGTGAATATCGTACATTTTATATATTGTTTTACCTCGTTTTTAGTGACGTATAAGCACAAACTGAGTAATAATGAGCTAAAATGGTTTATTTTGAGTTTCGTAGGGTTTGAGTGAAAAAAGAATTAAAATTGATCAAAAATTGGAGGAAACTTACAAAATTGGAATTTACATGCACTAGTGAGAAGCGATTGAGAAACAGTTTGGCAGAAATGGTATAACATTCTTGTCTAAGTTCCGATTGAAGTAATTTTGGATGCATTTGGAAAGCTAATACAAATGTCTACAACTTTCATGTTTTGAGTTTTACGAGATCGCAAAAGCATCAGGATCAAAATCGCGAAAGAAATGGAGTCTCCTTACTGGAAGTCGTGCCCAAGCGTGACCAATTTGCAGAGCCTAGGCATGATGTCTAGTAGCTCAAATCTTCATTTTTGGAAGTCGCATCCAAGCGCGACATTCGTTTATGCTGCGTCCAGGCATACGTTGTAGTGTAGATTATTTGAGTTTGCTTATTTTGGAAGAAACGTTCTTCTGTAGGCCTATTTTTGGGAGAGTTGGTGTACTTATTATTCTAGAGACCCAAAACCCTAATTTATCTATAAATACAACAAGAGAAGGGGAAGAAAGAAGAATCCATCATGGGCCATCGTTAGTTTTTAGTTTCCAACAGTTAGAACAATAATTTAGATATAGGATAGATTTTCTCAAGCATTCAAGCTAGAATTTTGTTCTCTTGTCAAGAATTCAGGACTTAACGATCATCAACATTGGTTTTCACTGCAATTACTGAGTTTGATTTATCTTTATGTAGTTCAATTTTCATTTTCATTGCATTCTTGTTCTTTCACAATCGTTCTTGTCTTATTGCATTTAAATTCTTAATTGCTTCCGTACTCGAGTATTTAGGGTTTTATTTCATTGTTCTTAATCGCTTTTTGTAGAGTAGACTAATTCAAATTCTTAGTTCTTGATTAAATTCTTCCAAGTAGAGTAGATTGATTTAGGTTTTTAGTCAATTATATTTAATTTCTTTTTGTAGGATTAGTATTTTACATTCTTGTCTTTATTTTAATTTCTTGTGATTGAATTTAGTTTAAATTTAGTAAACAACTCTTGATTATTTTGTCAAACTAGTAAATAGGCTTGTGAATCTAATACTTGTTCCAATAGTTCACGTGAGAACGATCATTAACCATCTTATATAAAAACTCACCTCGTATACTTGCGAGTGTATGGGAGTTGATTAAGATAATTAAGGTTTTTATTATTATTATTACTTGTTTGTTGTTTTCAAAAACCCAATCTACATTTCACCGAACAAGTTTTTTGCCCTGTTGTTGGGGATTATTTTGGTAACAATATTAGGTGCAGTGAGTCTTACTAGATTAGACTTTTTATTTTTTATTTTTATTTATTTACTTCTAATTATTCCTTGTTCTGTCATTTTTGTTTGGATTTTGTCTTAAATATAATTGATATTTGGTTTTCTTTTCTTGTAGTTCATAGTAGATACTTGTTCGTCCAATCAACCACTTCATCTGATTGACTTGGAAATAGAGCAGATAATAAGTAGAAACCGCAGACGACAAGACTCAAACCAAGGTGACAATCTAATGGAGAATCTAAACCGCCCTTTGAATGAACAAGAGGAGGTCGCAGGAAACAATGGCAACCAGGTTGATGCTGATGCTGACTCACACCTTAGAGATTATGCCATATCTAATTTTGAGAGGGCGATTTCTAGCATTACTTGGTTACCCGTGCAAGCAAACAATTTCAAATCAAGCCTCCACTTATACAAATGCTCCAAACACATGCGATAAGGAGGACCAAGTGAAGATCCTTATGAACATTTGATCAAATCCAAGGAGGTCATTGATACATTCCGGTACAATAGAGTCCATCCCAATTGTATCCGGATGAGTGCATTTCCTTTTTTCTTTACATGATAAAGCAAGGTAGTGATTGCAGATACTCATATAGATAAGGTACTTTCACAACATGGGAGCAACTCGCTCAAGAGTTCCCAGCCAAACGCTTTCTACCAGCTAGGACTGCTCAGCTCTAAAACAAAATCACATTATTCATACAAATCACTGGAGAAAACTTAGGTGAAGCGTGAGAGTGCTTGATGGAGCTGTTGAGGAAATGCCTGCACCATGCTATGCCTCTATAACTGCAAGTCCAAACCTTTTATAATGGAATATTTTTGGAGACAAGATTTATAGTTGATGCTAATGCGGGAGGTTCTTTCCCTTACAAGACTCCAGACGAAGCGCAAGAGTTGTTAGAAAGAATGGCATCCAATCATTACTATCCTGGAGCAATAACTCCTGTAGTTGGAAAACTACAAGAAGTGAATCAGGCTAACATTTAACAAGGAAGCATGCCTAATTATGATACTTTCTTATCTTAGCAGAATGTGATGATGAGTGCCATTACAAACTTAACCAAGGCTATAAAGAACATGGGAAGGAGTTCAGCAGGCAGAACTCTATTGGGATGACATCTCAAGGGATCCTAAGTTGTGATTTCTGCAGAGAAAATCACCAAAATGGATTTTGTGAGACATCGGGATGCAATATGAGCAGGTTCAATACGTTTCTAATCAAAAAATTTTCTCACATAATCAGCCCACATACTATGGCAATACATCCCTTATTGGCCAAATTATCCGCACTTTTCTTGGACTAACCAAAATAATGTCCAAAATCCTTCATTTTAGCCCAACCAACCATAGCAAAATTTTTCGAACCAAACCTCATTATCTAGACCATTTCAACCACCTTATCAAAGCTATGCCCAATACTTTCCATCTCAACAAAATAGCTCATAGCAACCTCCACCACCAAGACCACCATCTCAAAATCTTAATTATCCCGCATATGTGAATCATGATACACCCAACAATGATAATCCGAGAAGGAATTTTGAGAGATTGCAAAGGGAGAATGAAAATTTGCGAGCTACCATGAGGAACCTTGAGTTACAATTAACAGACTTGTTGGGACAAAAATGGATAAAAACAAGGAGTTGAAAAAGAAGCACGTAATAAAGCCTTTGAATTTGCATCATTCGATAAACATCTAGATGTGTATAAGAGACCTCAAAGGCTGAACCTAATTCGACTTTCAACTCCAAGAAATTTTAACAATTCAACAACATGTTCAACAAGGTTAATGTTGCTATGAGCTTTGGTTGATGTGCTCACCAAAATGCCCAACTACACGCATTTTATGAAGGATTTATTGGCAAGGAAGTGAAAATGGGATGATGGTAAGAAAATTTATCTCGATGCCAAGTGTAGTGCAATTTTTCAATGGAGATTACCCCCTAAACTCAACGATCCTGGTAATTTCTCAATACCAGGGAATATTGGAAGAAAAATGTTACATCAGTCACTTTGTCATTTAGGGGCTAATTAACATTATGCCAAAATTCATTTATGATAAGTTAGGAATGACCAATGCCAAACCGACTAACGTTACACTCCAATTATCGGACTTGACTGAAAATGGAAACCATATGCCTTGTTGGAGGATGCGCTTGTGTAAGTAGATAAGTTGGTGTTTTCCGTTGATTTCTTGGTGTTGGACATCGGCAAGGACAATGAAATATAGATGATTCTTGGGAATTATGAATATTTTTGTCAACCGCACATGCATTGATAAATGTTAATAAAGAGAAGTTGATTTTACAAATTGAAAATGAATCGGTTGAAATTGATGTTTTTGATTATAATGACAATTTTCCTATTTTTGAAGAAAAAAGTGCCAATAATTCACTTGATCTTTCTATAGGCAAGTCAAATGAATAATCAAAATCACCTGAAGACGTGTGTGGGGTGAGAAAGATAAAAAAAATTATGCAAAGCATCGGAGAATTTGTGAAGTCCAAAAGTTTAAAGAGCGCAAAAAGAAGAGGAAATGGTTCGAAAAATAATTGGATGTGCTACTGGGGACATTGGCTTTGGTGATTACAAGGAAATATGGATTTCTTCAAGGAGAAACCGAGAATTAAGAATATTATAGTAAAGAATAGTAGGATTAAACTTTTCCCATGAAGGCCTAAAGGAAGTGGGTGGCCAACCACCCTAGCATGTGTTACATGAATAGGAATGCAATAGTCAAGTCTAAAACTATAAACAAGGGCGCTTCACGGGAAGCAACCCATGTTTTTTCTTAATTTTATTTCTTATGTATTTGTTTAGTTTCTTGGTTTTATTGTTTTTCTTAATGTTTTAAGGGTTTTTATGTTTGTTTTGTTTTAGTGGTTGATGCTTTTGACTTTGACTCAAGGGCATTTAGTTCAACATACACGACACCAAACGTTCTTTTTTGACAGAGAAGCTTCCTTTTTTTCCCTTTCTCTTCTTTATTTTTGAGTTGGGGATAATGCTATACTCTAAGCGTGGGGTGAGAAGTTTTCTTAATTTCTATTTGTTTGGTGGTTTGTTTATTCAATCTATTCAATATTTGCTTTCATATTTGTAGCTTATCCTTTGATTTGAGAGCTTTTCAAATTTTTGAACATTAGAAAAAATTTTGTTCACAAATTGCTTAGCATGTTTCTTTGAGTTTCTACTCGATAATTTATGAGCTAACTCACTTTTTAACTCATTCCCTTTTTTTTAGCTCATTTTTTTATCTACCTTTGTGAGCTATCCTAAATGGCGCTTAAGAGCAAGGTAGTTGTGTGAGAGTGTTAGAATGAATGGTGTATAGTTATGGTGTATGGGTGTTAAATTTTTTTTTTTTGTGTTGACCATTGCAGGTGATGCCCATCACTAGCACTTGTTTGTTAGTAGGTAGTGCCTATCACTGGTACCTGCGTAGATATTTTTTTGCTGGTAGTGCCTACCACTGGTACCCATTCTAGGAAATCAAAAAAAAAAAGATGGAAATGAAATAGCATTCCAATTTAAAGAAAAAAATAGCAGAGATATTTTTACAAAGTGTTGGCGAGTAGGGTTGAAATTGAAAAAGTAGGATTTATTTTGCTTGTTGCGCAAAATTTTTATGGGTGTTTGGTCAATTAAGTGTGGGGTTAGAAACTTCTTTGAATGATGAGTGTTTTAGTGTTAAAAAAAAAGAAGTTTTATGTTAATGAGACACACATTAATTTAAAGTTCTTTTTCTTATTTGTTTTTCCTTTTCCCATTCTATGTTAGCCAAGACCCTAGCCCTACGTTACAAGCTAAAAGTCCTACCTAATTTAAGTCTAGTCAGTTGTCTACTTAGTCGAAAAAGGTGAGAAGAGTAAGCTATGGAGTGTTTAGAAAAATTCAAAGGGTTTGTATGATTAACATGAGAGTTTTAAAAGTTATTTTTGTATGGCTATACACACACCTACACTGGAATTCATGTATGGGGGTTTATTACCATTTGACTATTTTCTTTTTTATGATTTGGTTCTTGGTCATTTATATGGATAATTGATGAGATGTGTTGAGTATGTTTGTGATTTATTTCTATGTTTTGCTCAAAGACGATGAAAAACTAAGTGTGTAGTTGTTGATAAGCTCATAAATATCGTATACTTTATGTATTGTTTACTGTCTCCTTGTTTTTAGTGATGTATAATCAAGAATTGAGTAATTTGAGCAAAAATGGTTTATTTTGAGTTTTGTAGGGTTTGAGTAAAGAAAGAGTTAAAATTGATCACAAAATTGGAAGAAACTTGCAAAATTAGAATTTATGTGTACTAGGGAGGAGCGATTTGGATGCAGTTTAGCTGAAATGGCATAACTTTATTGTCCAAACTTTGATTAAAGTGATTTTTAGTATATTGGAAAGCTAATACAAAGATTTACAACTTTCATGTTTTGAGTTTTCTGAGATTCCAATAGCATTAGGATGGAAATCATGAAAGAAATGAAGTCTCCTTGTTGAAAGTCGCGCCCAGGTGCAACCAATTTGCAGAGCCCAGGCGCGATGTCAAGTAGCTCAAATCTTCATTTTTGGAAGTCGCGCCATACTTATGCCACCCAGGCGTGTGTCGTTGGGTAGATTTAATGTGCTTTCTACTTTGCAAGAAACTTCCTCCCGTGGGCCCGTTTACGGGACGGTTCATGTACTTATCATTCCAGAGCCCCAAAACCCTAATTTACCTATAAATACACCAAAAGAAGGGGAGGAAAGAAGAATCCATCATCAGCCATTGTTAGTTTTTAGTTTTCTATAGTTAGAACAATAATTTAGACATGGGGTAAATTTTCTCAAGTGTTGAAACTAGAATTTTGTTCTCTTTTCAAGAATTCAAAATTCAACGATAATCAACATTGGTTTTCACTACAAGTACTAAGTTTGTTTTAACTTCATGCAATTCAAATTTTGTTTCATTGCATTCTTGTTATTTAATTATCGTTCTTGTCTTATTGCATTTAAATTCTTAATTGCTTCTGTAGTTGAGTAGTTAGCATTTTATTTCATCGTTCATAATCGCTTTTTGTAGAGTAGATTAATTTAAATTCTTATTCTTGATTAAATTCTTCCAAGTAGAGTAGATTGATTTAGGTATTTAGTCAATATATTTAATTACTTTCCGTAGGATTAGTATTTAACATGTTTTAGTTCTTATTCTTGATTAAATTCTTGCAAGTAGAGTAGATCGATATAGGTTTTTAGTCAATATTTAATTACTTTCCGTAGGATTAGTATTTAACATTCTTTTCTTTATTTTAATTTTTCGTATTTAAATTTAGTTTTAATTTAGTAAAAAACTCTTGATTGTTTCGTCTAACTAGTAAATAGGTTTGTGAACCTAATACTTGTTCCAGTAGTGCTCATGGGAATGATCTTTATTCATCCTATATACAAACTCACCTTGTATGCTTGCGAGTGTGTAGGAGTTGATTAGGATAATTAAGGTTTTTATTATTATTATTTTACTTGTCCATTAATTTTAAAAACCTAGTCAACATTTCACCGAACACTTAATCTCGAGTCTTCATTTTTCTTCCTATAGGATAGTTTAGAATCCCTATCTTAGATATTTGACCCAACAAAAATCAATCCTAAAATAGGGCTCTAACAACCCACATCCATTCCTTGAAGGTCGTCTACCTTTTTTTTTTATTTTTTTTTTTCTCACATTTGTCATTTAGTTCCAAGTATTCTTTCCAATTTTTCCTTATTCGTAATACTTTCGTCTCATTACTTTTGTATACCTAAATCCGATATACGTACTTTGAATCTATTGTCTAATTAGTCTCAATCCAAAAATATTCAAAGTCATCAAAGTTACTTAAATCTTCACATTCGAATCCTTAGTGGTTGCCTCATAGATTCTAAACCTTAGCTCTGATACCACTTAAACTGTCACGGCACTCGCTCACATACGTCAACATGTGACAGCCGCCGTACCCTCAAGAGTTACCTCTCAAAGGAACAAGGTACCAAAAATAAAATATAAGCAAAATATCTTCATTAAATTACTAAACAATCCAAAACAATTGATCATTAGCCAACTTGAATATGCAGTAAAGAAAATGTAGACTAAACCATCCAATGGTCCCAAGGCAACACGAAACAAATTCCAAAATATCCTAATATTTCTTTTCAAATTCTTAGTCAGCTTTGGTGGAACTCTCATACCCATCTTCTCAAGATGTTGATCAAGCTACTGTATTTTCAGTGCCATTGTAAATTGAACAGCCACATTGTCAAGCATCACAATATTTTGTACCATGACGTCTTCATTTTCAACGATTTCTCTGATCAAGTGTACTGTTTCTCAATGTGTTTGGATTTCTTGTGAGATCTTGGTTCCTTAGCCTGTGCAACGGCTCCATTATGGTTACAATACAAAGGCAATGGATCATTAATGGAAGGAACAACCCCAAGTTTAGTGATGGACATCTTAATCCAACTGGCCTCCTTTCCTAGCCTGATTTGCAACAATGTATTCTACCTCAGTTGTTGAGTCTACAGTCTTATTTTATTTGGAAATCTTCCAACTGACTGCTCTAGTTTGTAGAGTAATAACAATGCTCGATGTAGAATTTCTATAATCCATGTTAGACTGATAATATGAATCGGTATGCCCATCTTCTTTTAGCTCTACATTTTAATAAACCAACAATAGATCGTCTAGGACCTAGTCCTTCTCAAGTGACGCCTTCTTTTTAACACATGTAGTTATAATTCAATTAAACACCTAAATCCTACAACTAACTAGATGGCATCCTGCAAGTACACGGTTGTCAACTATTAGCCAGGGAAGTAGGGATCGTTCCCACAAGGATTGTCGGATGCAATTACCAAGGTTTAAAGGTATGTGTGTAGTTAAGCTAATTCAAATGGTAGATGATAGAACTATTCTATGAAAACTACAATTTAAATTCTAACCTAATTTAATCTAATTAAGACTAAAACTTAGAACAAGTGAGTCAATCAATTAAAAAGACTAAAGAAGAAAGAAAAATTGAATACTACAAGCATTCATTTCTAAAGTGAAAATTTGATAAAGATAAACTAGGAAATTAAATATTTTTGGATTTTTCGGTTAGAATTAAAGGAACCCACTAAGAATTGACTAGAAGTTAAAGCTTGAAATTAAAAATTATTAAGTAGAAAGCTAGAAATTGATAAGAATCCTAATTTGAAAGCAAAGAAATTTTTACTAAATTAGATAAGAAAGCAATTAAAAATTATATCTACTTGAAGCTTACGAAAAACCCACTACGATTATCTAATAAAAAGGTAAACTTGACAAGAAATTTAAAGAAGATCTACGATGAAAATAAATAGAAATTTCTATTTAGAAAAGGTAACTTGTAGTTTAAGCTATCCTAATCTATCTAGAATTATCTAAAACTCTCTACTCTAAACTATCTACTCTTGCTTCCTTTAAAAACTAATTCTAATTAGCTTAAATAGTGCAGCATTATACAAGGCAAAAATCAGGGTTTTTGGGTTGGAAGTTTACAAAATTGCCCTTACAACTTAGCATTTAGCGAGTCGAGATCGCGGTCTGGAAGTTTTGAGACCGCGATCTCGACTCTAAAATAGTAACACTAATTCCCGAGTCGAGATCGCGGTCTAAGAACAGTCGAGACCGCGATCTCGACTATCCTTCCAGCAACCTTCATTTCCTTCTTAACATTTTGCAATTTGGTCCCTTGAGCTTTGTTCATTCCAGCTTCTAACCTGTAATTTTTAACCTGCACAATATTAACACCATTAAGCACTTAATTAAACTAAAAATTTAACACAAAATTACCATAATTAATTCAAAAATGAAAATACAAATACATATGAAAGAAATTAACTAAAATCTTCAATTACTTATCTAATTTTGGAATTTAAACTATCAAAATGCTATAATTTAGAGGAAAATAACTCTAGTTTACTAGAGTTGTCACACCCCCAAACTTAGCGTTTTGCTAGTCCCGAGCAAAACAAAGTTTAGCAATAAATGAAACTTACTAACATTCAAACATTTAAACACCTCCAAAGTTGACGTGACACTTGATGAATTAGAGATGTACTTAGAACAATTAAGAGATCTTCTCAAGAAATGTTGAACACTACGTGACATGCGAAGAATATGAGCAAATCAATCCAAAATTGAAGTTTTGTTTTGCAAAGAAGCACACATTTCCTACTACACAAGATTTCACATCACCAAGCATTACCATTCTCAAAAAGAGTTACCAAAAGTTTTAGTTCTTCTCTATTGAAACATCATTACTTCTTAAATCACAAATATTACAAAGTTAATCAACTCTCTCGACTAAGGATCATGAAAATAGAAGTTCAATTAGGAATCAATTAAATGCAATTGTCGCACATTTTGGGAATAAATCTCTAACAAGGAATAAGTAATATGAGATTAATGTTGGTATTACAAATTAACCCATTAGCTTATTGGCATACTAAAAATGCAATTCCTAATGGCTTAATTCGTAGAAACAACATGGGTACATGTCGGAGTCTCGTACTCGCCTTATTACTACTCTAATGGCTTAATTCGGAGAAACAACATGGGTACATGTCGGAATCCCGTACTCGCCTTATTCCTAATTTTTTTTCGGCCCTAAACCAAGGAAAAGGAGTGAAATGTACGAAAAATTAATCTCGAATACAATTATTCACAAGTTATAGCAGAACATTCCCTATGCAAACATACGAAATGTCCCAAAATTCCTTCTACCTCATTTAACTCATTTCTTTCCAAAAGAGAGTTCATCAACCATATAATATAAGTGATTTGATAGGAAATAACATTGCAAATAAACTGTCCTAAAATTTCAGCACTTCTTTTTAAAATTGTGTAAAAATGTTAAGGGCAACTATGCAATGCATCTCACCAAGTAAGTTTCATACAAGATCAATATTCCATTCAACTCATCAACGAATGCAAGGATGGCATAAGCTTAGGGTTCTTAGCCATATTACTCTTATTAGGCAATAACCAAACTTCACCAAGTGTCAGTTTGATAATCCAAAAGAAATTTCATCCATAAATCATCAAAATGTAACACTTGGCATCAGCTTAGGGCCATTAGCCAAACTACTTAAAAGAAAGAAAAATTGAAATTCTTCAATTCCAAAAACTGAAAATAAAACAAACATAATCTAAAGTAATTAAAAACTATAGTATCCATTTAAATATTGGATGAAAGCAAGAAAAAATCATCATCATCCATCAAAGTAGTTCAATGATCAAGGCCGGTCTTCTTTCATGCACAAACAAATGGTGGCTTCTTCTCTTCATTCCATCTCATCTTGACCTTCTTCTGCGTCACTAGGTTGGGCCTCCTCGTGATCATCATCTACGTCTCCTCCAGTCGCACGCGCGTGGCTAGATCCCTCATGATGTGTGGTAGCCACCAGTGGTGTGTAGTACTGTCCACGAGGTGGACCAAAGTGCCATGACGGAGGAGATGGTGGCTGGACCCAAGTACCTAATGAAGTCACCCTTAAAGCTTCCCCAATAATAGTCAAGTTGTTGTGCATCACCAATTGACTGTACGACCAGTACCCCTGTAGATCGTTCCTTTCTTCTTAACTTACCGGAGCATTGAATACTACACCCGGGGGTATCGGAATCATTGACATTCTCTGACGTGGTGGAGACTGAGACTGTGGCTGTGGCTGGGCAGGGTGCTCCTCTTGGTGGTGCTTCACTTAGGATATTTTCTCACCATCCTATAGACATATTCCTGATTAATCCTACCTCTAGGATGTGTCAATGACTCCAAATGACCAATTGGGCAACCAGCTATTGTACAAAGATGGTGAATAAGACTAGGGGCGTAAAATATAGGTCGTCCCGACCTCCCACTCTCTAAAAGCCCCTGTATAATTAGGTGACTAATATTCACCGGGATCCCAGTCATGATGGCATAGACTAAGAGTACCTTGTCTCTCTGTATAAAGCTCACTGCATTGGACCCCCAAATGCGGCTACTAATGAAATAAAACCACAACTTAGCCACTAATGAGAGTCCTTGATGAGGAAATTTTAATTCCATGGAAGAAGAAGTACTCTTAATCCACTCTACCCTCCTATCACAAAAGGCATCTTTGATTGCTTCCATGTCCTTATTTTTATTGTTTAAAAATGCCAAGTATTGACTAGAAGGTACGGGGGTATGTTAAAATACGTGTTAATCACATCAACACCAAAATTTACATCAAAACCCCCCGTATGCTCACCCTGCCATCTTCTAACTCACATAAATTGCAATGAAATTCTTTAACTAACAGGGTAGCCCCGGGGTCAACCTGAGCATTAAAACCCTGCCAATGCCTTGACCTAATTTGTTCTTCTATCGCTCTCCTAGAATCTTCGTAAACTCCCCAAATCATGGTTAGGTTAAAGTTCCTCTCTCTAACTATCTCATGCTTCTCGTTACTTTTGAATAACTGTTGAGATCTATCACTCGAGAATTGAGGTTCAATTTGATCACCACCCTCAAATGGTTGTTCCGATCCCCCTTCTCTGCTTGTCCCCTCTCCGAATTTCATTTTTCTTGAACCAGTACCTCTCCCTCTCATTCTCACCCTTTTATTAGCACTACCATAAACCCCTCTCGTCATATTCTCAAAAGAATTCAATAACCAATTCAAAAAGCCAACTTTCAAGCAAAATTCAACAAGAACAAATCACAATCCAAATTCCTAACAATTTTTCAAATAATTCAAATTCTTTGTGGAATTCCGCGATTAAACTCAGTCACAATCCAAACCAAGAATTTCAACAATTGGACAATTCAAAATTCTTCTAGCACAAATTAGCACCAATTACTTGTCCACAATTCACTAACACCACAAATTTTTCACAAATTAATCCACCAAATTCCACAATTGTCTTAAAAAATTGCTAATAATTGCCTTTATGTCAATCTCCCTTGAAGCCAAATTTCTTCCACAAATCTTCTAAAAGGTGGTTTCTTTGATGTTCGTATGGAAAAACAAAGTGAAATTAGTGGTGGTTGTGGAGTTTTTGGTGATTTTTGGTGAAGATGAAAGAAGAATTGGGGGATTTGGGGTTAGGGTTTTCGAAAGAGGGAAGAGGAATAGAGAGTTTGTGAGAAGAAAAAGAGAGGATTCGATCTTTTTTAAAACTTTCTGATAGTCAAGACCGCGGTCTCAGTTTTGAGATCACGGTTTGGACTGATGTTGAGATCGCGGTCTCGACTCAGTGCAAAATTGTTGGCCCAAAAACAAACTCAGGGTGAGCCTAAGAGGGGGGGTGAATTAGGTTGTCTCAAAAAAACAAACTTTTTGAAGTGCTTAAAGAAAATGCAAACTTTGTGCAACAAATGAATACTTAAGAACAAATGATCTATGATAAATATTTAACAATCAAAGCTTAAAGAAGAAATAAAAGATTGAGATAAAGAATGTCAAACCAAACTCCCAAGCTTCTCAAGCTTGGAATACATCCACTAGTAGTGCCTCTTCAAAGAAGGTAAGGCAATAACCTTCTTGTACACAAAGTAGGCTCACTCTTGCACCAACTAAGTTCCTCTAGCTGAGGCAAAGGGTTTTACACTACAACCTCACTTTTGTACACTTGTTATCCCACCACTCTTACACTTGAAGATCACTCACCAGTCTACTCTTGCTCACACTAATTTCCTCTAGTTGAGCCAAGAGAACTATACTGCCCAAACCAATACAACCCACAATATTTTAGCCTATTTCTCCAAAAATAGCTCTTACAAGTGTTTGTATTAAATGGTAGTAGTTCCCCTCATCATTTGGATATGCTTGGGCTATTTATAGATAAAAGATGTGCTAAAATTTCAGCTCCAACGGTAAAAAAACTAGCTGTTAAAAACTAGCCATTAGGGGTTTGGACAGTGGTTCGGACGTCCGTTCATGCATCCTACAGCTTGATGAACAGTGTCTCGGATGGTCATATGCGTCCTACAGCTCTGACAGAAAAATTACTTCATTTTGAGCTCATTTCTTCAGACGGTCTTCAACGTCCGATCATCGTACTTTTGAATTCCTTGTCTCGGACGGTCTTTTGCATCTGAAACACTATCCTTCGGACAGTTATCTACGCCCGAAAGATGTGTTCCTCCTTGGTATTGTCTAATCATATTTCGGATGCTCCCTTGCGTCCGAGCTCCTTTCTTTCGTACTCTCTTCATCGTCCGTAAGGTGTAGTTTAACTTTTGGTTGTTTTTCTTGATTGTGTTTGAATTATCATTTTAGTCCGAGCCTCTCTATTTTTCTGAGATACACTTGTTTTCAAGCCGTTAGTACGATTTGGTCATCATCAAAACATGATTATCATAATTGGGGTCCAACAAAAATAATCCTTTGTAGAAGTTAAGAGTTGAGACCGTGATCTCAAATTTGAGATCGCGGTCTCGACCAAATGACGCTTCTGCCCTCCAGAAGTTTGAGGTTGAGACCGCGATCTCAAATTTTTGAGATCGCGGTCCTAAGCTTAATTTTTGCAAAGTGAATTTTTTTGCACTTAGCTGAAATTGCTCCACTCATGACCACTTTTCTCCATTTGCAAGGTTAACCTGCAAACAAAAAATTCACAAATTAGGATGATAATTTTCAATCATTCTTTAGCACCATTTATTCAATTCAAAAACTCAAAATAATTTTATTTATTTATTTATTTTTTCAAACCAATTCATTCAAAATCAAGACAATTAAAAATCACACTAAAGAAAGTAATAAGAACTAATTTAAAGACTTGGGTTGCCTCCCAAGAAGTGCTTTTTTAAAGGTCACTAGCTTGACTATGGCATGACCCTCATTCTTGTTTTAATTGGACGATCTCTCGTCCACCTTCAATAATTCCTCCAAAATATGGTTTAAGCCGATGTCCATTGACCTTTAAAATTCCCTCTTTCCCCTTTATCTCCACCGTTCCATAAGAAAAAGTTTGGATCACTTCAAAGGAACCACTCCATCTTGACTTGAGCTTTCCCGGAAATAATTTGAGTCTTGAATTATAAAGGAGCACCAAATCACCGACTTTAAATTCATTCTCTGGATGTGCTTATCATGCCAAGCCTTTGTCTTTTCCTTATAGATTAAAGAATTTTCAAATGCTTCCCTTCGGAATTCATCCAGCTCATTCAAATCAAGCATCATTTTCTCATATGCCTCCTTCAAATTGAAATTCAAGTTCTTTATAGCCCAATGTGCCCTATGTTCCAGTTCCACCGGCAAGTGAACGCTTTTCCATACACAATACGGTACGTAGACATGCCTATTGGAGTTTTGAACTGCCGTACGATAAGCCCACATAGTTTCATCTAACTTCAATGCAGAATCTTTCCTAGCATTATTCACCATTTTCTCTAGGATTCTCTTCAATTCTCTATTGGAAACCTCCTCTTGACCCGATGTTTGTGGGTGATAAGCTACAGCAACCTTGTGTTTCACCCCATATTTTGTCATTAACACCTCAAATTGAGAATTCTTGAAATTTGATCCCCCATCACTAATGATAGCTCGGGGAACTCCAAACCGGGAAAATGTACTCTTGCGAAGGAATTTAGTAACCACCTTGGCTTCATTTGTTGGAGTAACAATTGTTGGCCCCAAAAGCAACCTAAGAGGGGGGGTGAATTAGGTTACCTCTAAAGACAAACCTTTTTAAGTGCTTAATAGAAATTCAAAACTTTATGCAACAAATGAATACTTAAGCACAAATGAATATAATAGATATTCAACAGTTTAAGCTTAAAGAACAAATAAGAATGAGATAAAGAATATCAAACCAAACTCCCAAGCTTCTCAAGCTTGGAGTACATTCACTAGTAGTGCTTCTTCAAAGAAGGTGAGGCAATAACCTTCTTGTACACAAAGTAGGCTCACCCTTGCACCAACTAAGTTCCTCTAGTTGAGCCAAAGGGTTTTACACTACAACCTCACTTTTGTACACTTGTTATCCCTCCACTCTTACACTTGAAGATCACTCACTAGTCTATTCTTGCTCACACTAATTCCCACTAGTTGAGCCAAGAAAGCTAGACTTCTCAAACCAATACAACCCACAATATTTTAGCCTATTTCTCCTCAAATAGCTCTTACAAGTGTTTGTATTGAATGTAGTCCTTTTTTACTTAATTCAGACCTTGGGGTATTTATAGTTGCCAAATATCTGCTTTCAACAACTTCCCAACGGCTATTTTCTGTCTACTGTCTGTAGACGACACTCTAAACAAATACAAGACTTCGCTGTCTCTTATACACATCTAGATGTGTAGAAGAGACAGGTTCAGGGCACACAGGCCGTCCGAAAGGTCCCAGCAGCTTATCGTGCTTCTGTCTCTTATACACATCTAGATGTGTGTATAAGAGACAGTTTTGATGATGACCGAACCAGTAGACTTCGCTAGAATCGGACGCATGTTCCTGTCTCTTATACACATCTAGATCCGAGGAGTCTTGGAAATTTATTTGAAGCGCCTCAGACGAAGAACAGGCTTGCTTCAAATTCTTTGTGTACACGATCTATCGTGTAGCTCTGTGTGGTTGTTTTGTTCGGACGATCATTTGCGTCCGAACCTCCCTGTTTTTCTGCACACTTGTCTTTAAACCATTAGCATGATTTGGTCATCATCAAAACATGATTAACATAACTGGGGTTCTTCAATCTCCCCCTTTTTGATGATGACAAATCAATTGGACAATTCAAAAAACTACACAAGAGAATTTGTTCATTAGTCCATTATTTCTCCCCCTTTGGCATTATCAAAACATAAAAAGAATAATGCAGTTAAAGCTCCCCCTAAGTTTATTCTCCCCCTTGAACAGGTTCGTGAAGCATGTGTGATGCAATTCTTGTAGAAACACATCCATAAAAACACGAATGCTCCCCCTTTCTTTTGCAAGTAGTGACTTATTATAGTCAAAATTTGGGGATACAAATATCCTAGCATTCTAAACAAATTTGAACACATAGATGGGTAATATTCAAGAGAACATAGTTCAACTTGATAAATGAAAGCACACAAAACTTTAGATGTTACCCATTTCAATATGATCTTAGCTCATATGCCTTGAGCACCCTTCATAGATAATTTATCTTGAATTCCTTGGTGCACTCCAAGCATACCTACATACAAAGTTAAGCAACAACTTTTGGTACCCAAACTTTCTTGGGTCCAATTGGATTAGTAACATGCTTAATCACCCAAATAGAATTTATTCCTAATTTTTCATTTCTTTTAACATAACAATTTTTCTTTATATGGCCGTGTTGATGACAATGATTACAAGTAATGTTCTTATTGCCATAAAAAGAAGATTTAGATTTAACAAAGCATAAATCATTTTTTCTAAAGGTGATAAAATTTTTGTTCAAAAACGTATTTCTAGTTCTTTTCTTTTCAAAAACATTTTCTTTCTTTGTTTTTAAAGTAACATCAAGATCATCTAATCTCTTCTTCAATGAAGCTTGTTCTTCCATGATCTTGGTTTTTCCAACGAATTTTTCTTTCAAAACATCATTTTCTTTTGTTAAAGAATTATTTTTATGCACAAGTTTTGAGTTGGCACTCAATAAAGTGTTAACTTTAATTTTTAACTCTTTGTTCTTAGCATATGATTCTTTCAAACATTCATGCATTTTTAAAATAAATGATTCAACATCATCATTATCATCATCACATGAATCATCACAAGAATCACAACTAGAGGTTACCTCATTATCGCCAAGTGCCATAAAAGCCATTTGAGCCTCCTCATATTCTTCTTCAACTTCTCCATCCGAATTGCAATCATCCCAAGTGATTTGGAAGTTGTTGAAGTGAGGCTTCCTTCTCCAGACGAGATGGAGCTTTGATGAAGCTTTAAATGCTATGCTTCTTTTTCCCTTTGCCTCCTCATCTTGTAGCTTGTATTTCAACTTCAATTCAAATGAGGTTAGAGAATTGATCAAAGAATCAATAGGCATAGAATTTAAATTTTTAGACTCTTCTATGGCAATGGATTTAGGTTCCCATTCCTTAGGTAAAGCATTCAAAATTTTTCTATTCTTTTCACCCAAGGAATATTCTTTACCCAAATCTTCCAAATCCTTTACCATATCATGGAACCTACAATACATCTTGTCAATGTTCTCATGAGGTTCCATTTTGAAGGATTCATATTTAGCCACAAGAAGTGACTTCTTTTGCTCTCTAATATCTTCACTTCCTTCATGGATTTCTTTCAATTTGTCCCATATCTCCTTGGCCGATATACAACCTTTTACTTTAGAAAACTCATCTGCATCCAAAGCATTATACAAAATATTAATAGCTTTAGCATTTAAAGATAAATTTATTTAATTTTATCTTGTGCATTTAACTCAAATCTAGTTTTAGGCCTTAATCTATTAGTATTTTCATCAAAAATATTTGCCTCAATAGGACCTTCATAAATAATATACCATAATTCAATATTAATAGATTGAACAAAAATTTTCATTCTATCCCTCCAAAAACAAAATTAATGCCATTAAACATGGGAGGTCTAGTGATAGAATGCCCCTCTAAAAACAGAGTATTATTGGTTGCCATGATCTTTACTCTAATGCAATTTAAGCAAAAATAAAGAGACCAATGCTCTGATACCAATTGTTGGCCCCAAAAGCAACCTAAGAGGGGGGGTGAATTAGGTTACCTCTAAAGACAAACCTTTTTAAGTGCTTAATAGAAATTCAAAACTTTATGCAACAAATGAATACTTAAGCACAAATGAATATAATAGATATTCAACAGTTTAAGCTTAAAGAACAAATAAGAATGAGATAAAGAATATCAAACCAAACTCCCAAGCTTCTCAAGCTTGGAGTAGTACATTCACTAGTAGTGCTTCTTCAAAGAAGGTGAGGCAATAACCTTCTTGTACACAAAGTAGGCTCACCCTTGCACCAACTAAGTTCCTCTAGTTGAGCCAAAGGGTTTTACACTACAACCTCACTTTTGTACACTTGTTATCCCTCCACTCTTACACTTGAAGATCACTCACTAGTCTATTCTTGCTCACACTAATTCCCACTAGTTGAGCCAAGAAAGCTAGACTTCTCAAACCAATACAACCCACAATATTTTAGCCTATTTCTCCTCAAATAGCTCTTACAAGTGTTTGTATTGAATGTAGTCCTTTCTTACTTAATTCAGACCTTGGGGTATTTATAGTTGCCAAATATCTGCTTTCAACAACTTCCCAACGGCTATTTTCTGTCTACTGGAAAACTAGCCGTTGGACCTTTCGGACGGCCGATGCCAGCAAGAGTGCGTCCGAACAGACTAGCCGTTGGACCTTTCGGACGGCCGCTGCTGAACCCTGCGTCCGTTTGCTATTAAGTCTCTGAGGGTGTTCGTTCGGACGTCCGAGGATGCGTCCGAACATGCGTCCGATAGAAGCGAAGTCTACTGGAAATTTATCGACGCTGTTCTTCGTCCGAGGAGTCTTCTGGAAAAATTGTATCGGACGCTGTCTTGAAGGCTTTGCTTCAAATTCTGTGTCTTATACACATCTAGATGTCTATAAGGTTGTTTTGTTCGGACGATCATTTGCGTTGGCGAATTCTGCACACTTGTCTTTAAACCATTAGCATGATTTGGTCATCATCAAAACATGATTAACATAACTGGGGTTCTTCAACAATTGCTTCAACCCACTTTGACACATAGTCCACTGCAACCAAAATGTACTTATTGGAATATGAGACCGGAAAAGGTCCCATGAAGTCATTCCCCCATGCATCAAATACCTCCAACTCAACAATGCCATGAAGGGGCATTTCATGTTTCCTTGAAATATTACCTACCCTTTGACATTCATCACATTTGTAGGTAGCACAAAATCCCGAGAGTCCTTGAAAATAGTTGGCCAATATAAACCACTTTGTAAGACCTTGAAAGCCATCCTTTGAGTTCCATGGTGCCCCCCAACCGGAGATGAATGACAATGTCTTAATATATCGGATATTTCATATTCCGGAACACATCTCCTTAGGGCTTGAGCATTGCACTTTCGGAATAAATATGGTTCTTCCCAAAAATAATGCTCAAGTTTCGTAAAGAATTTCCTCCTCTCATTGATGTTAAGCATCTTAGGTACTATCCTTGCCACAAGATAATTCACAATATCCGCATACCATGGACTCATCTCTTTCACCTCAAAGAACTTCTCAATTGGAGACTCTTCATTGATTATCCCTTCTTCAAGATTGACAAGTCTAGATCCCTCAATTTGTGACAAATGGTCGGCTACCATGTTTTCCACACCTTTTTTGTCAACCACCTCCCAATCAAATTCCTGCAACAAAAGTATCCATCTCAATAAACGTGGTTTAGCATATCTTGCTTAGAGAACAAAAACTTTAATGCTGAGTGATCGGTATGAACAATTACCTTTGATCCAATCAAATATGGTCTAAACTTGTCAAATACAAAAACTATAGCAAGTAGTTCCTTTTCTGTTGTTGAATAATTAATTTGAGCATCATTTAAGGTTCTACTAGCATAGTAAATTACATGCAACATCTTGTTGACTTTTTGACACAACACGGCACCTATTGCATAATCACTAGCATCACACATACAATAACTGCTGCAATCACTAGAGCATGTTTTAATTCATTGAATGCTTTCAAACAAGACTCATCAAAATTAAATGGACAATCTTTTTGAAGTAAAAAGCACAATGGTCTACCAATATGAGAGAAGTTCATAATGAATCTTCTATAAAAACCCGCATGACCTAAGAAACTTTTTATCCCTTTGACATTGATCGGAGGAGGTAACTTTTCAATTACCTCCACCTTTGCCCTATCAACCTCTATTCCCTTTAATGAGACCTGGAATGTGACCCAAAACAATTCATTCTCTCACCATGAAATGACATTTTTCCCAATTGAGCACTAAATTAGTTTACACACACCTCGTTAATACTTTAGACAAATTTTCAAGACAATCATCAAATGAGCTACCAAAAACACTAAAGTCATCCATGAAAATCTCTATGCTCTTTTCAATCATGTCATGAAAAATAGCAAACATACAACGTTGAAATGTACTTGGAGCATTACAAAGTCCAAAGGGCATTCTTCTATATGCAAAGGTACCAAATGGGCATGTGAAAGTTGTTTTATCTTGGTCTTTCGGAGAAATTACAATTTGAAGACATCTGGAATAACCACCAAGAAAACAATAATATTCAAAACTGGCCAACCTCTCAAGCATTTGATCGATAAAAGGCAAGGGAAAATGATCCTTTCGGGTGGCTTCATTCAACATTCGAAAATCAATGCACATTCGCCAACCCGTAACCAATGTAGAGGGGAGAAGCTCATTGGTTTCACATATGTGATTATGGTAATACCACCCTTTTTAGGAACAACTTGAGAGGGACTAACCCACTCACATCGCTAATAGGGTAAATAATACCGGCTTTCAAAAGCTTAAGAACCTCCTTTCTCACAACCTCTTTTAAAGTAGGATTCAATCTCCTTTTAGGTTGCCTTACCGGTTTATTCTTTTCATTCATCAAAATTTTATGCATGCATATAGAAGGGCTTATCCCTTTATATCATCAATAGACCAAGCAAGAGCACTTTTATTCCTTTTAAGTACCACAATCAATCTTTCAAGTTGCTCATTTGTCAAAGATGCATTCACAATCACAGGGTATGTCTCATTTTCACCAAGATATGCATACATTAAGTGAGTAGGAAGGGGATTTAGCTCCAAATTGGGGGGTTCATTGGTCGGAGACCCCCCTTTACCTTTTTCTTGATTCTCTTCATCTTCCTTTTGCAATAAGTTCTCATCCTCCAAGTGACTCACATCATTCATTCCTTCTTCATCATCTTCTTGCTTTGGCACATTTGACTCCAAGACCTCTTCTTCCATTAAGAAATTCTCTATTGCATTCCTACAACAATCATCAATTAAGTTGTCTACCACATTAATATTCATGACATCTTCAAAAATTGAAGTAAGTTTTAATGAATTAAAAACATTGAATGTAACAATTTCATCATTTTTTCAAAATTCCAACTTCCCTTCTTGAACGTCAATAAGTGCACGGCCGGTAGCAAGGAAAGGTCTCCCAAGAATGATTGGCATTTCTTCATCCTCTTCCATTTCAAGCACAATGAAATCGGCCGGGAGGTAAAGTTTGTCAATTTTCACAATTACATCTTCAATGATCCCCTTTGGAAACTTTATGCTTTGATCCGCAAGTTGCAATGACATACTTGTTGGCCTCAATTGACCTCCATTTAGCTTCTTAAATACTCCAAAGGGCATGAGATTTATTGAAGCTCCAAAGTCACATAATGCTCTTCCAAATTGCAAACCTCCAATCTCACAAGGTTGCGTTTTTATAGAAAATGATTCGGGATCTTTGAGCTTTGGTGGCAACTTCTTTGTAAGTAATGCACTACAATGCTCCGTTAAGCACAAAATTTTGTCTCCATGCAATTTTCTCTTTGAAGTAAGGACTTGTTTCATGAATTTGGTATAAGTAGGCATGTTCTCAAGTGCCTCCATGAAAGGGATGTTGATCTCTAGCTTTTTGAAAATCTCTAGAAATTTCTTGAATTTCTTTGACTTATCTTCATCCCTTAGCCTTTGGGGGAATGGCATATTAACATGCTTTGGCTCATGATGCTTAGGATCCTTGCCTTCATTCATCGTTTTGGCTTGCCCAATTGAAGACTCCCATTTTTCTTTGACTTCATCCTTAACCCTTTCTTGTTCTCCATTCTTTAATGAATTTCTCCCAACTCTTTCTTCCAACTCTTTACGACTCCAAAGGGTAATAGCCTTGCATTGCTCCTTAGGGTTTGGAATGGTGTCACTCGGAAGCACTCCTAACGGCCTCTCCAGATTGTTCAACCTTGCCAATTGTCCCAATTGAATCTCCAAATTTCTTGTTGAAGCCTTCAAATTCTCATAATCTCTTTTATACTCTTCCGTTTTCCTATCCAATTCTCTTCTCAAATATTCAGCTTCTCTTTTCCAACCTTTTTCACGCAAATTATCTCTAGGAGCATATTGATCATGGTACATGGGTTGGGAAGAATTTGCATAATGGAAAGGAGGTCTTTGTTGTTGGTTTTGAAAAGAAGGATTGGGGAAATTTTGATATGAGTTGGGTTGGACATTTCTTTGATGTGGTGGTTGATAAGGTCTAGATGAGGAATTCGGAGCTTGAGTGTGTTGGGCATTTTGAGGTGGAGAATTTGGTTGGTAAGGAAGGTTGGATTGGTTGTTGGTATTACTCCATGAGAAATTTGGGTGATTCCTCCAAGACGGATTGTAAGTGTTCCCATAAGCTCCGGATTGGTTCCTTGGAAATGAAGATTGATTAGCCACGTAATTGATTTGTGGCTCATTGGCTCCATATGGCATGTCACAATTCCCATTGGCATGGCCGCCTCCACAAAATTCACATGTCATGCTTGGTTGAGTTGGAGAAGAAGTCATAGCATTCACACTACTAGGTTTCTCTAGATTCTCCAACGCCTTTACCAAGTTATTCATCACATTCATGAACATGCTTTGTTGGGCTAAAAGGGTGTCTTGCATGTTTAGATTCAAAGCTCCACTACTTGCATTGGCTTGATTAGCTTGATGTTGAACCACCGGTGGAGTTATCGGTCCATGATGGTAGTGGTTGTATGCCATCCTATTTAACAATTCTTGAGCTTCTTCCAGAGTCTTAAATGAGATAGAACCGTCGGCGGAGGCATCTACAATAGATTTCATCTGTTGAAGTAAACCATTGTAAAATGTTTGAACTTGAAGCCACAAAGGTATGGCATGATGCGGGCATTTTCTTAGCAACTCTTTGAATCTTTCCCAAGCTTCCCCTAGGCTTTCACCAACATCCGTTGTTTGAACGATGTAATCTCATTCCTTAATTTAGAGGTTCTTGCTGGAGGAAAGTACTTCGCCAAGAACTCTTGAGCTAGTTGGTTCCAAGTGGTGAATGTTCCTTGGGCATGGGATTGCAACCACGACTTTGCCCTATCACGAAGAGAAAAAGGAAACACCCTCATGCGAACACAATCCGGGTGTACTCCATTAAACTTGAATGTGTCCAATACTTCTTCAAAATTCATGAGGTGTGTATAAGGGTCCTCATTTGGTCCACCTCTGAACATGGCATGGGTTTGGAGCATTTGGATTAGGACGGAATTGATTTCGAAATTGTTGGCTTGTACGGGCATCTGTGCAATGCTTGAGTTCGCCCCATCAACATTAGGTAAAGCATACTCCCTCAATGGCCTTCCATTCCCATTCATGTCATTCCCATTCCTATAGTCACCCATTCCATTATTTTCACCAACCTCTTCTTCTTCGTTCTCCATGTTCACATTTACTTGATCAGCATTAAGGCATGTGCCATTTCTATCCTCTCTTGCTCTTGTTGCACCCTTCTCAACCTTCGAATTTGTCTTAGCTCTTTCTCCCTTTCCTTGTCTAAGCAAATGAATGGCTCTTGAGCTCCTCTTACCATGCACTACACAAAACCACAATAGTCAATTGAAGTTCCAAGTCAATTCCTCAAGACAACCAAATCAAACATAAAAATCAACAAAATTAAAAACTAAATTAAACTAATCTAAAGTGCTTAATAAACACGACCCATAAAGCGCTTGATATTGCCAAAACCGAATACAATCCCCAGCAACGGCGCCAAAAATTTGATGGCTTCTTTTTACCACATCTAGTTATAATTCAATTAAACACCTAAATCCTACAACTAATTAGATGGCATCCCGCAAGTATACGATTGTCAATTAGTAGCTAGGGATGTAGGGATCATTCCCACAATGATTGTTGGTTGCAATGACCAAGGTTTAAAGGTATGTGTGTAGTTAAGCTAATTCAAATGGACTAGATGATAGAACTATTCTAATGAAAACTACAATTTAAATTATAACCTAATTTAATTTGATTAAGACTAAAACTTAGAACAAGTGAGTCAATCAATTAAAAAGACTAAAGAAGAAAGAAAAATTGAATACTAAAAGTATTCATTTCTAAAGTGAAAACTTGATAAAGATAAACTAGGAAATTAAATGTTTTTGGATTTTTCTAGTAGAATTAAAGAAACCCACTAAGAATTGACTAGAAATTAAAGCTGGAAATTAAAAATTCTTAAGTAGAAAGCAAGAAATTCATAAGAACCCTAATTTTACTAAAAACCCTAATTTGAAAGCAAAGAAATTTTTAGTAAATTAGGTAAGAAAGCAATTAAAAATTACATCTACTTGAAGCTTACGAAAAACCCACTACGATTATCTAATAAAAATGAAAACTTGACAAGAAATTTAAAGAAGATCTAAGATGAAGATAAAGAGAAATTTCTATTTAGAAAAGGTAACTTGTAGTTAAATCTAGCTATCCTCAGCTATCTAGAATTATCTAAAACTCTCTACTCTAAACTATCTACTCTTACTCTACTTTCTTTCCTTTCAAAACTAATTCTACTTAGCTTAAATAGTGCAGCATTATACAAGGCAAAAATCAGGGTTTTTGGGGTGAAAGTTTACAAAATTGCCCTTACAACTTAGCATTTAGCGAGTCGAGACCGCGGTCTTGAAGTTTTGAGACCGCGATCTGGACTCTAAAATAGTAACACTAAATCCCGAGTCGAGATCGCGATCTGGAACAGTCGAGATCGCGATCTGGAACAGTCGAGACCGCGATCTTGACTCTCCTTCCAGCAGTCTTCATTTCCTTCCATTTTGCAATTTCGTCCCTTTGGCTTTGTTCCTTCCATCTTCTAACCTTTAATTTTTAACCTGCGTAATATTAACACCATTAAGCACTTAATTAAACTAAAAATTTAACACAAAATTATCATAATTAATTCTAAAACGAAAATACAAATACATATGATAAAGAAATTAACTAAAATCTTCAATTACTTATCTAATTTCGGAATTTAAACTATCAAAATGCTATAATTTAGAGGAAAATAACTCTAGTTTACTAGAGTTATCATCAAGTACTTGAGGAAGTTCTTAATAGCAATCCATTGCTCTTCTCATGGATCAGTCTGATTTCTGCTAGTAACACTTACAACATAACTAATATCAGGTCTTGTATATAGCATGGTATACATTAGACTATGTATAGCAGACACAGAAGGTATCTTCACCATTCGATCCCTTTGCACGTGATTTTGGGCTCATCTATATAGAAAGGTGAATTCCATGTCTAAAAGGTAATAACATCTCTTTAAACTCTCCATGATGAACCTGTTCAATACGTTGTCTATGTATTGACTTTGGAAAAGACCAATGATCTTTTTAACTCTATCTCTCTAGATTCGAATTACAAGCTATAGGTTGCTTTCCCCAAATCCTTAATGGAAAAGGCCTTTCACAACCATTCTTTGACCTAAGACTGCTAAGGTCTAAAACAAGCTTCTAGAAGTTGGAACATTTGTTTTGGTAAAGTAGTCAAAGGATTTGAATTCATTAAAAATGAGGGTGAACAATTTGTCTATAAGAAGACTAGTGGGAGTGCAATAACCTTCCTAGTTCTGTGTGTTGATGACCTACTATTGATCAATAATGATCTTAGAATGTTAATATCAGTTAGAGTATGATTGACAAAGACTTTTTTCATGAAAGATTTGGGAGAAACAACCTATATCCCTGGAATTTGAATCTGTAGATATAGATTTAAAAGGTTAATAGGGCTTTCCAAAAGTCTGTATATTGACACCATCCTGAAGAGGTTCAGCATGGAGAATTCCAAAAGAGGTTTAATAGCTTTTATACATGGAATTCACCTTTCTAAAGAGTGGGGCACAAAATCACCTGAAGAAATGGATCGAATGACAAAGATACATCATGCATCCGCTACAGGTATTTTAATGTATGCCATGCTATTTACCAGATTGATAAGTTAGTCATGTTGTAAGTGTTTCTATTAGATATCAGTCTATTCCTGGAAAAGAGCACTGGATTGCTGTTAAGAACATCCTTAAGTACTTGAGAAGGACTAAGAATCTTTTCTTTGTTTATGAGAATAGAGAGCTAAAAGAAAATGAGTATATAGATTTAGATTTTTAGTCTAACATGGATGATAGAAAATCAACATTGATCTTTGTGTTTACTCTCAATGGTGGAGCAGTAAATTGGAAGTGTTCCAAACAAAATACAATTGTAGACACTACCATCGAGACTGAATACATGGCTATATCTGAGGCTGCAAAGGAGGTCAGTTGGATTAAGAAGTTCATCATTGAACATGGGGTTGTTCCTACCATTAGTGATCCAATACCTTTGTATTGTGACAATAATAGAGCCAATGCACAAGATATGAAACCAAGATCTCACAAGAAATCCAAACATATTGAGACACGATATCATATCATTAGAGAAATCGTCGGAAGACAAGACATCGGTGGTACAAAAAATTAGGATGCTTGACAAGGCACAGACACTACAACAGTGTGATCGACATTTTGAAAAGATGGGTATGAGATACCAAGGCGATTGGCTTTAGTACAAGTGGCAGATTGTTGTGTAGTGCTCTAAATTCAATTGACTCATAATGAGTGTATAGAAAATCTTTATGTTTAAGCTTACCTCACATTTTAATCAATGGCGAATTTATGTTTCATTCATGTATTTCTAGTAATAGACTTATTTTGAATGAGTCCATTGGGTGATGTTAAAGATTTATTCACAAAGGTTATGAATATGAGGCACTAAATCTTTAATGATATCATTCATAAATATTTATAGTTCCTAGTGGAGGGTACTTAACTAGGCACTACTACCCTTAGAAGCTAGTATCATGACTTTGTCTCAATGTGATATGAGTTATTCACATGGAAGAATGATCGAGTCTCATATCATTTCACATGAGTTGTGAGGAATGACACGATAGATAATTGCTAAATTGCAATGTGTTGAACTAGACCATAACTGATATTGGATCACATAGGGTTTTCACTTGTTAAAGATCTACCAATGTCATGATTGTGTGGATTGGTCCTTCGACTTATAGTTTTATGAACAACTCATACTTGAATATATGATGTTCATGGAGTATAATATTGTACTTTTTTAGGGTATAATAAAATACTAATTGGCATCAGGTAGTTCAAACATGGAGAGATTGCATATCACGTAAGAATCCATTACTCTTATGTGAAACATAAAGAAGGCGTCAAAGATATAATAATGATCAATTTTAGCAAGGAAATCCTTGTTCAAGGTAGTTGATGTATAAAGGAAAGATTTTCCTAATTAAGTATACGTTCTAAGATACATACAAGTCATATAAAAGATCATAGATCGGCTTGACAAGGAAATCCTAGCCATGATCTAAAATTGATACCGAAACAGAAGGATTTTACCACATAATAATCATGATATAAATGTCCATGATGAATTCCTCTCATACATATCCAATTGATAGCCATGATAGGTTGTTATACATCACTCATGGACTTTAGAGGCAATTTGGAAGTTAAAAGTTAATATCTCAAAATGATGCTTTTAGGATTTTGATTTCGGTTATGAGATAATGGAAAAAAACCCTTGATCTAGTTGGTCATTATCAATTTATTTGATAATCCCGATGTCATTAGGATCATGAACCCATTTGGTCACACACACAAGGGCATGATGATCAATTAAGTTCAAACTAGTAGAAGAAAGAGCAAGATTTGCATAGTATGTGTCCTATTCTATGGTGATGCATGGCATGCACTAATTAAGCCTTAAAGGGGTTCATGCCAATTTTAAAGATGGGTAAAATTAGGAATATAGTAACAAAAATGGCAATTGGACTAGAAAATGCAATTCTCATTACAATCTAGATGTGTATAAGTTACAGATGAAGTTCAATCGTACCTGAATTTCGTCTTGCTTGGAGGGATTAAGGCTTCAGAAAATCCCTTTAGCTCTACAGGATTCAGATCAAGTCTTATCAAAATCGGATTTCCTTTTTGTTTGTCCCAAAGCAACCTAAGAGGGGGGGGTGAATTAGGTTTCTTAAAAATGACTTTGAGAAATATTGTGATTTTCAAATTAAATGCAGATATAACAAAATCAATAGACCAGTAAAGTAAAGAGAGAATAAATTAAACAATCAATACTTCCAAGCTAGCAAGCTTGAAGTATCAAATCTCTTGAATGCTTCACACACTTGGTGAGCCAATAATCTTTACAAAGTTGGGAAGTTCTTGCTCACACTAAAACTCTTTTAGTTGAGCCAAGAATCTTACTTACAACCACACTTTTATACAAGATTATCACTCCACTCAAAGTTGAATTACACTCACAATTGCACACTAATACAACAAAGCACTATAGTCAATTTGCACTCAAATTACTCTTTTCTAAGGCTTGTATTCAATGTATTAGATGCTATTTTCAGATTTTTAAAGCATCTATTTATAAGAGCAATAAATTACTTCCAGGAGTGGTTTCAACTACTTCCTAACGGCTAAGTAATAAATGCACAAAAAATAGCCGTTGGGGTTTCGGACGTCCGAGAAGGATTGAGTGTGTCCGAGGCAGCGTCCGATCTTCTTTCAGTTTTGTTGAGAGGCTTCATTCGGACGTCGTGCATGCGTCCGGTCCTTCGTCCGACAGAGGTTTCGGACGGTCCTGAGCGTCCGAAAGAAAGGCAGTAGGATCCCATTCTTTCTGCCAGTTCGTTCGGACGATGCAATGCGTCCGAGGAGTTTTGACCTAGTTCGGACGGTTCTGTGCGTCCGAAAGATCTGTTCCTGCAAAAGCTTGTTTTACAGAGTTAAGTGTTTATGTCATCATCAAAATAAGGTTTGGAAAACATCAATCTCCCCCAAACCTATCCATAGACGGTTCTTAGATTCATTGATCTTCTGATTACTCCCCCTTTTGACATCAATCAAAAAGACTCCCTCTTAGAACATGCAAGTAGTTTGATAGAAATGAAACAAGTTTAATACATCCAACTGAAAAAGGTTAATGGTGCTAGAGACAAGAATATACACAACAAAGGCACAGAAAAGCTGAAAACCAAAAGAAATGCTGAAAGGTTCTAACAAGCAGAGAACTGTTGAAAACAAAGTACAAAATGGAAAAAGGAACTAATGTGAGTCATTGCGCTTCTTGGAGTGCTTTTCAATCTTTTGTCGTTTGGATGGAACATCTTCAGCGGTGGCTTCACTATCATCCTCCTCTTCGGTACGACATTGCATGATAAAGTCAAACGTGTCGTCAACATCTTCATCATCGTCGTCATTGTCATCGGCAGCTCCTTGAGCAGCTTCGGCATTGTCGTCACGTGTATGTTCATCTTCAGGTTCATCACTATCGGAAGATGACTCAAGTGGATATTGGGACTGAAGATTAGCAAATTGAACTTGAGCCGACTTGCAGCTCTAGCAGACATGCCAAGACTGAGTGCCTCTTGGAGAATCATTTGACGAGTTTAAAGTCGTTTTAACTTTTGATTTGTGCGACGTTGAAATGAACTGACTTGAGTGCTCAGAGAGGTAAGAAGTCCACAGATATGTGAAAGAGATGGTTCAGAAGTAGATGGTGCAGATGTAAGTGGAGGTGGTTGAGGAGTAGGAGAATGAGGGATAGCAAAATCAGAGGTGGAGGCATGGGATTGTGACTGTGCAATATCAAAGGCTGCCTTAGTTAGCCATTGATCGTTGAAAAAACGGAGGCCTTTGCGTTCAATGTAGGATTTGTTAAAATAGGGAGGATACTGTTTGTTTCCGCAGAAAGGAATGTTGAGGAAATCAAAAATTTTGGTGAGAAATTTTCCAAAAGGAATGTTTCTTCGGGTATCAGTGAGAAAGAGTTCCCATAGGGAACAAAAAAGATACCCAAAATCAAGAGGAATACCCTTGAAAACACAAAAAAATAAGTATAGTTGCATTCCAGATCATATATTCCATCCGTGAGTTGGCAATAACAGATTTGTGACAAGGGTGTACAGAATATTGAGTTCAGGAGCGAGCAATGTAGTTTTGGCTTTCGAGGCCTGTTTAAAATGGATGTTAAAAATTGCTCTAACTTCATCAATATCAAACTAGTATCATTAGCGGGCCATTTGTCTAACGAAAAGAAATAGGAAAAATCAGTGGGGTTTGAGACTTCACATTCAAAAATGGTGTTAACGATGTTTGATGAAATTTCAAGATCAGTGTTGTTAACACGAGAAATGAGAGTGCAAACAGTAGGACCTTTCCGAAGATTGGCCGTGAACTGAAGCACCATGTCATGATAAACAGGTAAATCAAGATGCACAAGATGACCCCAATTTTGTTTTTCAAAACAAGATTTGATAATGGGAAGATTATATTCATCAAATAGACTAGGAGACGCAGGACGTTGAACGATTATAGATTTACTTAAAAGGGAAGTATACCGTTCGGATGCCACTTGGCATCGATAAATTTTGATAAAATTGGAGTGGTGGAGACTTGAGGATTGGCTGATGATTCTCCTCGTACTTCAGCCTTCCCTTTAGTTTTTCGACCCCGATTTGCTGTAGAGGAACCTCCGCGAGATTTCACTATTGTAATAAAAGAAGAGAAAATTGAAAAATTTTGAGGATTGGTGAAATTTTGAGGAAATGAGATGGTGGATGGGGGAAATTAGATGTGATTTAGGTGATAAGGGCTATGGGTAGGATGATTTTCCAATCAATTTTTTAAGAGAGAGTGGGAATTTGTAGGGGGTAGTGGAGAGACAAATTTCGCTAGAGGGTTTTCGGGAGA
This sequence comes from Cinchona pubescens, assembly GCA_025175665.1. Lineage (NCBI taxonomy): Eukaryota > Viridiplantae > Streptophyta > Magnoliopsida > Gentianales > Rubiaceae > Cinchona > Cinchona pubescens. Next base: position 216,588 of record JANKKI010000319.1, on the reverse strand, counting down.
GGTAGTGAGTCCGAAATGGGGAAGTTCGACGGTTTTAATCGAACAGGGGCACCTTTCTGACGGCCGAACGTTTGGTATGCGTCCGACGAAGCGTCCGAAAGCTGAAGAACGGACGACCGAAGGAGGAGCCAATGCGTCCGAAGTTCTTTCGGACGATGGTGCGCATCCGGATCCTAACATAGATTTCCAGAGAGTTTGGTAAAAAAGAAAATAATGTTCGGACGATTATGAGCATCCGAGAAGAAACATAGGCTTTCGGACGATCCAGAGCGTCCGAAATAAAAGGTGTTCGGACGAATAAGTGCGTCCAAACTATGAACCTAGGCCAGATTTATTTGTAAAATCCCCAAACATTTTCTCAGCAATTCAAAGCGATCTAGAGCTAAGGGTTTTGTAAAAATATCAGCTAATTGATCTGAAGTAGGCACAAAATCAACACGAATTTCCTTTTTACAAATGAGGTCTCTAATGAAATGATGCTTAACATCAATGTGTTTGGTTCTAGAGTGCATAACAGGATTTTTTGTGAGATTAATTGCACTAGTGTTGTCACACAATATAGGAACACAATAAAAAAATTGTTCAAAATGTTTCAGAGTATGTTTCATCCAAAGAAGTTGGAGCACAACAATTTCCGACAAGAATGTATTCGGCTTCAGCCGTAGAAAGAGAAATTGTGTTCCTATTTGTGTGAACCAAGACACAAGACAATTTCCGAGAAAATAACACATACCACTGGTACTTTTTCTATCAATTTTACACCCAGCAAAGTCAGCATCAGAATAGCTAATCAGATCAAATGTAGAGGACTTTGGATACCACAGACCAAAATCCGTTGTTCCTTTTAGATATCTAAAAATTCTTTTCACAGCTATCAAATGTGATTCTTTAGGGCAAGATTGAAATCTAGCACATAAACAAACAACAAACATGATATCTGGTCTACTGGCAGTTAAGTAAAGTAGACTTCCGATCATACCTCTATACAGTTTTTCATCAATACTATTACCTTCTTCGTCTTTATCGAGTTTGGTTGAAGTACACATTGGCGTACCAACTTGTTTGCAATCTTCCATACCAAATCGTTTGAGCAGCTCTTTTGTGTACTTGATTTGTGTAATAAATCTTCCTTCCTTAGTTTGATGAACTTGTAGTCCAGGAAAAATTGCAACTTGCCCATCATACTCATCTCAAACCTCTCTTCTTGCATTAATTATGAAAAATCCTTGCACAAACTTTCATTAGTTGCTCCAAAAATAATATCAACAACATAAATTTGAACAATTAACAATCCTTTTAAATCCGTTTTTGTAAAAAGTGTGGTGTCAACTATACCTCTTTTGAAACCATTTTCTATCAAGAAGCCACTTAATCTTTCATACCAAGCTCTTGGAGCTTGTTTCAAACCATATAAAGCTTTGGATAGTTTGAAAACATAATTTGGAAGATTTTTATTTTCAAAGCCTGGAGGTTGTTCGACAAAAACTTCTTGGTCGATAAAGCCATTTAAAAAGGCACTTTTGACATCCATTTGAAATAATTTGAAATTATTGAAACATGCGAATGCAAGAAACATGCGAATGGATTCTAACCTAGCCGCGGTTGCAAAGATTTCATCAAAGTCAATACCTTCTTCTTGAGCGTAACCTTTTGCAACAAGTCTAGCTTTGTTTCATATGATTTCACCTTTGTCATTTAAGGATAATTTGTTTCTAAAACCCATTTAGTACCAATAACGGGATGAGAAGAAGGTCTTTCAACTAAGGTCCATACATTATTTTTCTCAAATTGACTAAGTTCATCTTCCATAGCTTTAACCCAATATTCATCACTCAAAGCAACATCTATATGTTTAGGTTCAATGTGAGAGAGCAATGCACAATTAATATTCAAAGGTTTATGAGAACGAGTAATTACCCCATCGGATAGATCACCTATGATTAAATCTTGAGGATGACTAGAGATGACTCTCCAAGCTTTCGGAAGATCATTTTGAGCATCCTCATTCTTTTCATCATCAATTTGATGGTTGTTGATATTAACGCTTGATGTAATCTCTTGATGATCTCCATGAATAACGAGCTTTTCGAGCTCCTTTAAAATACCTACATTTTCATCTTCACATAAATTCTATGAGATAACATCATTAGTTTCATCAAATGTAACATGCACAACTTCTTCAATCAAAAGCGTTCTTCTATTGTAATCACTCGGTATGCTTTCTTGTCGCTAGAATATCCTAGAAAAATTCCTTCATCCGATTTTTTGTCAAATTTTCCAAGGTTTTCTTTGATTTTTAAAATAAAGCATTTGCAACCAAAAACTTTGAAATAGCTCACAACGGGTTTTCTACAAAATATGAGTTCATAAGGAGTTTTATTGAAAGAGGATCTTAATAAAACTCGATTCATAACATAACAAGCCGTGTTAACCGCTTCGGCCCAAAAGTATTGTGGTAAGTCACATTCACTAATCATAGTTCTAGCCGTTTCTTGAAGAGTCCTATTTTTTCTTTCAACAACACCATTTTGTTGAGGGACTCTAACAACCGAAAACTCATGAAAGATACCGTTGTGATCACAAAAGTCGGGAAATGAAATTTAAATTCGGCACCATTGTCATTCCTTAGACGAATAATTTTTGTATCCAATAAGTTTTGAATTTTGGAAAACAATTTTACAAATTTTTCAAATGCTTCATTTTTGTGATTCTCTACAAGAAATAATACCCAAGTAAATCTAGAATAGTCATCTACGATAACAAATGCATATTTGCAACCACCTAAGCTAGCATATTGAGTAGGTCCAAATAAGTCTAAATGCAACAATTCTAAAGGTTTATGAGTAGACACAAAATTCTTTGGTTTAAAAGAAACTTTGACTTGTTTACCAAATTGGCATGCATCACAAATTTTATTTTTCAAAAATTTCAGTTTTGGCAAACCTCTTACCAAATCTTTCTTGGCAAGTTTTCAATCAAATCCATATTAAAATGACAAAGTCTTCTATGCCAAAGCCATGGATCATCTATGGAAGCGGTAAGACATTTTACATTGCTATTGCTAATTTTATCAAGATGAATCACATACACATCATTGTGCCTAGTGCCCTTGAATAAGACAACATGATTTTTATCAAGGATAAGACATTCATGCTTGGTAAAAAATACATATAAATTTTTGTCACAAAGTTGACTAACACTTAATAAATTATAGTTCAAACAAATTATCAACAAGAAGCACATTCTTAATCAAGGTTTCACCATTTTTACCTACATCATCGATGCCGATTGATTTTGCTTTATTGTTATCTCCAAAAGTGACTTTTTCACTGTTTTTGGATGTGAGATTTGTGAAGAGAGAAGCATCACCCGTCATGTGCCTTGAACATCCACTATCTATGAATCACTTAGCATTGTTGGTGATGTTAAGTACCTACACAATAAATCAATTGATAACTTTTGGTACCCATGTTTTCTTGGGTCCATTTGAGTTAGTGAAATTGCTTTCAATCCATGCAACTTTCATTCCAAGTTTTTCGTTCTTCTTGACATGACACATATTTTTAACATGTCCATGTTGTTGGAAATATCTACAAATAATGCTTTTATTACTATACAAAGATGATTTTGGTTTTACAATACATAAGTCATCCCTTCTAAACATGACAAAATTTTTGTTGATAGCTATATTTCTATTTCTTTTCATATCAACAATATTTTCTTTCTTTCTAATTAAGAGAGCATTCAAATAATCCATTCTTTTCTTCAAGGAGGCTTGTTCTTCCTTGACCTTTGATCTCACATGCATTCTTTTCTTCAAATCACGATTTTCTTGTGATAGCCTATTGTTTTCATTTACAAGTTTAGAGTTAGCATTCAATAAAGCATTTGACTTTTTAACTAACTCCTTATTTCTAGCATATGATTCCTTTAAGCTATCATGCAATTTCAAAATGAAAGCTTCAAGATCATCTTCATCATTTTCATTGTTGGAGTCATAGTTAGAATTTACCTCATCATCTCCAATGGCCATAAAGGCCATTTGTGCCGACTCCATTTCTTCTTCAATTTCTCCTTCGGAGTTGCAATCATCCCATGTGATTTGAAAGTTATTGAATCTCGGTTTTCTTCCTTCCTTCTTTTTCTTGGAAGGACACTCATTTGCAAAATGTCCGACTTGACTGCATTCAAAGCATTTTTCGTTTTGCTTCTTCATTTCTAAGCCTTGACTTCCCTTTGAAATTATTTGAGTTTGTAGCTCCGCCTCTTCTCATTCTTCGTTTGTTGATGTAATATTTGAGAAATCCTTTGGTGATGAGTGCAAGATCTCCTTCATCAAGATCTTCATCTTCTAGATTGATGGAGCTATTTTCATCTTCCTCTTGAGAGGTCTTTAGAGCAATGCTCCTTCTTGGCCTTGCTTCTTCATCATCCACACCCTTGGCCTTTAACTTGAGTTCATAAGATTTAAGAGAATTGATTAGTGATTCAATAGGCATTAAATTTAAATTCTTGGCTTCCTCCATAGCAATGGTTTTGGCATCCCATTCTTTGGATAGGGCATTTAGGATTTTTCTATTTTTTTCACCCAAAGAGTACTCCTTACTCAAGGCTTCAAGATCCTTTATAATGTCATTGAACCTGCAGTACATTTTGTCTATGTTCTCATGTGGTTCCAATTGTGCATTATTTGAGAACTCTTCTTTGAAGTAGGTATTAGATATATTCTTTTGCGAATTATTATAATTCTATTTAACGACAACATCAATGTAATTAGTAAATAATTCTCGTTCATTGAATCTAGACACAAATTCTTATTCACTTAGTCAACAATTAATTAACCCAATGCTTACTCAACTTAGGTTCATTTAACGTTGGCAATATAGTATAATTTCTAATTCCAATACTTGCCTTTAGTACATAAACCAACATGCAACCCTTCACTCGAGTTGATTCATTTGCATCCAAGGCATTATAAAACACATTCATGGCTTTTGCATTCAATGTCAAGTTTGCCTTGTCTTGTGGAGTGAGCTCATTCCTTGTCTTTTCTCTTCTTCTATTTGTGTGATCATCAATGATAGAAGTTTTAAATAGACCTTCATTGACAACATACCACAAATCAATGTCAATAGATTGCAGAAATATTTTCATTCTATCTCTCCAACTAATAAAATTTGCCCCATTAAACATAGGGGGCCTGGTATGTCAGTAACGGATTGAACCTAAAAAAATAGAGCATTGTTGGTTGCCATATTTCTTTACTCAAAAGCAGTTTAAGCAATATAATGAGACCAAGCTCTGATACCAATTGTTGGGCCCAAAGCAACCTAAGAGGGGGGTTTTGAATTAGGTTTCTTAAAAATTACTTTGAGAAATATTGTGATTTTCAAATTATATGCAGATAGATGTGTATCAAGAGACAGGATATAAAGTAAAGAGAGAATAAATTAAACAATCAATACTTCCAAGCTAGCAAGCTTGAAGTATCAAATCTCTTGAATGCTTCACACACTTGGTGAGCCAATAATCTTTACAAAGTTGGGAAGTTCTTGCTCACACTAAAACTCTTTTAGTTGAGCCAAGAATCTTACTTACGACCACACTTTCATACAAGATTATCACTCCACTCAAAGTTGAATTACACTCACAATTGCACACTAATACAACAAAGCACTATAGTCAATTTGCACTCAAATTACTCTTTCTAAGGCTTGTATTCAATGTATTGGATGCTATTTTCAAATTATTAAAGCATCTATTTATAAGAGCAATAAATAGTGGTTTCAACTACTTCCTAACGGCTAAGTAATAAATGCACAAAAAATAGCTGTTGGGGTTTCGGACGTCCGAGAAGGATTGAGTGCGTCCTAGGCAGCGTCCGATCTTCTTTCAGTTTTGTTGAGAGGCTTCGTTCAGACGTCCGTGCATGCGTCCGGTCCTTCGTCCGACAGAGGTTTCGGACGGTCTTTCTGAGCGTCCAAAAGAAAGGCAGTAGGATCCCATTCTTTCTGCCAGTTCGTTCGGACGATGCAATGTGTCCGAGGAGTTTTGACCTAGTTCGGATGGTTCTGTGCGTCCGAAAGATCTGTTCCTGCAAAAGCTTGTTTTACAGAGTTAAGTGTTTATGTCATCATCAAAATAAGGTTTGGAAAACATCACTTTTCAGATCAACACACTTCCTTGGGACAACAAAGATAGACTCAGTCTAACCTTGAGTAGTTTTGAGGTTAGATATTCATCTAAGTGGTTTACCATTGAAGGAGCTCCACTAGTTAACATAGGGAACTAATACGTCGTATAGAAATTGAGTATTTTATGTTTGTTGAAGTAGTGCTCTAACTGGCCTACTAATTGATTTAAATAATTAATTTGAAGTTTAATAATGTATGAAAAATGTTTTCTATACGAATTAACAAACTTGCGTCTTTAGTTATCGTATTTAAGCCGAATAGAGACTTGGACTTTAAATACAATTATGTGATAATTAGATAACATATATGGGCTAGTTTAATAAAATTTAGAAAGTCCATGGTTATTTACTAATAACCCAAAGATAGAATTAACTCGAGGGGGAAAATTAGAGATTTCTGTTCCACCTTGTAGAATCGAGTTCTACTAAAACCAAATTTGCCTTAAATGGTCTATAAATACTCAAACTCTCTAGTTCAGATGAGTAGCAGCAATAACCTAAAAATTGGGGAGAAAAGATGCACTCCTAAGAGGGTGTTCCAACCTTCCCTTATCTCCTCTTTCCTAGTGCTTCTAGGATTAGGGTTTTTGGGCAAAAAGTGAATTCTTTCACTTGCTAGTTTATTTGTTTGGGATTTTCACTAGCAAGGGTATTAACAACTATCCATGAAAGGAGTTGATTGATCAAGTGCTTGTGTGGACAAGTAGAGACGTCATATGTTTGCGTTCTTCTTCTTTAGCACGGGCTTTGTCTGTTTACTGATGAAAATTCAATTTTTGAGGTATTAGATCTCTTCTTGACCTTTGGGTCATTTCCCAACAATTAATTTTTGTAAATGGATCTATGGATGAGGGTTTAGATTATTTATTTGATTATTTCAAAAGCGTTTAAATTTTTAAATATCTATTTATCGTAGTAACCTCAACCTTTACTCCATGATCCGATCATCTCAAAATTACCCTAAAGGTGGCCATTCATTCCTAAGCAAGGACTGGTGTAATAGTCACTTAGGTTGTAGCTACCAATGGAATTGTGAGTTTCGCAATTCGTCAGTATGCTGATCTATTCTTGTATTCGTCATGGCACTAAAAGTTGCTTATTGACTATTCTATATAGGCAATTATTTTCCTTTCTAATCTTGCATTATCATCTTTTTCTTTAGTTGGTCTAGATTTCCAACAAGTATAGGATGGCTGAGTTTTAGCATATCTATAGCCCATTAACTGTTTCATAGAGATTACTTGAGTTTGACCCACCAACATCTACGATATTCCATCAATCTGAGATTGAATACATTGTAGGGATGCCTGATGTTTTCCAAGCCTTACTTTGATGATGACATAAACACTTAACTCTGTAAAACAAGCTTTTGTAGGAACAGATCTTTCGGACGCACAGAACCATCTGAACTAGTCAAAACTCCTCGGACGCATTGCATCGTCCGAACGAACTGGCAGAAAGAATGGGATCCTACTGCCTCTCTTTTGGACGCTCAGGACCTTCCGAAACCTCTGTCGGACGAAGGAACGGAAGCATGCACGGACGTCCGAACGAGCGCTTCTCAACAAAACTGAAAGAAGATCGGACGCTGCCTCGGACGCATTCAATACTTCTCGGACGTCCGAAACCCCAACGGCTATTTTTTGTGCATTTATTATTTAGCCTTTAGGAAGTAGTTGAAACCACTATTTATTGCTCTTATAAATAGGTGCTTTAATAACCTGAAAAGGGTATCTAATACGTTGAATAGAAGCCTTAGAAAAGAGTAATTTGAGTGCAAATTGACTATAGTGCTTTGTTGTATTAGTGTGCAATTGTGAGTGTAATTCAACTTTGAGTGGAGTGATAATCTTGTATGAAAGTGTGGTCGTAAGTAAGATTCTTGGCTCAACTAAAAGAGTTTTAGTGTGAGCAAGAACTTCCCAACTTTGTAAAGATTATTGGCTCACCAAGTGTGTGAAGCATTCAAGAGATTTGATACTTCAAGCTTGCTAGCTTGGAAGTATTGATTGTTTAATTTATTCTCTCTTTACTTTACTGGTCTATTGATTTTGTTATAAAATACTCTGCATTTAATTTGAAAATCACAATATTTCTCAAAGTAATTTTTAAGAAACCTAATTCAAAACCCCCCTCTTAGGTTGCTTTGGGCCCAACAATTGGTATCAGAGCTTGGTCTCATTATATTGCTTAAACTGCTTTTGAGTAAAGAAATATGGCAACCAACAATGCTCTATTTTTTGAGGGTCAATCCGTTACTAGGCCCCCTATGTTTAATAGGGCAAATTTTATTAGTTGGAGAGATAGAATGAAAATATTTCTGCAAACTATTGACATTCATTTGTGGTATGTTATCAATGAAGGTCCATTTGAAGCTTCTATCATTGATGATCACACAAATAGAAGAAGAGAAAAGACAAGGAATGAGCTCACTCCACAAGACAAAGCAAACTTGACATTGAATGCAAAAGCCATGAATGTGTTATATAATGCCTTGGATGCAAATGAATCAACTCGCGTGAAGGGTTGCATTTCCGCTAAAGAAATATGGGATAAGTTGAAGGAAATATCATGAAGGGGGCGATGATGTTCGTGAGCAAAAGAAATCCCTACTTGTTGCCAAGTATGAGTCCTTCAAGATGGAACCACATGAGAACATAGACAAAATGTACTGCAGGTTCAATGACATTATAAAGGATCTTGAAGCCTTAAATAAGGAGTACTCGTTGGGTGAAAAAAATAGAAAAATCCTAAATGCTTTATCCAAAGAATGGGATGCCAAAACAATTGCTATAGAGGAAGCCAAGAATTTAAATTTAATGCCTATTGAATCTCTAATCAATTCTCTTACATCTTATGAACTTAAGTTAAAGGCCAAGGTAGTGGATGATGAAGAAGCAAGACCAAGAAGGAGCATTGCCTTAAAGACCTCTCAAGAGGAAGATGAAAACGGCTCCATCAATCTTGAAGATGAAAGATCTTGATGAAGGAGATCTTGCACTCATCACCAAAGGATTTCTTAAACATTACATCAACAAACGAAGAATGAGAAGAGGCGGAGCTACAAATTCAATAAATAATTTCAAAGGGAAGTCTAGGCTTGAAATGAAGAAGCAAAACGAAAAATGCTTTGAATGCGGTCAACTCGGGCATTTTGCAAATGAGTGTCCTTCCAAGAAAAAGAAGGAAGGAAGAAAACCAAGATTCAACAACTTTCAAATCACATGGGATGATTGCAACTCCGAAGGAGAAGTTGAAGAAGAAATGGAGTCGGCACAAATGGCCTTCATGGCCATTGGAGATGATGAGGTAAATTCTAACTATGACTCTAATGATGAAAATGGTGAAGATGATCTTGAAGCTTTCATTTTGAAATTACATGATAGCTTAAAGGAATCATATGCTAGAAATAAGGAGTTAGCTAAAAAGTCAAATGCTTTATTGAATGCTAACTCTAAACTTGTGAATGAAAACAATAGGCTATCGCAAGAAAATCGTGATTTGAAGAAAAGAATGCATGTGAGATCAAAGGTCAAGGAAGAACAAGCCACCTTGAAGAAAAGAATGGATGATTTGTATGAATGCTCTTTTAACTAGAAAGAAAGAAAATATTTTTGATATGAAAAGAAATAGAAATGTAGCAATCAACAAAAATTTTGTCATGTTTAGAAGGGATGACTTATGTATTGTAAAACCAAAATCCTCTTTATATGGTAATAAAAGCATTATTTGTAGATATTGCCAACAACATGGACATGCTAAGAATATGTGTTATGTCAAGAGGAATGAAAAACTTGGAATGAAAGTTGCATGGATCGAAATCAATTTCACTAACTCAAATGGACCCAAGAAAACATGGGTACCAAAAGTTATCAATTGATTTATTGTGTAGGTACTTAACAACGCCAACAATGCTAAGTGGTTCATAGATAGTGGATGTTCAAGGCACATGACGGGTGATGCCTCTCTCTTCACAAATCTTACATCCAAAAACAGTAGAAAAGTCACTTTTGGAGACAACAACAAAGCAAAATCAATCGACATTGGTGATGTAGGTAAAAATGGTGAAACCTTGATTAAGGAAGAATGTACTTCTTGTTGATAATTTGAACTATAATTTATTAAGTGTTAGTCAACTTTGTGACAAAAATTTATATGTTTTCTTTACCAAGCATGAATGTCTTATCCTTGATAAAAATCATGTTGTTTTATTCAAGGGCACTAGGCACAATGATGTTTATGTGATTCATCTTGATAAAATTAGCAATAGCAATGTAAAATGTCTTACCGCTTCCATAGATGATCCATGGCTTTGGCATAGAAGACTTTGTCATTTTAATATGGATTTGATTGAAAAACTTGCCAAGAAAGATTTGGTAAGGGGTTTGCCAAACCTGAAATTTTTGAAAAATAAAATTTGTGATGCTTGCCAATTTGGTAAAGAAGTCAAAGTTTTTTTTAAACCAAAGAATTTTGTGTCTACTCATAAACCTTTAGAATTGTTGCATTTAGACTTATCTGGACCTACTCAATATGCTAGTTTAGGTGGTTGCAAATATGCATTTGTTATCGTAGATGACTATGTCTAGGTTTACTTGGGTATTATTTCTTGTTCACAAAAATGAAGCATTTGAAAATTTTGTAAAATTGTTTTCGAAAATTCAAAATTTATTGGATACAAAAATTGTTCGTCTAAGGAGTGACAATGGTGCCGAATTTAAATTTGGGGGTTTTCTCGACTTTTGTGATCACAACGGTATCTTTCATGAGTTTTCGGTTGTTAGAGTCCCTCAACAAAATGGTGTTGTTGAAAGGAAAAATAGGACTTTTCAAGAAACGGCTAGAACTATGATTAGTGAATGTGACTTACCACAATACTTTTGGGCCGAAGCGGTTAACACGGCTTGTTATGTTATGAATCGAGTTTTATTAAGATCCTCTTTAAATAAAACTCATTATGAACTCATTTTTTGTAAAAAACCCGTTGTGAGCTATTTCAAAGTTTCTGGTTGCAAATGCTTTATTTTAAGAATCAAAGAAAACCTTGAAAATTTGATAAAAAGCTAGATGTAGTAAAGAGACTAGGAGTATTGTGATATTCTTCTGACAAGAAAGCATATGTAACTCTTTACAATAGAAGAAGCTTTTGATTGAAGAAGTCTTATGTTTCATTTGATGAAACTTATACACATCTCAATGTCTTTAAGAGACAGATCTTGATGTTCAGACATTCAATATGAGCTCGAATCTTGAAGGACTCATACTTGAAGTGGGATTTCTGTTGCTCATCAACATCCCTGTCTCTTATACACATCTAGATGTGTATAAGAGACTCAAAATGATCTTCTGAAAGCTTGGAGATTCGTCTCTAGTCATCCTCAAGATTTAATCATAGGTGATCTATCTGATGGGGTAACTACTCGTTCTCATAAACCTTTGAATAGTAATTGTGCATTATTCTCTCATATTGAACCTAAACATATAGATGTTGCTTTGAGTGATGAATCTTGGGTTAATGCTATGCAAGATGAACTTAGTCAATTTGAGAAAAATAATGTATGGACCTTAGTTGAAAGACCTTCTTCTCATCCCGTTAAACGTTGGTACTAAATGGGTTTTTAGATACAAATTAAATGACAAAGGTGAAATCATAAGAAACAAAGCTAGACTTTTTACAAAAGGTTATGCTCAAGAAGAAGGTATTGACTTTGATGAAACCTTTGCACCCGTGGCTAGGTTAGAATCCATTCGCTTGTTTCTTGCATTTGCATGTTTCAATAATTTCAAATTATTTCAAATGGATGTCAAAAGTGCCTTTTTAAATGGTTTTATCGACCAAGAATTTTTCGTCGAACAACCTCCGGGTTTTGAAAATAAAAATCTTCCAAATTATGTTTTCAAACTCTCCAAAGCTTTATATGGTTTAAAACAAGCTCCAAGAGCTTGGTACAAAAGATTAAGTGGGTTCTTGATAAAAAATGGATTTAAAAGAGGTGTAGTTGACACCACTCTTTTTACAAAAATGGATTCAAATGGTTTGTTAATCGTTCAAATTTATGTTGATGATATTATTTTTGGGGCAACTAATTAAAGTTTGTGTAAGAGATTTTTCACATTTGATGCAAGAAGAGTTTGAGATGAGTATGATGGGCAAGTTGCAATTTTTCCTTGGATTACAAGTTCATCAAACTAAGGAAGGAACGTTTATTACACAAATCAAGTACACAAAGGAGCTACTCAAACGACTTGGAATGGAAGATTGCAAACAAGTTGGCACGCCAATGTGCACTTCAACCAAACTTACAAAAGACGAAGAAGGTAATAGTGTTGATGAAAAACACTATAGAGGTATGATCGGAAGTCTACTTTACTTAACTGCCAGTAGACCAGATATCATGTTTGCTGTTTGTTTATGTGCTAGATTTCAATCTTGCCCTAAAGAATCGCATTTGATAGCTGTTAAAAGGATTTTTAGATACCTTAAGGGTTCCATGGATTTTGGTCTGTGGTATCCAAAATCCTCTACATTTGACTTGATTAGTTATTCTGATGCCGACTTTGCTGGATGTCAAATTGATAGAAAAAGTACCAGTGGTATGTGTTATTTGAGATCTGGGAAATTGTCTTGTGTCTTGGTTTATCAAAAAACAAAATTCTATTTCTCTTTCTACGGCTGAAGCCGAATACATTGCTGCTGGAAATTGTTGTGCTCAACTTCTTTGGATGAAACATACTCTGAAAGATTTTGGTGTATTTTTTGATTGTGTTCCTATATTGTGTGACAACACTAGTGCAATTAATCTCACAAAAAATCCTGTTATGCACTCTAGAACCAAACACATTGATGTTAAGCATCATTTCATTAGAGACCTTGTTTGTAAAAAGAAAATTCGTGTTGATTTTGTGCCTACTTCAGATCAATTGCCTAATATTTTTACAAAACCCTTAGCTCTAGATCGCTTTGAATTGCTCAGAAAATGTTTGGGGATTTTACAGATAAATTTGGCATAAGTTCATATTTCGGACGACTTATTAGTCCGAACGACTATTCTTTCGGATGCTCTGGATCGTCCAAAAGCTTCTGTTACTTCTCAGACGCTCATAATCGTCCGAACATTATTCTTTATTTTTTACCAAACTCTCTGGAAATCTTCCGGACGCGCACCATCATCCGAAAGAACTTCGGACACATTGGCTCCTTCTTCGGCCGTCCGTTCTTCGGCTTTCAGACGCTTCGTCGGACGTATACCAAACGTTCGGCCGTCCGAAAGGTGCCCCTGTTTGATTAAAATCGTAAATCTTCCCCATTTCGGACTCACCACCTCCCCCGAAAACCCTCTAGGCGAAATTTTTCTCTCCACCACCCCCTCCAAATTTCCACCCTCTAGGAGGATGACAGTGAAGCCACTGCTGAAGATGTTCCATCCAAACGACAAAAGATTGAAAAGTGCTCCAAGAAGCGCAATGACTCACATTAGTTCTTTTCACATTTGTATTTTGTTTTCAGCAGTTCTTTGCTTGTTAGAACCCTTCAGCATTTCTTTTGGTTTTCAGCATTTCTATGGCTTGGTTGTATATTTCCTTGACTCTAGCACCATTAAACTTTTCAGTTGATATGTATGAAACTTGTTCCATTTCTGATGTGTCATAAGACTCAAACTACTTGCATGTTCTAAGGGGGAGTCTTTTGATTGATGTAAAAAGGGGAAGTAGTCTTCTCTATACTATTGTGCTTTGATGATTGATATCCAATTGTGATATATTGCAAATTGATTAGTCATATCCAATTGTTTTTACATAAAGGTTTGTCATCATCAAAAAGGGGCAGATTAATGTTTTCCAAACCTTATTTTGATGATGACATAAACACTTAACTCTGTAAAACAAGCTTTTGCAGGAACAGATCTTTCGGACGCACAGAACCGTCCGAACTAGGTCAAAACTCCTTGGACGCATTGCATCGTCTGAACGAACTGGCAGAAAGAATGGGATCCTACTGCCTCTCTTTTGGATGGTCAGGACCATCCGAAACCTCTGTCGGACGAAGGAACGGATGCATGAACGGACGTCCGAACAAAGCTTCTCAACAAAACTGAAAGAAGATCGGACGCTGCCTCGGACGCATTCAATACTTCTCGGACGTCCGAAACCCCAACGGCTATTTTTTGTGCATTCATTATCCGTTCCTTCGTCCGAAGTAGTTGAAACCACTCCTGACCATCCAAAAGATAGGCAGCTTTAATAACCTGAAAAGGGTATCTAATACGTTGAATAGAAGCCTTAGAAAAGAGTAATTTGAGTGCAAATTGACTATAGTGCTTTGTTGTATTAGTGTGCAATTGTGTGTGTAATTCAACTTTGAGTGGAGTGATAATCTTGTATAAAAGTGTGGTTGTAAGTAAGATTCTTGGCTCAACTAAAAGAGTTTCGGTGTGAGCAAGAACTTCCCAACTTTGTAAAGATTATTGGCTCACCAAGTGTGTGAAGCATTCAAGAGATTTGATACTTCAAGCTTGCTGGCTTGGAAGTATTGATTGTTTAATTTTTCTCTCTTTACTTTACTGTTCTATTGATTTTGTTATATCTGCATTTAATTTAAAATCTCAATATTTCTTAAAGTATTTTTTAAGAAACCTAATTCACCCCCTCTTAGGTTGCTTTGGGACCAACAATGCCTCAATTTGATTCTTGAGCCTTTCTGTTGTTTCTTATATATAAGCTCCAAACTATTTGGCCAAGTTTATCAAGGCATCTTCTACCCCTACTTTTTCCTCTTCTTGATCGGTTGGTGATGGTTGAAATCAAGGATCATCTTTGATGTTTGGTCTACTTGATTCAGGTATGGGCTCTTCTATCTCTTTAGCAGCTTTCATTAATTTGGACAAGAAATGGTCACTCTCTCTCTCTCTCTATCTCAAGGGCTGACTTTATGCATATGTAGGATCATGGTATGTAGCAAAAGAATAAGGCCATTCTTGGTAGCTCGAGAAAGAATTTGGATGGCCGGACTATCCCATTTGATAATCATAAGGATCGGGATCATATTGGTATGAATATTCCCAATAATATTAACCATTATAAAGAATGGAATCAGGACAATAATTATCTATTCGCTCTTCTAAGGCTAAAACACAAAAAATAAGTACTAATACAGAACAAAAAAAAAAAAAAGGAAAAATTGGAGAATTTCTTTGACTAGTAGCTAGCCTAAACTATCCATTAAAAAAAAGAAATCTTTTTTGGATTTTTTAAGAATAGAGACAAAAACGAAGAAAAAGGAAAATCTTTTTGGTTTTTTGAAATATTGAGAACACAGAATGACACTTGCACAAATTAAAGTAACAAGTAGATTTCATTCCCACAAGGACTATACTTGGCAAAGCGCTGCTAACTAGTAGAATGACACACACAATGTTCTATTTAAACACCCAATAATGTAGCTGATAATAAATGTAAATAACTAACTAACTAACTAAGTAAGCAATTAGAGTAAAGTTCAGATAATTAAATGTCTAGGGTTTATTTTTTCACATACTAATCCAAGTGAATGATAAATCAGTTCATTGTTCAACCAATTACTCATGTTGTTTAATAATCTAGGATTTTGGTGATACTTGTAGATCATTAAGACTCGGGCAATTCTACTAATCTTGACTAGTCCACTATATGTCTATGTAGATTAAAGCCCCGATTAGTGACATCTAGTATAAAATTTAACCGCAATTGACTACATAAGATGAGTAGGTGATAACTCTAGTTAGTAGATTTATTTTACTACTAAATACCATGTATTTTCCACTAAATACCATGTATTTTTCCCATGTTAGTCCCTTTTTAAATGAGTTTATGTGTTTTTACTTGAATTTCATGTTTAATAGTAGCTTCGGTAGTCTTAGAGTAGTATTAGGACTTTGGGTAGTATTTATGAACTAAAATAGGCTTAATTGATATTTATTGATTAAGGTGCATATTAACTTTATGAATTGTGGTGTATTTTGCAGGGATTATTTGGAACTGGGCAGCAAATTGAAGAATGGAAGAAGCCAAGGGCCAAAGACGTAATTCCTAGAAAATTTAAGAATGAAAGTCCAAGGTTGACTGAGACTAGTAACCGTGGTTACGAAGATCAAAGAAGAAAAGTGGTGATCGCGGTGTTCAGCCATTCGAGCTTCAGAGTTCAGTAATCACAATCACTAGATTATGGAATGAAACGTGACTTTAGCAACCGCGGTCACGCACTTGATGAAGACTTTGGTTAATGGAGCTAGTTCCCGCGGTCACCATTTTAAATTAGGAATTATGGTGACTGTAGTCTGAGAAGAATTCAGTGGTTTAACTTTAAAACACATAGTGGCAGGTGTAGTAGTAGATTTTTTTTTGGGTAACACCCTAGTGGGTTGTTATTTCATTGGTAAAAGCATCAAGTTTTACAATGCCAAATGTAGAGGCAATTCCGAGCATCCAAGAACAATAATCCTTTAATAGGAGGAGGAATTGTGGCTTGGTTATACTCAAGAAATGTAGCATGTTTAATGTCCTCATTTGCAAAGAAATCCGCTATTTGGTTTGCCTATGAATACATAAGAAAAGGAAAATTTCCTTCCTGAAAAAAAACTAATAATAAACTGAAAAAGAGAGTCAATGCTCCAAGGTGGTGTTGCTTTTCTATTCAAAGTGTTGATAATTGACAATGAATCCATTTCCACTTGGACCGATAAGGAGTTGCAACTTTGCACAAAGATGGAGGCCATTGACCAAGGCCATGAACTCTGCTTGAAAATTGGATTGAGTCTGATAATAGTTAGAAAAAGCAAGTATTAGTTGGCCATTATGATTCTGAATAACTCCTCTTCCTGCTGCAGCCGTACTCCCTTTAGAAGCAATTTTCACATTGAGTTTGAACATGCCATAAGGTAATGGAGACCAGTGCACTGCAATTGCCCTTCTCAGCCTCCTATGTATGGAAAATTGGCAAAGCTCCTAAAAGAGAAATATGTCATTAGCAGCACTATACCTAGTGAAAGGATGGATCAAAGAGATGTTTTTTAGGTAGGACCATATTTCAGCAATAATGTATTTTGACTGAATCTTCTGTCGCTCATAAAAAGCCTTGTTTGATGCTTTCCATAATGACTAGCAAATCAAGCTTGGAATGATTTTATGAACCACCTCCAATGCGGGTGAAGGTGTAGCATGCCACTTTCACAAAGTGAGCTTCTCCAAGAATAATTAGTAGAAGGGAAAATCAATTCTAGTCATGATTGAAAGAAGAGCCATACTTGGCTTGAAACTTTGCACGTAGTGAAAGGGTGATCCAAAGGTTCTTGTGCCTCACAAAAACAACACTTCGATGTTAGAGAAAAACCATATTTAGCTAGAATACCATCTAGACGGAGCCTCCTATTCAGTAACCTCTGCATAAAGATGGAGATTTTAGGTTGGATTCTTTCATTCCATATCATTTTCCTCGAGAAGATAGTGGGGAAAGTAGGTAAGGTGGAGGAGATTGAGAAGTGTCCATTTTTTCCGTGAGCTTCCATATGACATTTTTTGATTTGGTTGAGATGTTGAGAGTCCTCCTATAAACAATTTCTCCTACTTTGTCCAGCTCTCCTGAAGAATATCTAGCATCAAACAACTTAAGGTCCCAACCATTGTGGTTCCAAATTTATGCAACTTCGAGGTTTTTATCAAAAACCTGCTCCACTTCTTGTGCAAGTATCCTTCTTTCTAGTAGTCCACGAATCAAACCAAAAAGAGGAGTTTTCATTCCTTAATAAGGACATTAGGCCATTTTTGGCTTCATCTCGTACTCTTAGCATCCTCTTCCACGTGAAAGAATCTCCTAAGGTCTCATTCATGGCACAAGGATGAATATTACCTTTCCAGTATTGTGCTCGAAGGAAGTTGCTTCAAAGTGAATTGCCTCTTTTGAATTTTTGCCATAGTTTGATGCTAAAGTCCTTTGACAAAATAGTAAGTAAGAGAATCCCTACTCCATTTTTAGCCGTAGCTTTAGAAATAGTTTTCCAAGAAATCCAGTGGAGTTTGTTTCCAACTTCGAAAGTTCCCAGATTAAGTTTGCGAAGTATCAGGTCATCTCATCTAAGACTGATTTGAGAGGGCAAAGAACCACCAATAGATAGATGGTAATGCTGTTGAGAATATGCCTTATAAGAATCAACCTTTATTCCAGGGAGAGAAGCTTAGACTGCTACCCATTAATTCGTGATACTATAGATTTTTCCACCATTGGTTGGAATAGTGATCTTCTCTTCTTAGCCTTTTGGATGGAACAGCCTAACGATGTGAATGGGAGAGTTTTTTTTAACAAAACCCATTTTGTGTTGAACTATTCGAATCTAAGACAATGGAGCTTTTTTAGAGAGCTAGAAAGAGCTCTTTGATTTGTTGATGAGCTGTCCGTATAAAGCTTCAAAATGAGAAAGAAACTCCATGAGGTTCCTCATTGACCATCATTTTCCTCTAATGAATATGACTATGTCATCAGCAAAGGCGAGCTGAGAAATTGCGGTGCAGTGTCTGAGGAGGCCAAATTCCAGTACTTTTCCTTTATGGAAGAGACCCTTGATTCCCTCTGTGAAAGTTTTGACCATTATAATAAAAAGCATAGGTGATACAGGGTCACCTTGACAAACCCTCTCGTGGATTTAATGAACCCCTTTGGAACTCTATTAATGAGGATTGAGAACTAACAATCTTCAAGGATATGCTACAATAAGGCAATCAAATTCAATCTTCATTGAATCCCAACTTCCTTATACTGGCATAAAGGAAGTGCCAAGAGAGTCTATCAAATGCCTTCGTTAGGTCCAACTTGATTATCAGATTTCTTCCCATTGTTTTCCTGTACATAAAATCAACCATTTTCTAAACAAGTAGAATGTTATCAGTGATCTCACATCCCTTCACATAAGCAACCTGTTCCATGGATTTAAGTTTAGGAAACATGGAGGATAAGGTATTGGCCAAGATTTTTGTACATATTTTGTTGAAGAAAGTACAAAAGACTAATTGGTCTTAACTCATTAAAAGAGAATGGGTTAGCCATTTTGGGGATCAATGCAATTAGTATACTCTTGAATGTTCTTGGGAACATTTCCATTTCAAGAAATCCCTGACAGCATTGTGAAGATCATGTTGTATAATGTTCCAGCAAATTGTAAAGAAAACTTCATTGTAACCATCTATTCCCGTTGCTCCCTTAGGATTCAAAGAAAAATTGGCCTCACTTCTTCATTTCATCTAGGAAGGGCTCAGCTAGAAGGAATTGGTTGTCTAGAAATTACTATGGGAATGTTGTTGAGGAATAAGTGATCAATCGCACAAGTATCCACCACTGTAAGCAGGTTTTGAAAGTATTGGATCCCTTCCTCTTCTATTTGGGTCATATTCTCGGTCCATACCCTCCTCACCTTGATTTGGGAGGTGCATTGTTTGTCTCTTTGCTTTCAGAGAGGAGTGGAAGAATTGACTATTCTGTCACTGTCCTTCAGCCATTTCAGCCTCATTTTTTGCCTCCAATAAGCTACTTCTTCTACAAGACATTTGGTGTAATAAATTTTGTGCATGAGCCAGACCTATTTGGTTACTTTTGGTTTGGCTGATTAAGAAAAAGCTCATCTTGCAAACTAACCTTCAAATCAGCATCTTTGACTTTAATAAAGACTTTTCCAAAGTTTGTATGGTTTCAGGTCTGTAGCTTAGTTTTCAATCTTTTGAGCTTGGAAGCTAGGATGAGAGAAAGGAGAACCGATACAATGGAGTTTTCAATTTGTTTCAACGACCTGCAAGAAATAGGGGTGTTTAGATGACATATTAAGGAATCTAAATGGCTTTGGACTTGAGAAAGCCATTGATGTAGTCTTTAGGTGGAGTGGGGAGTGGTCTGAGCATGTCTTAGATAGATGTCCACTGAGATGGTATAGAAAGCCGCTAGTCGCTTCCATACCATGTTTCCAAATCTATTCCCCCGTCGTGTGAATTTGAACCCATGAAGTGCTAAGTCCATCAAACCACAATCTTGAAGGCAGTTATTGAATTCACTCATTGCTTCTGTGTCAAGGGATGCAGATTCTTTGTAGTCGTCTAACTTGGAGATAACATTGAAATTTCCACCGACAAGCCATGGAATATTAGGCTGATGAAGTGCACGCTTCTCCCCACAAACTTCTCCTTTCCTGCTCGGTGCACTTTTCATGAACAAAAATAGCATAAACCATTGCATGAAGATTTACATCATAAGATGGAGATGTGAAAAGCTGGTCTGGAATGTGAATATCTGAAACAACTAAATCATTACTACAGAACAACAAAATTTGGCCGTTTGTGCTTGCTTTGTAGCAAGGAAACCCTTGCTTTAGAGCAATCGAGTTAATCCTCATAGCATCTACCAAAGGTTCGAATAAAGCTAGGATTTGTATTTTGTGGTCTTTTACCAATATTATTTGGTGGTTCGAATAAAGCTAGGATTTTTATTTTATGGTCTCTTACTAATGTTTTGAGTCTCAGTAAGGAGGGTTTATTTTCTGTTCCACATTTATTCCAAATTAGGATGTTATCCATATCAACAATAAGAGGTGGGGCACGGGGATCATGACTTAGAGTTCTTATTTTCCTCAGCATATTATTTGTTTCTTATGCCTACGTTTCTGTTTTGGAGTAGCTTTACCCTTTGCATGGTTGTCGATTGGAGCTTGCATGGGAGGGGGAATCACGTGAGAAATGAGAGGGTCATTATTTTAGAAGAAGCTAAAAATGCAGCTCCTCCATAATTTCTCATGTGTAAGGCATGAATCATCTTTGGCTATTATGTTAAAATTTTGAATGGGAAAGGAAGTAGGATACTTTGTTGGCAATTGGATTTCCTTATACTCATTCAACAAGTTTGAATTCTAAGACTTTTCCAAGGTTGTTATGGAAATCACTTGATTCATAGGGCTTGAAATTTGAGCTGCCAATTTTTGTGAAGGGGCAACTACCTCCTCGATAGATGGTGACACCTCCTTGACTGGTGGCTCCTCCATGACTGGTGGCTCCACCACCGTGTTGTTCTTCTTTGTCGCTAATGGCTCTTCTATTGCATTGTTCATCGCTCCAGCCTCTACCAAAACCAAAGATGAGTTAGTGAGATGATCCTTCTTTGAAGGTTGATCCTTTCCAATCCCAGACGAACCAGCCTCTTGATGTTTCACAGGCGCCCAATGGGGTTTGGAAGTCTTCTTGGCAGGATGCTTCATGGGGCATGATGTGGAGTTTTTGTGGATTTTGGAGCTCTTACTTTGCAATTATCTTGGTGATGACAGATTTTGTTACACTTTGTGCAGTAGTGAGGCATCTCATCATAACTGATTTTTTGCCAAATGCCTCATTTTCCACCCCTAACCAAACTCTAGAGAGGAGCGTGGCTAGAAGATCTATCTCGATGCAAACCTTGGCAACACTTGGATGACTGAATTTTTTTGTAGCTAAATACAGTTTGAGGGGGTGCCCACAGCTTGAGAAAGGCTGAAAATCGTGCGTTTGTTGAAGAAGACCATTGGAAAACCCTCCAAAGTAATCCATATTGGCACAACTGATGGTTCCACCTCCGGTGTGAAAAAAGGGCGCCACCTAAGAAAACGCATGTGTATAACCATTAATGAACCATGTATTCTTAAGCCAACACTTTGAAGATATATCCTCCAGGAAAAATCTGGTAATCACATAAGAGACAATCTAAATAACCCACTATGAGTTGGCCTTTGAATCCAATTGTGTGATAGCTTTTCCATCAAAGTTTCTATATTTGGCTTTTCTCTAAGAAAATTTCCCACTTGCGTATGCCGAAAAGGTGCTGCGAATTGTTTAACCTCTTCTTCGGTGATGAAGATGGCCGATTTCCCTTTATGACATTGTAGCTCCTTCAATGGTGAATCTAATTTTGGAGTTTCGACCTCTCAATTTTGCTTACCCGAGAGGACCTCTGCAATTGTTCGTGTTTGCCTTTTGGCCACCGGTTGAAGGGGACTTGTCTCGGCTGTGGCCAAGTTGCATCAAGAGAAAGGAGTTTAGATAGAGAAAGCTAGAGAGAAGGAAAGAATTCTGCAACTATATTCGAGCTAGTAGTAGATAGCAGCCTTATCATTTCGAGTAGTGTACTTTTTAGCCTACTAGTCTTTAGTTTGTCCTGAACATAATTTCTCTTTCAATTCATTTAAGTTTTCTGCTTCAATTTCTTGCAAGCTTTAATATTTTTAATGTTAATTTAGTGGGCTTTTTATTAGCTGCAAGAAGCTGGATATTATATTTGCTTATTTTCATCTAAATTTCTTGGAATTTAAGTACTTGGAGTTCTAGTCCTTTTAGATAAAGTTCTTAGTGTTAGTATTCTTTCATTAAAATCTTAGTCTAAACCTTAAATTCTTGTTTATTCCTACTAGATGTAGTATTCTTTCATTAAAATCGCCTTTTGAATTAAAAACCCTTGGTCTTTAATTCTAAATTTACTACCATTTCCTAGAATTCTCTATTTTAGTTTAAAATGAAAATTTCTCAATTTTCTGGTGTGTTTATTGCTTTCTTAGCCAGTTTAGTTTAATATGTTTATCCAAGTTTTCTTATTCTAGTTATTACTATCATTCTTGTATAGTTTAATTGTTTTTTAGATTAAAATTAGTTTGCTTTAATAATCTAGTTTTACTTGCTTTATTAGTTTAATGTTAGTAGCTTTCTTAAACGAAGCTTTTTTTTTTTATTGGCTAACCACCGGATCCTTGGTAGGGGGCACCACTCCTATATTGTATCTTATCATCTTATTAATCATAATGAAGCATAAAATACTTGGAAGGGGACATAAAACTAAAACCTCCAACAATTTGCAAAATTCCAAAGATAAAATTCTTTGAAACTTTAAAACAACTAGCAAAAAATAAAATAACTATTACACTTTCTAAAACTAGGGCATCCTTGTTTATATAGTAACAAAAGACCTCTAGTTATTCTAGGGAAAGAAAGAGCAGTATAAAAGGTATAACACTTATTGAAAAGACCTTCATTTGCTAAAGAATTAGCCACTTGATTTGCCTCTCGATAAACATGCTTGAAGTAGAAATTAATGCCATGAGTTTTCTATTTATTAGCTTGACTAAAATGTCTAATTGCCAAGAAATGCAAGCTGAAGTTGTATGGATCTTAACTAGCACTTGCAAATCCAAATCTATCTCTACATTTACGAAATGGAGTAGAACACATAGAGCAATACCATCTAATTGAGCCTTTGCTTCAGCCATGAGGTTAGAACTCTTACCATAGTAGACTAGTTTGAAAAACCTGCCACCAAGGAACTTGAGCTATGTCTAATTTCCCACTCCTGAAGCTAGTCCTGGATTGGCTTTTGATGCCTCATCTATACTCAATTTGTGCCATCCATCCAAAGGAGCAGACCAAACAACTGCAATGTCCATTTGAAGTTTGAGCAAAAGAAAAAGCAACTAAAGTAATTCTTAACTGTGATATAACTTCAGAAATAATCTGCCTTGAGCTGGTTTGAATCCTTCATGGAAAAACAAATTTCTGGCCTTCCATAAACTCCAACGGACTAGAGATGGAATGATCTTTTGCAAAACACCTACTACTAAGAACTGAGATTAGTTTATCCACCGAGAATGCAAGTAGGATAACAAAGAATGGGCAGCTAGATACTGCATATAAAAAATAGCCTCAAAAAAATTCTAGACCTCTCTAAAAATAGAACTAGATAGAAATCAGTGATCAATCTCCTCAGAATGCATACCACAAAAGCATTTGGAGACCAAGCTAAACCTTGACAACTTAAGGACATCAGTTGTAGCGATCTTGTGATAAACAAGTTTCCACATAAATAAAGAAACTTTTAGTTGAATTATGGGATCCCTAATCATATTCCTCAAAAAAACTTTATCACACACCTTATTGTCCCTTATAGACTTCAAATTAAAAACCCCATTAGAAGTCAAAGTCCATGCAAGCTCTGATAAGCTCATAATTGTCATATTATGTGCCATTTACCTTAGTTTTGATGTAATGTGGAAAATAATTGAATTAATTATGAGCTTGGGGAGCGAATTTGGATACTGTTTTGTATTTTGATCATATCTTTCCTGTCCAAGCTCCAATTGAGTTGATTGAAGATGTTTTCTAAAGCTAAGAGAAACATCTACAACTTTCATGTTTTGCATTTTACGTATTGTTATCATCTTAGGGGTTTAAAACCCTGATGTATTCCCTATAAATATCCCATTATGAGGGGAGTTGAGCATAATGTAGAAGCCTTTAGTTAGATTAGACATTAGAATAGAACAATTGATTAGATTAAGGTTAGGGTTTCATTCTTCTTGTTCAAGACTACAAGTTTCATCAACTTTTCATTCCAGCTGCATTACTGAGTTTGATTTCTTGATCCATATTCAATTTACTTCCAGTTCTTATTTTAATTCCATTGTTCTAATTTAATTTCCCTGTGATTTACTTTTCTATTTCATTAGTTTAAGTTTTCTTTTTGTAAATTTTATTGCTTTTGCTAGTTTTAATCAATTTGGTATTTGTTCTTGATTTCTAGTAGTTAAAGGTAGAACAAAATTTTTGCAATTAATTTGTCTAACTAGTTCGTAGGTTTGTGAACCCTGGTAATTGACCAATAGTCCTTGTGGGAATGATCCTTACTCACTCTATCTAGAAACATGCATCATATCCTTGCGAGCGTGTGTAAATATTGATTAGGGTTATTAAGGCTTATTTATTACTTGTTTGTGAATCAAACTACCCAATCCATATTACACTGAACAAGCTCATCTTCTAAGTTTTCACATGAAGAACTACTTTTTTTACTTGTAAGATAGATTCTATAGGATGAAGCTCAGGAACTGAGAGACCATTAACTAGTAGGAGAAGGTTCCACTAATTATGCTGCCACAATTATCTGATTTGAACATCTGGTATCCATACTTGTTGCCATGTTTGAATAATGGACCATTACCTGTCCAATTATCAAACCAAAAGATACTGTTCCATTTTTTATTTTGATAGAGATAAACTCTTCAACATTCTCTTGAATCCATATCATTCTCTTCCAAAGTGATAACACAGGTCCAGAATTATTCACCATTAGTGGATGATCTCCATATAGATATCTGGATTTGAGCAATCTGGACTAAAGGGATTTCCCTTTTCTAAAATTGAACCAAGGCTTCATTGAAATACCACGAGACATATCATCCAAAGAAAGAAAACCTAATAAATTACATTGAGTAGGTTGGCATAAAAATTTCGAAGAAGACCAATGCCTTTTCCTTCCTAGCTCAGATGCTCCCCAAAAGTGAAGTTACTAAAAATTCTTTCAATATTCCTCAAAACTGCTTTAGGTGGCTATAAAATAGCTAAAAGATATATTGGAATACTACTTAGAGCATGTTTTGTCAAAATTATTCTTTCGCCTACAAAAAGAAAATTTATTGCCATACTAAAACCCTAGCTTGAATCTTCTTAATCATTGGCCGAAATAATGATATCCTCTTCTTTGCTTTCTGGATAGGGCATACCAGATAAAGCATAGGGAAATGCTTCCTTGAATAGCTAGTTATTTGGTGGACAATCCTAGCTCTTACTGCTGGACTTTTTGAAGAAAGATAGAAAGAGCTCTTTTAGGTATTAATTAGTTGACCAGAGATGGCTTAAAACTGTGTAATGAATGATTTAATTCTTTAGAGAACTGGAGTCTCCTTTAGTAAAGATTACTACATCATCAGCAAAGGTTTGGTGTCATATAGAAATGCATGATCTGGAAACTGCATAAGGTGCAATCTTCCCACACTTGAACAGTCTACTTTCAAACCTCTACTGAAGAATTTCATCAGCATGATGAAAAGAAGAGGGGACAATGCCCTCTTGTAGACTGAAAGAAACCTTTAGGTGAACTAGTAATTAGTATAGAAACCAGAAAGCTCAATTGTGTTAGCAATAATAGAAATTTACCTCTGTGAAAATCCAAATACCTCCAGCAACTTGAGTAGAAATGGCCAAGAAACCCTATCAAAAGCCTTTGTTAAGTCCAGTTGCAAAATCAATTTGTTCCCTCTAATTTTCTTATGAATAAAGTCCATCAACTCGTGTGCTATAAGGATGTTTTCTGAAATATTTCTTCCTTTGATAAATGCAACCTGCTACTCAGAGATGATTTTTGGTAAAATTCTTCCTAACCTATTAGCAATAAATTTCATGCAAATTTTATTAACGTACATAGACTAATTGTTCTGAAGTTAGCAAAAGTAGAGGGATTTTCCTTCTTGGGGATAAGAGTTACCAAAGTATAAGTGAATACTCTAGGAAACAAATCTCACCATTCAAAAAACATTGGACTCTTTCCATTAAACTATTGCAGATAATAACTTATCAAGAGTGGAAAAAAACTTGTCCAAAACCTTCAATTTCTGCAACACTATTAGCACTTGAAGAAAAGAAAGCCTATTTCAATTCATCTATTGAAAGTTGAGTTGTCAACATGTCATTATTGTCATCCCGAACTAGACAAGGGATTAATTGAAAAGCATTATCAGGCAACTGCAAGTGATCAAATCTGGTTAGCAAATTTTTGAAGAAAGCAAGTCTAGCAGCTCCTTTCCTAGAAATATCAGTAGTCTAGTTTCCATCCGCTTGAATTCTTGAAATAGCCAATCCACGTCTCTTAGCCACCATTATGGAATGAAAGTATTTGGAATTATGATCCCCTTCGTTGAGCCATTTAATTCCTGCCTTTTGTCTCCAATACTGTTATTCCTCAGCCATGCATTTCATCAACTTAGCTTTAGCCTGAGAAAGCTACATTTGAGCCTCCAAAGAAAAATGAGCATGCAACTCCTCTTCTTTAATCCTTACAACTTTTTCTACCTGAGTTAGCTTCTGAAAAATGTTCTGAAAAGTAGCTTGGTCCGTGACTTAAGGACTATCTTTAGTCTTTTTATCTTTGTAGCCAAAATAAAAAAAGAAGTTCCTGCACAGATGGAGGACAAACTATTCCTCACCAAATCCATAAAAGAGGGGTGCATGATCCACACATTAAGAAACCTGAAAGGTTTGGGACCATTAAAACATTTGACCACTAAAGTGAACATCAAAAAAGAATGATCCGAATAGGTGTTGGACTAATGTTGCAGAGTAATTGTTGATAGTCATCCTTGAAGTGTTGATTGAACAAAACCCTATCTAACCTCTTCCATATAGCACTTCCGGTTCTATTCCCTAGCCAGGTATATTTATTACCTGGGAAAGGCAAATTTTGCAATCCACAATCATCCAAGCAATCATTAAACTCTATAATAGTTGAGACATCTAGATTAGCTAAACCAAGGTACTTTGTAGCCAAAGAACTAATGACATTGAAATTTCGTCCTAAAAACCAAGGACGTGTAGAAACAAAGGTAGAACACATAGAACTCCATAATTCCCTCCTTTCTAGCTTTGTTGATTTAGCATAAATGAAAGAGGCCAAAAATTCTTGTGAAAGAAGAGATCAAGAAATACTTACATGAAGCAGCTAATCAATAGCCCTAAATACTAAAATAGTAAAGTTTGAATTCCAAAAAGCCAAATCTTTCTAATTGGGTTAGCCATGCAGTTTTCAAACCCTAACTTGAAGCAAATAGAGTTAAGTTTTGAACCATCTACCATTGGTTCAAGCAAGCAAAGAATTTGTGTTTTATTCTGTAGAACAATAATCTGTCTTCTTAGGGTTGGTTTATTACCAATTCCTGTAATATTCCAAAAAAAAGGTAATTAATCATTAATATTGAGGAAAAAGTGACTAGTTCAGGATGGCTCGACTCCTGGTTTCCATCCTGTGGGATCTTTTGAGATATAACGTTCTTCCATCTTGGTTTTCTTCTATATTTTGGAAAAATCATGTCTGTCACCACAACTTTCCTTAACTTTAGAATTTTCTTGTCCAAAATTTTGCTAATTGTGGATCAATTTTCAAATGGATTTAAGTTTTTCAAATGATTCTTATCCATATCTGATAGATAACTTTGAACTTGAACTTCCTCAGTTGTTGGGCAATTAACAATAAGTGATTCATCCTTGAAGAAGTCAGCATCTTTTCAACAGATAGGACGTTCTCTTATTCAACAACTTGATTTCATCAACATCAAAATTAAATGCTCTCATATTCAAATTTGAAAATGATACTGCACTCAAATTCATATCATTATTCTATGATATTCGAGGAGCAAATTGACAGCTAGCTGTAATAGATTCATCAGAAATCACTATTACTGAACAGGACGTTCAACAACTCCCTTAACTTTGATACAAATCGGGATATGCTAAAAATATGTCAAGATGAGGTGATGAAAGGTAGAGCAAGTTGATCTTGTGGACTTCATCTTACCAAGATTGAAACACATTCGTGGTGTTTGGATCAAGTTGGATTGGATTATCCTCAATTCATTCCATTTCTTCAAAGTCAAGCACAAGTGGAGCTCCTTAAGTCCATGGGTTGAATATTATATTTATTTTACTAGACTTTTATTTTTTTTAAGTCTATTATTGTGTAAAGCCCAATAATAATTTAAAGTGTTGTGTAAATTGGGCTAGTTTAAATGTTTTAATTATTAGTCTTTAATAAGGTCCATAAAGCCCGTCAATTAGGCCAATGTTTGCCGAATTACTAGTGTGTTAGAATTAGGAGATTTTTTAGCTAATTTTTAGGACTTTATTAAGTCTACAAATAGGTGTAACATGTACGGATTTTTCAAGATGTTTCTATCAATAAAATTTGTTTTTTTTGTGAGGAAAATGTTCATTCTTTTAATCTTTGCTTAAGACTTTGTTGGGATCATCGCTTGGGCAAAGGTGATTATTCTAACAAACTTATGAGATTTGGTTCTTGCCTAATTCATGTA
The DNA here is from genome assembly GCA_025175665.1 of Cinchona pubescens. Lineage (NCBI taxonomy): Eukaryota > Viridiplantae > Streptophyta > Magnoliopsida > Gentianales > Rubiaceae > Cinchona > Cinchona pubescens. The sequence continues at coordinate 187,461 of JANKKI010000319.1, read as the reverse complement.
GGCAATAGGTCAATTCTCATTTTAAATCTTGTTAAGAGTTTGGTTCTTGTCTCGCTACTGACACTAGGTTGAATTCTTGTGTTTTTTTTTTTTTTTTTTGTCTTGTTTGTGTGTGTTTGCTGTCCAAATTCTTATTACGAACATTGGAGTCGATCCTTGGGGTTTCGGTGCCATCTTGAATTGTTTGGTTTTGTGGCATCAAGTTGGTTGCGCACGGAATGCGTTTGTTTGGTATTAGAGTTGGTCCAATTCTGGTCAGTTCTATTTAATTTCCTCTTTAATTTTTCCAAAATTTGTTCCAAAGAAAATCATATCTTAGTTTTGAAAAACAATGTTACTGTCCATTGTTACTGTTCATCATTACTGTTCATAATTTTTTTTTTTTTTTATTCTTGTCTTGTTTGTGATCTTGTGCCTTGTTCTTCATGTGTCATACCTTGGTTCTTGATTATCTGTCAATCTTGGTTGTTTGTTACTTCCAACAAGATGTTCTTATTGATAACAAAAAAAAAAACATATTGTTGCTTCTTTGTTATTGTTCTTCGTTGTTCACTTTGTTGTTCTTGCTATAAAAAAAATATATTTTCTTAGCCAATTCTTGGCCGAATTTAAATTAAAAAAGAGAACAAAATTTTTTTGGCCGAAAGGAAAAAAAAAGAAGCAAGTGTAGAAAAAAATCGTGAAAAAGAGAAGAAGAAGAAGAATATGCTATTGAGAAGAAGGCGGGAAAAAAAATTATAGGGTTTGCCTATTAAGTTTTTTATGAAGGCAATTGTTTGATTGTTGTCCTAATCCAACTAGGAAACTTTTCAGATTAGTTGATTGGGAAACTTTCCTCAAGTCCAAGTTGATTTTGTTGAAAACTTATCCAAATTCGTTCTTTTGGAAACTTTCCAACTTTCAAATTTTGAAACTTACCAAATTCAATTTTGGAAATTTTTCAATTTTTAGATTTGAAAACTTACCAAATTCAATTTTGGAAACTTTCCAAATTCCAATTTACACATGAAAACTTACCAAATTCATTTTGGAAACTTTCCAATTTCCAGATTTGGAAACTTTCTATTTTTGGAAACTTTCGAAACCATTGTCCACTTTCCAAATTTGTAATTCTGTTCAAAAGCATTTAATTTTGTTGGTTCTTTTAATTTCTTTGCAAGTCTTAGTTGTTTGTTCTTGTCTGCTTAGTTTCCTTTTTATTTGGTAAATTTGTTTACCGAATTCTTATTTACTTTCTATACCTTTTGTTGTTTCAAGTAGTCTTGGATATTTTGTTGTCTCTTGTTCTTTGAAGCTTAAATCTGAAAGTTTGGTGTCTCTTATTTGTCATTGGCCCGTGATTATTTGTTTTCTTTGACTTCCAACCAATTAAGCATTTAAGACATAATTGAAACTCACTTTGGATGTTGTAGTCTTCCAAAGACTTTGAGAGTGAACTAAAGAGTGGAAAAAAGGCAATATGGTGAGATCATTTGAGTGATAAAAGCCATTCAATTGAGGGTACATACGAGGGATTGAGTGATACAACTTGAGTGAATTTCTCTCCAAAGAGTAAGACCGAGTGGTGAGGGAAAATTTTCTTTATTTTTTTCTAATACTAACCACTTTGTTTTGTGAGTTTTACTTGAGATGTCTCACAGGAAGGAAGAGACTTTATTCACTAAGGTTCTTGTGAATGAAAGGGTTTGTGGTACTGTGATTGAGACTATCATATGGGTTAATATGGCAAGTACATATCTAGTTGAAAAGTTGAATTTGCCTACTATACCACTTCCAAAATCTTGTAAGTTCCTGTGTTCAATTGAAAGTGAACCGTCTGAGGTAACTGAGCAAGTTATTGTATCCTTACTTATTGGTAAGTATTTTGATAAAGTAGCTTGCGGTGTAGCACTTTTGCACACGTCATTTACAACTTGGTCAGCTATGGGAATTATCTAAAAATGGTTTTTATGACAGCTATATTGAGGCATATCACTTGTGTACAAAGGGTAAAAAGTTTAAATTTATTCTTGTTGTCACAACATTAAAAAAATGAAGAAATATTAGAAATTCAAAGAAAAATTCTTGAATGGAAGGTAAAAAGAAAAGTGGATACAGCTAAATAGTGGCCAAAAATCAAGACAAAAAGATTGTAAAGCCTTCGGCCATATGCAAAGAAAAAGAGAGAAAAGAGGAAGAGATCAAGAGAATTTATTTTGTTATGCTTAACCTTGATTTATCTTTGCCTAGTTTTCTTTCTTATGTGTAGCCCTTCAAAGGTGTAAGTTGTGATGCATTATCTTCCCAATTGAGTACCTCATCATTTCGAAAAAAGCAAGCCAAGGAAGATATGGTAGTCAATACCTTATATGAACTTATTTTTGCTTTTTGTTCTGAAATTCTGATGAGCATCTTAAGAAGTTGTACAAATATAACCTTGAATTTAGAATTATCTTTAGGGTGCATTTTGTTTATTTCTTGTTTAAAATTATTTCCTTTGACTTGGTTGTTGTTTTGAACAGAAAAATCATCCAAGTAATTCTTGGACTACAATTCGAATTTGTGATGCATTATTTGGATAAATCCGTCCAAACCTTAGTTGATAATCAATTACGTGTCATCAAATCTAATTGGAATTGTTGTATTAGCAAGCTAAGCGATTTTCAACATTTTACTTTTGTTCAAAATAACTTGGATAACTTTATTAGTTTGGTTAACTTCTTTTATGAATTTCGAATTTCAAGTAAAGTTAACTTCAAAATATTCAAATTTTGTCCAAGTCAAGTCAAGTTTTTGTTATGGCATAATAACTTGTTTGATTTTATTTTACATAGACTTGTCACCCAAATTTTTGTTTCTTAAATAGTTTTTGAGCAATATAAGTTGTGTGATTTAGGTCAAATACTTTGTAAGAATGAAATTGTATCACTTTTTGCCTCAGAAAAACTTTGACAAAAATTTTTGTTTTCGGTAAAATAATTTTCAATTTGTGTCAAAATCAGTGTTTTCTGTCAATAGCTCAAAATTGTGCGTAGCATGTTATCAAAATTGAATGATTTTCTACTTTGGCGTGCACATTTGTTTAAATGTTGGAATCATTAATTTGCAAAACTTTGTTGTGTTTATAATTGTGCACTGCTTCAAGGCCTATCTTCTGCTAGTCTTGTGTCCCATTTGACAAATCTGTGTTTTTCTTATCCAGGTTCAATTTTGAGAAGGAATCCTTTCGAGGAGGAAGGAAATGATACGAATCTGGAGAGGCTAAAAGTATGTCAAGATGAACAGATGAAAACTAAAGCGTGGACTCAAGCTTGCCAAGATTGAAGCACATTTGTGGTGTTTAGATCAAGTTGGATTGGATTGTCCTCAATTCATTCCAATTCTTAAAAGTTAAGCACAAGTAGGGATCCTTTAAGTCCATGGGTTGAATATTATATTATATTTTAATAGACTTTTTATTTGTTTAAGTCTATTATTCTGTAAAACCCAATAGTACTTTAAAGTGTTGTGTAAATTGGGCTAGTTTAAGTGTTGCTTTACATAGTTTATTAGTCTTTAATAAGGTCCATAAGACCCATCAATTAGGCAAACAAAGTCTAAGGCTCTGATACTGATTTGATCAAACCTCGTGCGTAATCGTCTTGATGGCACGAAATCCAACAATTCAAATTGGCACCAGAACACAAAGGATTGACTCCAAAGTATGAATTTGGACATCAAACACACACAAACAAGAATGAAGAAAAGAACACACAACAATCAATGAAAGAATTAATGAAAAATTCAACCCGTTGTCTATAGCGAGACAAGAATAAAATTCTTAACAAGATTTAAACTGAGAATTGACTATTGCCTATATGAATCAGGCAAGAACCAAATCTATAACTCTGTTAGAATAATCACCGTTGCTCAAGTGATGATATAAACAAAGTCTTAATCCTAAGACAAAAAGAGAGAACACTTTCCTTACAAAAAAGATGAAAATTTATTAATAAAAATATGTTGGAAAATTCATCCATGTAGAGGCCTATTTATAGGCTTTAAAAGTCCTAAGATGATTGATAAACTAGCTAAAAATCTCTTACTTCTAAGACAATAGTAATTCGGCCAAGGCAGCCCCATTAATGGGCACCATGGACCTTATTAAAGACTAATAATTAAACCAACACTTAAACCAACCCAATTTACACAACACTTTGAAATTCAATTGGGCTTTACACAATAATAGACTTAAACAAATAAAAAGTGTAGTAAAATATAATATAATATTCAACCCATTGACTTAAAGGATCTCCAGTTGTTCTTGACTTTGAATAATTGGTATGAATTGAGGATAATCCAATCCAACTCGATCAAAACACCACGGATGTACTTCAATCTTAGCAAGATCAAGTCCTTGCTTGCTCTAGCTTTCATTTCCTCAACAGACACATCTTTAGCCTATTCGGATTCGTATAATTCCCTCAATTCATTCTAATTCTTGAAAGTCAAGCACAAGTGGAGATCCTTTTAAGTCCATGGGTTGAATATTATATTATATTTTACTAGACTTTTTCTTTTCTTTATAAGTCTATTATTGTGTAAAACCCAATAGTAATTTAAACTGTTGTGTAAATTGAGCTAGTTTTAGTGTTGGTTTAATTATTAGTTTTTAATAAGGTCCATAAAGCCCACAGAATTAATAGTGTGTTAGAAATAGGAGATTTTTTAGCTAATTTTTAGGATTTTATTAAGTCTATAAATAGGTGTAACATGCATGAATTTTTCAGCATGTTTTAATCAATAAAATTGTAATTTTTGTGAGGAAAAGTTCATTCTTTTAGCCTTTTCTTAAGACTTTGTTGGGATCATCACTTGAGCAGCGGTGATTGTTCTAACCAACTTATAGTTTTGGTTGTTGCCTGATTCATATATGGAACGGGTAAATTCTCGTTCTTAAATCATGTATAGAGTTTGGTTCTTGTCTCGCTATGGAAATGAGTTGAATTCTTGCTTGATTCTTGTGTGTTCTTTTTTATTCTTGTTTGTGTGTGTTTACTGTACAAATTCTTGTGACCAACTTTGGAGTCGATTCATCCTTGGGGTTTTGGTGGCATTTTGAATTTTGGGTTTTGTGGCATCAAGTTGATTGCACACGTGGTATGCACCGAACATTATCAGAATTCAAATCTTCATCATGCACTTCAACTAGAACATTCTCAGCTTTTGAGACATCTTTTTGAATTGGAGTTGCAACTAGAAGTGATGATTTTTCCTTTTCTAAGGACAATTTGATTGGATGTTTTACCATTTTTTCTGAAACTGTATTTTCCTTATCTTTCCCGTGTACCATTACAGTTGCATCTTTCTCCTGATTAGGCTTATCATTAGCTTGAGTTGTACCTGATAATCCTGGCTGATCCTTCTGCACCTGCACCCATTTGAGATTTGAATTCTTAGCATTAAAGCCACCGTTTTTTTCATTGATCATGTTTCAACAATAGTTGCATGGAGCCATGCTTCTGAGCATTAACACCACCATCATCAGTCTCCTTTGCTAGCTAGCAATCAGATATGTGATGACCATACTTTTGACACTTAAAGCAATACATAAGGGAGATTATCATTGGTTATTTTCGGCCACTTACCTTCCTTCCCTATACCAAGATAAACCTTGGCAGGTAAATTATCCTATAGATATACCTCAACGTATATCTTTGCTAGGTGGGGTCTAGATAAAGTTTTAGTAGCCAAATCAATTTTTTTAGTGGCTTTCCAATAGCTTGTGAAAATTTGAAAACTCCATGCTTGTTGAAAAAACAATAGGGAAGCCCTTCAAATGTGATCCAAATGGGCATAATGGAAGGTTCAGTATCAACCGAGAAAATGGGATGCCACTTGAAAACTCTTGCGTGATAACCATCAATGAAACAGGAAGATTTAAGCCAGCAACGCGAATAATTCTCCTCCAAAACTAAACGAATAAGAATGTGTTTATAATAAATAAAAATCAACATGAAATCACCTTTAAAACAATGGTATGAAAACACTTATGAAGAGTAGCAAATTGTAGTGGCATTGATAATGCTTGAACTTCATCATCTAAAAAGGAAAAAATGCGCAGGTTCACGTTATAAACTTGCATCTTCTTCATTGGAACTTGTGCGGAATTATCATCAGCATTTGTACCCTTCGTAACATCAGCAAAGGATCCAGTGTTTGTCCCCTTAGCATGAGGTTGAGAGGTAGTAGGGGTTGCCATAGTAGTAAGAGTTAAGAAATTTTTAGAGAGAAGGAATAGAAAATTTTAAGCTTTAGCTAATATTATAGCTTCTTAGGATCTTCTTACGCTTTCTGGTATGAGAATTAGTGATAATGTTATTTGCTTTCCTAGTTTATATAATTTAATTGTTTCCTCAGTTTTAGTTATGTAATTTAGTCATTATTTAATTGCATTTTTAGTTTAATCCCAAAGTTGATGACAAACTACTTGGTGTTTTGTCTAAATAGTACAAAGGCCCATTAACTCTAGTAATTAACATATCAATCATCTTGAGAATCATACACACTCACTACTCTCTGCAATCCTACCTCTTATACTTGCGAGAGTGTGAGCAAAGGTTTTCACACTAGTGTTTGATCAATTTCTTTTTATTGCTTGTTGATTGATTTAACTCAATCATACCACTAGAAATACCCGAATAACAGGTTCATTTCTATAAATATATGAAATTGTACAATCTGCAGGCGATTGTTCCAAACAAATGTTATTTGAACCCGTCACTTAAGTATCCTCTATCGATTCCAAATAGGGTTTACAAATCATCTAGAGGATGATCAAGCATCTAGAAGTATTAAGAACAATTCAAATAAGAAAACAAACATAAGCAATCAAATAGAACAATCAAAACCTTAACATACAATCTTCATGGTAAAATTGGAATAAAAATGTGGATGAGAAATTAATGCATCATCATAGTCATAAATATGTCAAGGGTATATTTTACAATAATTCTAGAGTAAATAATCACAAAGGAAAGAGAAAGAGAAGAAAAACTAGTTGAAGTCTCGTTATTCGTCCTCCGCCATGATGATTCACCTCATTCGGAAGATTGATCAATTCCAGATGTTAAGATTGCAATCTAGTGCTTGTGTTTAGTCTAATTTACACTAACCGAAGTCTTTCTAAGGAAGGAAAGAAAGATCTTGGTCCAAGATTGTCAATCTTGATGCTCCTCTTCAATTCTTCTTGTAAAATAAGAAAAACCTAGTCTAATGTGCAGCCTCCACGTGTAAGATTGAATTAGAACCAATTTTTTTAGGTCCTATAGACTCTTATTTATAGCTTTGAAGAGTTATAAAATGTAGGGCTCTAAATATATTTTTAAGCGCATTATTACAATCCAAAAACAAGAAACTCTCAAAATCGTGAGACTGAACGCTGTCATTGTAGCGTGGGCGACTTAGGTCCTCTAGGTGCAATCACGCTTGAGCTCCAGTCCCTAGCTATGGCTCAGACTTTGTGGATTCACTTGAACCTAGCTTTAGTGCTTGGCTTGCCATTTTGCTTCACTTTCAACCTGTTTGACCTCCGGTTGATCCCAAACTTATAAAAACACCATAAAACATATAAATATGTGTTTGGGACAGCTTAAGAATATAAAATAGATAAACTAATGTTTTAACACCAATACCTGAGATTTACTGAAATGCCCTTATTATTTAACAAGGAACCTCAAAAACCAATTTAAAGCCAAGCTAAAACGCATGTAAATAAATCTCTTTTGGCGAGTTGACAAGTATTCTTGCAAAATTATATCGATATTGCAAAAGAACCAATCACCGGCTATGGCACCAAAAACTTTATAGTTAAATATTTAGCTATAAAATTTATGAGCACCTAACATTACTATTAACTAGATAATACAACACAAGTATATGTGGTCAAATGGTATATAGTGTAAGATGCTTTGGAATCCACACGGATTGGTTTAATAAGTCTTGGTTTTTTTGGCTGAAATGTTATTTAAAGAATCGATTTCGAGAGGTTGAAATTAATTAATTTAACTAAATAACAAGAAATTAAACTAGGGCACAAAAATAATTAAAACAAATTCAACCATCAACAAGTATTAGAGTATTTTGATTTCACCAGATTCTTCAAACATAAACTCAGTTCAACTTGTACTAGATTCATTTCAAATATTTTCGGTCGAATTCCATATTGTAGTTATTACCCAATGATCATGCAATAATAACTCCTTCCTTACTAATTATTTGCCTTCGGTCCAACAAAAATAATTAGAAGTAAAAGGACATTAATTTGAAAAAAGGAATTTGTAAAGTGACACATGAATCCCATTAATCGTTGGTCTGACATTCGCTTAATTCATGGTTTCGTAACTTGATCATAAATACGCAAATTACTTGATCCATCTCATCACACATTCACAAAATCATTCAAGAATTGACCAAAGACTTGAAAGCATTAGCAACGTAACAAAAAACATAAATATATGATAGAAATCTACTACAAATAACAATAAAACTTGAGTTCATTTAATCACAAAGGGCTACATCTCAAAAACCTAACCGTGAAACATAAATCATAGAAAAAGATAAAAGGACATAAAAATATAAATAAATAGCATAAGAAAGTGTTCTTTTATGAAGGTTTAAGAATACTTCTCTAATGAAGAATTGCAAGATCTTGATCCAAAGTTGTAAATCTTGAGCCTCCTCTTCAATTCTTCTTCAAAAAGAAACAAAACCCAAGTTTAATCTTGCAGCACCCAAAAGAAAACTAAAAGAGAACGTGATTTTGATTTTGAGACCCATATTTATAGTTTTTAAGAATAACAAAATGTAGGACTCTGAATAAACTTCAAAACATAACGAAACGGGTCCAAACTAGACATACAAATCTCTAAAAACTTAAAAAATTGTGAAACAGCATGACATGGTTTGCATCAAGCAAACTAAGCTCACTTCAAGTGCACCCTTCTCTATTTGGCTAGCTTAAAGAGAAAAAAATAGCCTATGGAGTTCGCTTGACAACTCTGTGCAATTTCACCGTTTCAACTCTAAAATCTTTGCTCGGTGTCCAATTGATGCGTCAATTGTCCCTAAGCTACCGTAGGAGAAACACACACATTATCCATACTAGATTGATAAAACTACAATAACACTTAAACACTTACAAAAAATATATACAAAAGACAAATAAGAACGCAAAAAGAACTTCAAATCCAGAAGGAATCAGGTAATCAACCTAAACACAACCTTAAACATATATACACGTAAATATAAGTTAAACGTTGGACCCAAGAATGGAATATAGAAGTTCTTTTTATGTACTCCTCCTTCTCTCTTATGTCTCTCACTGAAAAACAACCTTCATTACTGTTCTTCGCGGCTATGGCCAAAAAGGAGGGCTGAAGGCAAACTAAATCCTTTGTTGACATTCTGAAGGGCACAAATCATTCCCTCGTGCAAATCTAGCAATTGGACCAACCTTTCAAAAAACTTCAATCCTATAAAGGAGAGCCAACCATTTTCTTCACTGAAGAAGAGGTCCAAAAACTAGCTGCCTCATTTTGTTTCACTTTTATGGGCAGTTTCCCAAGAGGCAAACCTAACATGGAAACGGTGAGGAAGAGTTTCCAAGAAATTCACTTCATAAGGGTGAATTTTTTGTAGGCTTTCTTGACTACAAAAATGTGCTAATTCGGTTTTGGTTTGGAAGAGGATTATCTTCACTGTTGGCTAAAGAACACGTGGTGCATTAATGGTTTTTATATGCATGTTCTCAAATGGCACCCCTATTCACCTCATATATTGAACACTCTATAGTGCCTATTTGGATCACATTGGAAGGGCTACCAGTACCCTTCCTAACCTAGCACTCAATTTTTGGCCTTGTACAATCCAACGACACTCCCTTAAAGTTGGCCATGGCTACGAAGAAATTTACTCGTCCAAGCACAGCCAAGGTGTGTGTGGAAGTTGATCTCTTGGCCATACTCCCTTCAAGAGTATGGCTTGGAGTTTGGGAATTTGGAAAATGATAGAAGATTAATTATGAGGAAATCCCACATTATTGCACAAAACGTCACAAGATTAGCCATAACCCAATCGATTGTTTAGTCGGAATGCCGAACATGTTGAAGAAGCAAAAGGATCACATCCGTATCCCTCTGTTCAAATTAAAACATCATCCAAGAGAAAAGGTAAAACACAAGGGCAACCTATCAAAAATAATGAATCTGGTCCCTACGGAGTAGCTCATGAAAAACCACAAGAAGGGTCTCAAGTGCTCTAATTGATGGAAACAATCACGTGGAGCAGTAGGTGGTGAAACCGGTGGTAGAATCGATAGTGGAGAAACTTGAGGTGGTTGAGCAACATATGAAGGAGCCCGTGATGGTGCCAATGGTGGAGCAAATGGTGGTGGCAGAACCGAGAAGGGTAGAATTGAAAATCCAACCGATGGGGGATAAACCAACTAATTCTTCTCAAAATTTGGTGGCTAAAAATTTGAATCCCATGGATGAGGAGATTGCAAAATCAAATTTGAAATCATTTGTAGTAGACTGGGTTGATAAAATTTTGACTAATTCAAGCCAGCCTGGATCTCCTCAAATTTGAAATTCTAGGGAACTTTCCAAGGATGATTATTTCTTATAACATTCAAAATTTTATGCAAGAGATACCATGCTATTTCTTAGATGATGACGACTCCCAAGCACATGTACTTGATGATCCAGATGAGCCACCACCCAATTTGGAGACGTCTAAAGCAAAGCTGGATGGTAAGCCCAAAAAGAAAGCAAGAAGGAAAAGGGTGTACAACATGCCTAGAGGTATTCAGACAAGGTCCAACCCTATCTCTCAGTGCCTTAACCCAACTCTTCTAAATGGCTAGTGTGCTAGTGTGGAATATAAGGGGTGTTGCAAACAAACCTTTAATTCGTAGCCATAAAGCCCTAGCCATATTGGAACCGATGGTGGATAAGGCCCGGATCAATTCTTTTGCACAAAGAGTAGGGTTCAATTAGTGCAAACCTAACACGAATGGTCAAATTTAGTTGTTTTGGATTAAAGATGTTGTCCTAACGGATATTATGGTTTCTGATAAATTGTTTCGCATCTCATTTTCTTCATGCATTTATAACACAGATGTACTAGCTTCGTTTGTTTAGTTCAAAGTGCACAAAAGTTGAAAGGAGAAAGCTATGGGAAGGTCTTTGAGCTACCTAAAACACCACGAATTCTCCATGGATAATGGGAGGGGGTTTCAACTTAATATCAAGTCCAGATGAATATAGAGGTGGTATTGGTTCCTTGGATTACGAAGCAATGAGAGAATTCAATGAATATCTTTCTAACTGTGGATTGATGGATTTAGCCTTCCAAGGATGCAAGTTCACATGGCTTGGAAACAGGTTTGGAAATGCAGTGTGAAAATGATTGGATAGATTTGTTTGTAACAATGCCTTTCTCATGTCTAGTAAGTCACAGTGGATCATCTTCTAAAAACATGTTCGGATCACTCCCCACACCTTAAGTTGTCCAATATGCCAAATAGAGGGCCACAATCATTTAAATTCTTGAATATGTGGATTAAACGTCCAAATTTCTTGCAGGTTGTAGATGCTAATTGGAAACTCCATTGTGCTGGGTCATCCCTACATGTTGTACCTAGTTAAGCAAGTTAAAGTGTTTGAAGGCGGACCTAAGAAATTGGAGTCGCACGATTTTTGGAAATGTGTTTTCCAAAGTTAAGGAGGTAGAGTTGAATGTCAAACAAATGGAAAGATGCTTTCTTGAAAAGTTAGAACCAAAGTAATCAACTAGCTCTGGCCCATTCAATAGCAATCCGTACCAAATGCCTTGTGGAGGAGGAATATTCTTGAGGCAAAAATCTTGAATGATCTAGCTCAAAGAAGGAGATGAAAACTCTGAATTCTTCCATTCTTCTCTCATGGCCAAGAGGCAAAAGTTGAGCATCTCAAAAATTAAGGTGGACGGTTCCTGGACGGATAACTTGCAAAGAACTGAAAATGAAGTTGTTGCTTATTTCCAGAATCTTTTGACCGAAGATGCTTCCTTAATGGTTGACAATGAGTTGTTGGAGAACAACCTAGATTCAATCACAAGAGAGGATAATCAAAAGCACCTAACTGAACTTTCTTTGACAGAATTTAAGGAGGCGGTATTCTCTCTTAATTCGGAAGGTGCTTCTAGAATTGATGAATTTAATGGGGTATTCTTAACCACTTGTTGGGACATCATCCAACAAGATCTCTTTTTAGCCATCAAATAATTCTTGAAGGGAGTAAAGCTGCCAAGAGCTTTCACAAACATAATAATTGCATTAATCCCTAAATCAGCCAACCCCTTTACTTTTAATGATTTTCATCTCATAAGTTTTTGAACCAAAATATTGGCTAATAGACTTTCACCTATTTTGCCATGAATTATTTCCCTTTAACAGCTGGCATATCTGCGTGCGAGGGAAATTGTAAATAATATTTTGCTTGTGCAGGAGATGGTGGACTTTATTGAAAGGAAAACACGGGCAGCAAACAATCTTATCCAACTTGACCTTACTAAGGCATTTCATAGGCTTTCATGGCCATTTCTATATGCTACATTGAGAAGGTTTGGCTTTGCAGAAGAATGAATTTCTTTGCTGAGGAATATATAAGGGGATTGCTGGTTTTCTATTCTTATCAATGAGGCATGATTCTTCAAATCATCAAGGGGAGTCCGACATGGTGATCTTTTTGTCACCCCTTCTATTCATCATTATGATGGAGGTTTTTTCTTGAGGTATTAAAAGCAATGCCAATTGGGTAAGGTTACAGAATTTTCTTTACCTAAATATTGTCCAGTCGTATCCCATATAGCTTTTGCAGATGATGTTGTGGTCTTCACAAAAGGAGAAGTCAAATCCATCAACAACCTAATGGAGTTCTTGGCTCAATTTGAAGCTTCATTTGAACAGCTCTTTAACAAGGCAAAGACTTCGTTTTATTTACCTAAAAAAGCTCCAACAAGCCAGATTTGGAGGATACAAAATATAACAGGCTTCATAAAGAAATACTTGCCAATACTATATTTGGGTTGCCCAATATAGAAATCCAAGAAAAGAAAGTCCCTCTTCCAACCAATGTTGGAGAAAGTTACTTCTGGGATTCGTGGCTGGCAAACTAAATTCGTATCATCTCCTTGAGGTAAGCTTATTCTCATTAAACACGTCCTAAGTAGCATCCTAGTTTGACCAATGGCTATTCTAACTCGACCCTAAGAAATCATTAAGGAATTGGACAGGCAGTTTGCTAATTTATTTTGGGAAGGGTTGGAAAATCAATGCAAGCATAATTGGATTTCTTGGGACACCATTTGCCAGCCTATATCTTCAAATGGTCTTAGAATTAACTCACCCTCAGATGTGGTCAATGGATTTAGCATCAAGTTGCGGTGGAAATTCCGCAAAGGAGAATCATTGTGGAGTAACTTCATTAAGAAAGGTTCCTAAGGAATAACATTCATCCCACTTCAATCAACTCTAACCCAAGTGGCTTATTCACATGGAAAAGAATGGTGGCAGCCAGTGATGAAGCTAAAAAACACGTGCTTTTTTTGATTGGAAATGTAAGCTGCTCATTTTTGGAAGAGGGATATGATCGACATGCCAAGCTTTCACAAGTTTGGAATTCAAATAGATGGAGATTTATCTTTGCTAGACAAAAGATACTCCAATAATGAGTAGGTAAACATTGGTAAAATACTTGAAGACAAAGTTCTTGTGCTGAAGGGAGCAATGGACAAGCTGTTTTGGACATTTACTCCAAATAGAACTTTCTCTATCTCTTCAACTTTCCCATCATGAGCTGCCATATTCACAAGGAAAATGATATGGGACGAAAGACTCCAATTAAAAATTTATATTTTCATGTGGCAGTTATTGAAATGGCAAGACAAATCTGGAGTTTCTTTGAAAATTAGATGGAGCTAATTTTTCCGCCAACAAATAGCATCCTTGACAAACTTAACTCATGGTGGTGGCATTCATCACAATTGGCCACAATTGGTATTCTCCACAAAATTCTACCTTCTGTCATCTGCTGATTTGTGTGGAGAGCAAGAAACAAGGTCATATATGATACTAAAAGCTTTTCTTCTCAAAGAATTATCATAGAAGTTTGTTCTCGCTTGAAGGATGTATCATCTACAAAACCTTTCAAAAGGATAGGGGTGGCTGATGACATTCTCTTCTATCAAGGTGCACACCATCATTTAATACAAACCAAACCTATAAGGACAATTGCAGTTCATTAGCCTTCTCCGCTTTGTGGGACACCTTTAAGTTAAATATGGATAGAGCTTCAAAGGGTAATCTGGGGATGGAAGCAGGATGTGACATCATACGGGATCATCATGGACAGCTTATCAAGGCATTTTGTAACTTTAATGATCATCAAACCAACTTGCAAGTAGAGGCATTGGTACTAATTGATGGACTCAAATTATGTGGACGATTGAACCTATATCAAGTTAAGGTGGAGATTGACTCGCAAATCTTGGTAAACATCCTAAAAGGCAAAGCCCGAGCACTATGGAGCATTGGTTCTCAAATTGAGTTCATTACTGATTTTGTAATAGGCAAAAGCTTCTCACTCATGTATTTAGAGAAACAAATAAAATAGCTGATTGGCTAGCCAATGAGGGCATTGAGGGTAGAATCTGTTCATTTGTAGTGTACTCCAGAGACTCAACTCCTTCACCTATAAAAGGATTGATGTCTTTGGATGCTAGGGGTTGCCGAAAAGCGTAGTAATGATTTTCCTTTTTTATTTTTATGGATAAGCACAACATCTCACTGACATCAACCAAGTGATGAACAGATTATGTTGAGTGATAACTCTAGTAAACTAGAGTTATTTCCTCTAAATTATGGCATTTTGATAGCTTAAATCCCAAACTTTAGGTAGGTAATTGAAAGTTTAAGTTAATTTCTTTCATAAGTGTTCATATTTTTCTTCCTATTAAATATGATAAGTTTCTATTAAAATTTTAGCTTAATTAATTGCTAAGTTGTTTTCATATTATGCAGGTTAAAAATTATAGGTTGGAAGCTTGGATTAACAAAGCTCAGAAGACCGAATTGCAATTATCAAAGAATAAAGGGATTACTAGGAGGAGAGTCCAGATCATGATCTGGAATTCTCCATATCGCGCGCATCTGGATTTGGGAAAGTCACTTAAATGTTTAGCGAGTCAAGATCGCGATCTCAAAATTCCATGTTGTGATATCGACTCGAGAAATTATTCTAAATGTATTAGATTCAAGATCGCAATATCAAAATCTCCATAACGCGATCTAGACTCACTAAGGGATAAGTTGTGAGGGCAATTTTGTAATCTTCCAGCAAATAACTCCTGATTTTTACCTTGTGTAATGTTTTACAATTTAAGCAACTTTTAAAATTTGTAATAGGCAAGTAGGATTACAATTAGCATGTTGTTAGGACAGATTAGGATAACTTGAACCTCAAGTCTCTTCATTAACGAAAATTTCTCGTTAATTGTATTTTAGATCTAGCTTTCATTTCTTACCAAGTTTAAATTTTGATTAGATAGTTGTAATGGGTTTATCATTAGATTCAAGTAGATATAATTTTTACTTGTTTTTGTTGGCCCCGAAGAGCAACCCAAGAGGGGGGTGATTAGGTTGTATCTAAAACTTAAACCTTTTTATGTGCTTAATAAAAATGCAAACTTTATGCACCAAATAAAAACTTAAGCACAAATGAATACAATAGATATACAACTATTTAAGCTTAAAGAACAAATAAGAATATTGAGATTAAGAGAATCAAACCAAACTCCCAAGCTTCTCAAGCTTGGAGCTTGCAACTGCAAAGAGCTTCTTACAAGGCAATTACCAAGTTCACAACTTGAAGTTTAGCCACTAAAAGTTTCTTTAAAGTAGGTGAGACAATAACCTCTTGTACACAAATGAAGATCACTCTTGCTCACACTAATTTCCTTTAGTTGAGCCAAGAGTTTTACACTCACAACCTCCCTTTGTTACAATTGTCTTCTCTCTACTCTTACACTTGAAGAACTCTTACACTTCTAAGCTCTTTTCTCAAAACTACGTACACTATTACAACACTTGTACCCACTATTTCTCCCAAATAGCTCAAGAATTACTTGTAATCAATGTAGAAGTCTCTTTTTATTTAATCGTCAGGCTTAGGGGTATTTATAGTTGCCCAAAATCTGCTTCCAATAACTTTCCTACGGCTATTTTCTGTTTACTGGAAAACTAGCCGTTGGACCTTTCGGACGGCCGATGCAGCAAGTGTGCATCCGAACGAACTAGCCGTTAGACCGTTCGGACGGCAGCTGCTAAACCCTGCATCCGACGCTGTGTCCGTTTTCTGAGGATATTCTTTCGGACATCCAAGGATGCGTCCGAACATGCGTCTGATTGAAGCAAAGTCTTTTGAAAATATGATCGGACGCTGTTCTTCGTCTGAGACTTGCTTCAAATTCATTGTGTCAGACAATTACCATTGTCCGAAGCTCTGTCTTTCGGATAGTCATTTGCGTCCGTGGAGTCTTCTGGTTGTTTAGTTCATATGATCATTTGCGTCCGAACCTACCTGTTTTTCTGCACACTTGTTTTGCAAACCATTAGTACGATTTGGTCATCATCAAAACATGATTATCATAACTGGGGTTCAACAATCTCCCCCTTCTTGATGATGACAAATCAATTGGACAATTCAAAAAACAACCATAAAATATGAAGTATAGCACATGAGAATTTGTCCATTATTTCTCCCCCTTTTGGCATTATCAAAACATAAGATAAATAATGCAATTTAAGCTCCCCCTAAGTTTATTCTCTCCCTTGAAAGATGAATATAATGAGGACACGGAGAATGGGTCAAGTTATGCAAAACAATTCTTCCTTTCAAGAATATGTGTTCCATAAGAAATGAGAGAATTCATGCAAAGAATTAGGACCAAAACAATTTTTGCTCATTCCTTACCAAAAGCATCATCAAAACAATGAAGCATGTGTGATGCAATTTTTTGAAAAGAAATCCGTTTAAAAGAGAGAATGCTCCCTCTTTCTTTTGCAAGTAGAGACTTATTATAGACAAAAATTGGGGATACATATTTCCTAGCATTCTAAACAAGTTCAAACATATAGATGAGTAATATTCAAGAGAACAAAGTTCAACTTGATAAAGGATGAAAGCACATGTAAATTTTAGATGTTACCCATTTCAATATCATCTTAGCTCATATGCCTTGAACACCCTTCAAAGATAATCTATCTTGAATTTCTTAGTGCTCTCCAAGCATACCTACATGCAAAGTTAAGTAACAACTTTTGGTACCCAAACTTTCTTGGGTCCAATTGGATTAGTAGCATGCTTAATTACCCAAATAGAATTTATTCCCAATTTTTCATTTCTTTTAACATAACAATTTTTCTTTATATGTCCATGTTGATGACAATAATTACAAATAATATTCTTATTGCCATAAAAAGAAGATTTAGATTTAACAAAGTACAAATCATTTTTTCTAAAGGTGATAAAATTTTTGTTCAAAACATATTTCTAGTTCTTTTCCTTTTAAAAACATTTTCTATCTTCTTTTTCAAAATATCATCAAGATCATCTAATCTCTTCTTCAATGAAGCTTTTTCTTCCATGATCTTGGTTTTCCCAACAAATTTTTCTTTCAAAACATCATTTTCTTTTGTCAAAGAATTATTTTCATGCACAAGTTTTGAATTGGTACTCAATAAAGTATTAACTTTAATTTTTAACTCTTTGTTCTTAGCATATGATTCTTTCGAACATTCATGCATTTTAAAAATAAATGATTCAACATCATCATCATCATTATCACATGAATCATCACAAGAATCACAACTAGAGGATACCTCATTATTGCCAAGTGCCATAAAAGCCATTTGAGCCTCCTCATATTCTTCTTCAACCTCTCCATCCGAATTGCAATCATCCCAAGTGATTTGGAAGTTGTTGAGGTGAGGTTTCCTTGAGTCTTTTCTCCTTTTTGATGAAGCTTTAAATGCTATGCTTCTTTTTCCTTTTGCCTTCTCATCTTGTACCTTGTATTTCATCTTCAATTCAAAAGGAGGTTAGAGAATTAATCAAAGACTCGATAGGCATAGAATTTAAATTTTTAGACTCCTCTATGGCAATGGATTTAGGTTCCCATTAACCTTAGGTAAAGCATTCAAAATTTTTCTATTCTTCTCACCCAAGGAATATTCTTTACCCAAACCTTCCAAATCCTTTACCATATCATTGAACCTACAATACATCTTGTCAATGTTCTCGTGAGGTTCCATTTTGAAGGATTCATATTTAGCCACAAGAAGTAGCTTCTTTTGCTCTCTTATATCTTCACTTCCTTCATGGATTTCTTTCAATTTGTCCCATATCTCTTGGGCCGATTTGCAACCTTTTACTTTGGAAAACTCATCTGCATCCGAGGCATTATACAAAATATTAATGTCTTTATCATTTAAAGATAAATTTATTTTATCCTGTGCATTTAACCCAAATCTAGTTTTAGGCCTTAATCTATGAGTATTTTCATAAAAAATATTAGCTTATAAAGGACCTTCACAAATAATATACCATAAATCAATATCATTAGATTGATAAAAATTTTCATTCTATCCCTCTAAAAAACAAAATTAATGCCATTAAACATGGCTTGAGGCCTAGTGATAGAATGCCCTTCTAAAAAAAAGCATTATTGGTTGCCATGATCTTTACTCTAATGCAATTTAAGCAAAATAAAGAGACCAATACTCTGATACCAATTGTTGGCCCCAAAGAGCAACCTAAGAGGGGGGCGAATTAGGTTGTATCTAAAACAAACCTTTTTATGTGCTTATAAAAATGCAAACTTTATGCACCAAATAAAAACTTAAGCACAAATGAATACAATAGATATACAACTATTTAAGCTTAAAGAACAAATAAGAATATTGAGATTAAGAGAATCAAACCAAACTCCCAAGCTTCTCAAGCTTGGAGCTTGCAACTGGAAAGAGCTTCTTACAAGGCAACTACCAAGTTCACAACTTGAAGTTTAGCCACTAAAAGTCTCTTCAAAGTAGGTGAGACAATAACCTCTTGTACACAAATGAGGATCACTCTTGCTCACACTAATTTCCTTTAGTTGAGCCAAGAGTTTTACACTCACAACCTCCCTTTGCTTGTTACAATTGTTATCTCTCCACTCTTACACTTGAAGAACTCTTACACTTCTAAGCTCTTTTCTCAAAACTACGTACACTATTACAACACTTGTACCCACTATTTCTCCCAAATAGCTCAAGAATTACTTATAATCAATGTAGAAGTCTCTTTTTATTTAATTCAGGCTTAGGGGTATTTATAGTTATCCAAAATCTGCTTCCAACAACTTTCCAACGGCTATTTTCTGTTTACTGGAAAACTAGCCGTTGGACCTTCCGGACAGCCGATGCTGCAAGTGTGCGTCCGAACGAACTAGCTGTTGGACAACTCGGACGGCCACTGCTAAACCATACGTCTGACGCTGTGTCCGTTCTCTGAGGATATTCGTTCGGACGTCCGAGGATGCATCCGAACATGCATCCGATCGAAGCAAAGTCTTCTGGAAATATGATCGGATGCTGTTCTTCGTCTGAGACTTGGTTTAAATTCTTTGTGTCAGACAATGGCTCTATCTTTCGGACAGTGATTTTGCGTCCGTGGAGTCTTCTAGTTGTTTAGTTCGGATGATCATTTGCGTCCGAACCTACCTATTTTTCTGCACACTTGTTTTCGAACCATTAGTGCAATTTGGTCATCATCAAAACATGATTATCATAACTGGGGTTCAATAGTTTTCTAGTTTAATTTAGTGAAAATCTATTTGCTTGCACATCTAGGGTTTCTTAGTAGAATTAGATTTCTTGTCAAATTCTTGCTCTTTAATTAAGAATTCTGAATTTCTTACTTTAATTTCTAGTTAATTTTTAGTGGGCTTTGTTTATTATAGTAAAAAATTGAAAAATATTGAGATTTTAATTTTAACTTGTTTCAATTTTTAGTGGAGAAATCATTTCTTTTATTCTTTAAGGCTATTAATTGTAGTCTTTTTAATTGCGTAATTTGCTTGCTCTAAATTTTAGTTTTATTTTAGTAAATCTAGGGTAGAATTACGTTCTTTTAATTTATTGCTTTTGCTAGAATTTAATAGCTAGTTCCATTAATTTCATCATTGCATAGTTCCCATTACTTGTTTTAGTAGATAAAGTAGTTTAATTTGTTCTTGTTTATTTAAGTTTAAATATGAATTTGATTAGTGTAGTTTCATCTCTCACTCATTGATTCTTGTTTCACTATACAAATACCTGTATATCTCGGTATTTGCCTTCCAAAATCCTAGTGGGAATGATCCCTACTCCCCTTACTTCTAGTTGACTACCGTATACTTACGGGATGCCACCTAGTTAGTGGTAGGAGATAGGTGTTTTCTAAATATTTTAACTAGATGTTGTAAAGAGCATCAAGTTTTTGGCGCCGTTGCCAGGGATTGTCCTTGATTTTTTGCAATATCAAGTGCTATACGGGTCGGGTAGATTATGAATATAGTTTAATTTAGTTGTTAATTTTGTTATTTTTATATTTGTTGGTTGTCTTGTGGAATTAACTCCACACTTCAATTGACTATTTGCTTTTGTTTTGGTTGTTGTGAATGGTAAGAGGGTTAGATCAAGGGTCATTCATTTGTTTGGATAAGGTAAAGGAAATAGAGCTAAGGGAAATCCAAAAATTGAGATAGGTACAACAAGAGCAAGAAAGGATAGAAATTTCAAATGCTAATGCTCATCAAAGGAATTTGAACATGGAAAACGAAGAAGAAGAGGTTGTTGGAAATAATGGGATAGGTGGTTATGGGAATGGAAATGGAATGAAAGGCCATTAAGGGAATATGCCTTGATGAATTTTGATAGAGCGAACTCTAGTATTGCACGGATGCCCATGCAAGCTAACAACTTTGAAAATAAGCCCGCCTTAATCCGAATGCTTCAAGCTCATGCCATGTTCGACGGTAGTCCCAATGAAGATCCCTATACACACCTTATGAATTCTGAAGAAGTTTTGGACACGTTCAAGTTTAATGGAATACATCCAGATTGTGTGCGAATGAGGGTATTTTCGTTCTCTCTTCAGGATAGGGCAAAGTCATGGTTACAATCCCACGCCCAATATCCTAAGGAACATTTACTACTTGGAATCAACTTGCTCAAGAGTTCTTGGCAAAGCATTTTTCACCTACAAGAATCGCCAAATTGAGAAATGAAATCATGTCCTTTAAGCAAGACATTCGTGAAAGCTAACGAGAAGCTTGGGAGCGGTTTAAGGAATTGATAAGGAAATGTCCTCATCACGCGATTGCTTTGTGGCTTCAAATCTAAACTTTCTATTATTGGTTGAGTCAAGAGACCAAATCCATAGTGGATGCTTCTACGTATGGGTTTGTCTCATACAAGACAATGGAGGAAGCTCTAGATTTTCTTAATAGGATGGCATACAATCACTATTATCATGGACTGATGACCTCACCGGTGACTCAACACCTAGCTAATCAAGCCAATGCCAATAGTGGAATGTTGAATTTGAACATGAAAGATACTCTTTTGGCACAACAAAGCATGCTCATTAGTGTGATGAATAACGTTGCAAAGGCGTTGGAGAATTTGGGAAAACCAAGTAGTTGACATACCAAATTGAGTAAATGCCATGTCTTCTTCTGCAACCCAACCAAGCATGGTATGTGATTTTTGTGGAGGCAATGATGCAAATGGACAATGTGAGATGCCTTATGGGTCAAATGAATAACTCAATTATGTGTCTAATCAATCATCATTTCCAAGGAACCCATCTGGAGCTTATGGGAACACATATAATCCTTCTTGGAGGAACTATCCTAATTTTTCATGGAGCAACTCCAACGATCAATCCAATCCCCCTTACCAACCAAATCCCCCACTTCAAAATGTCCAACATACTCAAGCTGCAAGTTCCTCACCTAGCCCTTATCAACCGCCACATCAAAGAAATTTCCAACCCAACTCATATCAATCTTTTCCTAATCCTTCATTTCAAAACCAACAACCAAGGCCTCAATTTCAATATGCAAACTCTCCCCAACCTATGCATCATGACCAATATGCTCCAAGAGAGAATGTGGGAGAAGGTGATTCGAAAAGAAAAGCAGAGCACTTGAGGAGAGACGATTGAATAGAAAAAATGGGGAACACAAGAGAGATTATGAGAACTTGAAGGCATCTACAAGGAATTTGGAGATTGAATTGGGCCAATTAGTGAGGTGGAATAATGAGAGGCGTTTAGAGATGCTTCCAAGTGATAGCATTCCAATCCCCAAGGAGCAATTTAAGGCCATTACCCTTAGGAGTGGTAAATAGTTGGAAGAAAGGGTTGGGAAAAATTTGTTGAAAAATGGAGAAAAGGAAGGAGTTGAGGATGAAGAGAAAGAAAAAGGTGAGTCATCAAATGGGCAAGACAAAATGATGAATGAGTCTATTAAGCCCAACTCACTATGCAATGAAGGCAAGGATTTGATGCATCATGAGCCAAAGCACGTTAATATGCCATTTCCTCAAAGGCTAAGGGATGAAGAAAAGGAAAAGAAGTTAGAGAAGTTTCTTGAGATCTTCAAAAAGCTTGAAATCAACATTCCGTTCATGGAGGCACTTGAGAACAAGCCCACCTATTCTAAATTCATGAAACAAGTCCTCACTTCAAAAAAGAAATTGCATGGGGATGAAATCTTATGCTTACAAAAAGGTTGCCACCAACGCTCAAGGACCCCGGATTATTTTCTGTACCTTGTGAGATTGGGGGTTTGCAATTTGGAAGAGCATTGTGTGACTTGGGATGTCCAATAAATCTCATGCCTTTTGCGGCATTCAAAAAGTTAAATGGAGGACAATTGAAGCCAACAAGTATCTCATTACAACTTGCAGACCGAAGCATAAAGTTCCCAAAGGGGATCATTGAAGATGTGATTGTGAGAAAATTGATAAACTCTACCTTACTTTGAATTTCATTGTGCTTGAAATGGAAGAGGATGAAGAGATGCCAATCATTCTTGGGAGACTTTTCCTTGCTACCGGTCGTCCACTTATTAATGTTCAAGATGGAAAATTGGAATTCCGGATAAATGGTGACATTGTTACATTTAAAGTTTTTAGTTCATTAAAGGTTCCTTCAGTTTTTGTGTAAGATGTCGTGAATATAAATGTGGTAGATGACTTAATTGATGATTGTTATAGGAAAGCAATGGGGAATTTCTCAATGGAGGAAGAGGTCATAGAGTCAAATGCTCTAAGTCAAGATGATAAAGAAGGATGAGAAATTTGAATCATTTGGAGGATGAACCCTTAGTGAAAAAGAAGGATGAGGAGAATCAAGAAAAAGGTAAATGGGGGTCTCCAACCCCCAAGTTGGAGCTTAAACCTCTTCCCATTCACTTAATATATGCATATCTTGGTGAAAATAAGATATACCCGGTGATTGTGAATGCATCTTTGACAAGTGAGCAACTTGAAAGATTAATTATGGTACTTAAAATGCATAAAGATGCCATTTCTTGGTCCGTTGATGATATTAAGGGAATTACCCCTTCTATATGCTTGCATAAAATCTTGTTGAATAATGGAAATAAACCAGTAAGGCAACCTCAAAGAAGGTTGAATCCTACTTTAAAAGAGCTTGTGAGGAAGGAAGACGGTTCTCAAACTTTTGAAAGTCGGTATTATTTACCCTATTAGCGATAGCAAGTGGGTGTGTCCCACTCAAGTCATTCCAAAGAAGGGTGGTATTACCGTAATCATAAGTGAAGCCAATGAGCTCCTTCCTCTATATTGGTTACGGGTTGGCGAATGTGCATTGATTTTCAAAAGTTGAATAAAGCCACCCGAAAGGATCATTTTTCTTTACCTTTTATTGATCAAATGCTTGAGAGGTTGGCCATTTTTGCATATTATTATTTCTTTGATGGTTATTCTGGTTATCTATAAATTGTCATTTGTCTGGAAGATCAAGACAAAACAACTTTTACATGCCTATTTGGTACCTTTGCATATAGGAGAATGCCCTTTGGGCTTTGTAATCCACCAAGAACATTTGAATGTTGTATGTTTTCCATTTTTCATGACATGGTTGAAAAGAGCATAGAGATCTTCATAGATGATTTTAGTGTATTTGGTGTCTCATTGGATGATTGTCTTGAGAACTGTCAAATTTGTCTAATGTGTTGAAAAGGTGTGTAGAAACTAATTTGCTTCTCAATTGGGAAAAGTGTCATTTCATGGTGACGGAAGGAATTGTTTTGGGTCACAAAGTGTTATCAAAGGGGATAGAAGTTGATAGGGCAAAGGTGGAGGTGATTGAAAAGTTGCCTCTTCCAATTAATGTTAAGGGGGTAAGAAGTTTCTTAGGTCATGCAGACTTTTATATAAGATTCATTAGAAATTTTTCACATATCGCTAGACCTTTGTGCTTATTACTTCAAAAAGATTACCCTTTTCATTTTGATGATTCTTGTTTGGAAGCATTCAATGAGTTAAAACATGCTCTTGTGATTGCACTAGTCATTGTAGCACCAAATTGATCTCTTCCATTTGAGCTTATGTGTAATGCTAGTGACTATGCAATAGGTGCCTTTTTATGTCAAAAGGTGAATAAGATGTTGCATGTCATTTACTATGCAAGTAGGACCTTAAATGATGCACAACTTAATATAGTTTTTATTCTACAACGGAAAAGGAACTACTTGCTGTAGTTTTTGCATTTGATAAGTTTAGATCATACTTGATTGGATCAAAGGTAATTGTTCATACCAATCATTCTGTATTAAAGTATTTATTTTCCAAACTAGATGCCAAGCCGCGGTTATTGAGATGGACACTTTTATTGGAGGAGTTTGATTGGGAGGTAATGGACAAGAAGGGTGTGGAAAACATGGTAGCCGATCATTTGTCAAGGATTGAAGCATCTAGACTTGTTAATCACGAAGAAAGAGCCATCAATGAAGAATCATCAATTGAGAAATTATTTGAGGTGAAGGAAGTGAGTCCATGGTATGTGGACATTGTAAATTATCTCGTAACAAGGATAATACCAAAGATGCTTAATGCCAATGAGAAAAGGAAATTCTTCGCAAAGCTTAATCATTACTTTTGGGAAGAGCTATATTTGTTCAGAAAGTGCAATGATCAAATCCTTAGGAGATGTGTCTCAGAATGTGAGAATTACCGATGTGCTGAGACATTGTCATTCATCTCTGGTTGGTGGACACCATGGAGCTCAACGAACGACTTTCAAGGTTCTTCAAAGTGATTTTTATTGGCCAACTATGTTCAAGGATTCCCGGGAATTTGTGCTCAAGTGTGATGAATGTCAATGGGTGGGAAATATTTCAAGGAAACATAAAATGCCCCTTCATGGCATTATTGAGTTAGAGGTATTTGATGTATGGGGAATTGATTTCATGGGACCGTTCCCGGTTTCATATTCGAACAAGTGCATTTTGGTTGCGGTGGACTATGTGTCAAAGTGGGTTGAAGCAATCGCCACGCCAACCAATGAAGCCAAAGTGGTCAGTAAGTCCTTCGAAAGAACATCTTATCTCGATTTGGAGTGCCTCGGGCTATTATTAGTGATGGGGGCTCTCACTTCAAAAATTCACGTTTTGAGGCCTTGATGACAAAGTATGACGTGAAACACAAAGTTGCTTTAGCCTATCATCCCCAATTGCACATCAGGTCAAGTTGAGGTTTCAAACCGAGAATTCAAGAGGATCTTTGAGAAGACGCTGAATAAGGCTAGGAAAGATTGAGCATTTAAGTTAGATGACACATTGTGGGCCTATCGGACAGCATTTGAAACCCCCATAGGCATGTCCCCGTATCGTATTGTGTATGGAAAAGCATGTCACTTGCCGGTGGAGCTTGATTATAGAGCATATTGGGCAAAAAAGAAATTAAATTTTGATTTGAAGGAAGCATATGAAAAGAGGGATGCTTAATTTAAATGAGTTGGATGAATTTCGAAGGGAAGTATTTCAAAATTCTTTGATCTATAAGGAGAAAACTAAGGCATGGCTTGACTAGCTCATGCTAAGGAAGGAATTTAAAGTTGGTTATTTGGTGGCACTTTACAATTTACAACTCAAGTTATTCCAGGGAAAACTCAAGTCAAGGTGGGTGGCCCCTTTGAAGCGGTTCAAACTTTTTCTCATGGAGAAGTGGAAATAAAAGGGAAAGAGAGAGCTTCAAAGGTTAATAGTCACCGGCTCAAACCCTACTTTGGAAGAATCATTGAAAGCAGACACGAGATCATCCAACTTGTGCCAGAATGAAGTCGTGCCATAGTCAATCTAGTGGCTATAATGAGCGATTATTGGGAGGCAACCCAAGGCTTTGATTTAATTATTATTGTGTTCTTTTTGGTGTGATTTTTCATTAGTTTAATATTGAGTAAGTTAGTTTCAATTAGGTTACAATTTTAATTAACACTATAAGTTTTATTTAGTTAAATAAATGGTGCTAAAGAATGAGTGAAAATTATCATCCTAACTTATTAATTTTGTGTCTGTAGGTTGTCCTTGCAAATGGAGAAAAGTGATGAAGAATTGAGCAATTTTGGCTAAGTGTGAAAATTACAGTCTGTAGAAATTGAGCTTGATATTGCGATCTCAAACTCAAACATCTGGAGGGCATTTTTGTCATTGGGTTCGATATCGCGATCTCAATTTCAAACGCCAAACTTCTACAAAGGCAAATTTTGCACCAAGTCGAGATCAGAATCTCAACTCCTTTGAGATTACGATACCAAATCCGAGATCCCAATCATGAGATCAGGCTAGATCGTGATCTAGAAAATCCAAATCGCGATCTCGAATTGCTGGAATGTTTACTCATGCAACTTTTCTTCTTATTTTCCAAAAATTTTCCAATCTTCTTCTCTTTAATGAAAAAATATATACTCTCATTTTCTTCCATTCAATAATCACTTCAACCATCATTTTATTTTATTTTTAGTCTTTTGATTTGCAGTAGTTTAATTTTCCTTCTTAGTAGATTGGCTAATGGCCTTAAGCTGACGCCAAGTAGATATCTATTGTGATGCTTATGGATTGAATCTTTGTGGGAGTTCCTTGTTGGATACTTGGTGTAGTTTTGGTCATGATTATTGCCGAATAAGAGTAGAATGGCTAAGGGCCCTAAGTTGAAGCCATTATTTGCATTTGTTGACTAATTGATGTCCATTGGATATTGATTTTTATAGGGCTTACTCGATGAGATGCATGGTATGGTTTAATACTCTTAGCATTTCTACTCAATTCTAAATTTTAGTTTGAAATTATGTCATAGTTTTAGTAGTTCCTGTTATTTTTAGATATGTCATTATGTTGAATTTTGGGTGAGTGGTTGGATGTGTAGTACTCATCATTTGATTAAATGACAAGTTTGGGGGTGTTTATTTTTTGTTTGTTTTGGGATCGGTTATTTTGTGTAAGTTGATGTCACTTGATGCATAATGGATGGAAATTGATCAATTGGGTAATCAATGATGATCCATTTTGACATTCAATACTCTATGATTGAAATATTTGATTGAGTCATTCCACGGATTTTTGTGTGGGTGAGTAGTTCGTTTGTAACATAAAGATTTCAAAAACTTGGCATCACTATTTTTTCAAAAAGAAGTGCTGAAATTTTAGGAAAATTTATTTGAAATGTGGTTTCTGGTCAAATCACATATATTATTCTTGGTTAGATGATCTATCTTTTGGAAAGAAGTGAGTTAAATGAAATAGAAGGAATTTGGGACATTTTGTGTGTTTGCATAGGGAATATTCTTCTAACTCGGGAATAATTGATATTCGATATTAATTTTAGGTACATTTGACTCCTTTTCCTTGGTTTAGGACTGTTTACTTTTTTAAAAAAAAAAGAAAAGAAAAGTGTAGGAATAAGGCGAGTAGAGTACTAATAAGGTGAGTACGGGATTCCGACATGTACCCATGTTGTTTCTCCAAATTAGGCCATTAGGAATTGCGTTTTAGTATACCAATAAGTTAAGTAAATGTTTACAATACTTATCATTGATCTCATATTACTTATTCCTTGTTAGAGGTCTATTCCCAAAATGTGTGACATTTGCATTTCAGTTGATTCCTAAATGAACTTCTATTTTCATGATGCCTATTCGAGATAATTGACTAACTTCATAATATTTGTGATTTGAGAAGCAATGATATTTTAAATAAATACTTCTCTAATACACATCTTAGAGCTAAAACTTTTGATAACTCTTTTTGAGAATAGTAATACTTGGTGATGTGAAATATTGTGTGGTGAATGAATGTGTGCTTCTACGTAGAACAAAATTGCAATTTTGGATTGACTCATTTAAATACTTTACATATCATATTGTATTGAACTTTTCTTGAGAGATTTCTTAATTGTTCTAAGTACATCCACGATTCATCAAGTGTCATGTCAATTTTGGTGGTGTTTATGTGTTTAAGTGTAGTAGGTTTCCTTTAATTTTTTTTTTGTTTGGTCGGGACTAGCAAAACGGTAAGTTTGGGGACATGGTAACTCTAGTAAACTAGAGTTATATTCCTCTAAATTGTGGCATTTTGATAGCTTAAATCCCGAACCTTATGTAGGTAATTTAAAGTATAAGATAATTTCTTTCATATGTGCTTATATTTTTGTTCCTATTAAATATGATAAGTTTTTATTAAAATTTTAGCTTAATTAATTGTTTAATTGTGTTGATATTATGTAGGTCAGGTTAAAAACCAGAGGTTAGAAGTTTGGATGGACAAAGCTTAGAGGACCGAATTACAATTGTCAAAGAAAAAAAGAATTACTGGGAGGAGAGCCCAGATTGCGATATGAAATTCTCCATATTGCGATCTGGACTAGGAAAAATCACTTAAATGTTTAGCGAGTCGAGATCGCGATCTCAAAATCCCATATCGTGATCTCGACTCGGGAAATTGTTCTAAATGTATTAGAGTTGAGATTGTGATATCAAAATCTCTATAATGCGATCTTGACTCACTGCGGGATAAGTTGTGAGGGCAATTTTGTAATCTTTTAGCAAATAACTCCTAATTTTTGCCTTGTGTAATGTTGTACTATTTAAACTACTTTTAAAAATTGTAATAGGCATGTAGGATTAGAATTAGCATGTTGTTAGGATAGATTAGGATAACTTGAACCTCAAGTCTCTTTTTAATGAAAATTTCTCTTTAATTGTCTTTTAGATCTAGCTTTCATTTCTTAGCAAGTAAGACTTAAATTTTGATTAGATAATTGTAGTGGGTTTATCATTAGCTTCAAGTAGATATAAATTTTACTTGTTTTCTAGTTTAATTTAGCGAAAATCACTTTGCTGGAAATCTAGGGTTTCTTAGAAGAATTAGGGTTCTTGTCAATTTCTTGCTTTTAATTTAGAATTCTCAATGTTTTGCTTTAATTTCTAGTTAATTTTTAGTGGGCTTTCTTTATTATCATAAAAAATCCAAAAATAGTGAGATTTTAATTTTAACTTGTTCCAATTTCTAGTATAGAAATGGTTTCTTTTATTCTTCAAGGCTCTTAATTGTAATCTTTTTAATTGGGTAATTTTCTTGTTCTTAATTTTAGCTTGATTTCGGTAAATCAAGGGTAGAATTAATTGCTTTTAATTAATTATTTTTGTTAGAATTTAATAGCTAGTCTCTTAATTTCATCATTGCATTGTTTCTGTGAAACATAGTATTTTACTAGCCTTGTTCTTTGATTTTTAACTGGTTAAGTAAAATGTTTTTCATATTATTTTTAGTCATAAAGTACTTCAACTTATAAGTTTTAAAATTCTAGCAAAGTGATTTACAGACTGTGTATAAGACTAGCAAAAATAAAATTTATATCTAAGCATTTCGAATTAGTGCATTGTGGTGTGTGAGTGTTGTAAGA
This sequence comes from Cinchona pubescens, assembly GCA_025175665.1. Lineage (NCBI taxonomy): Eukaryota > Viridiplantae > Streptophyta > Magnoliopsida > Gentianales > Rubiaceae > Cinchona > Cinchona pubescens. The sequence goes on along the minus strand of JANKKI010000319.1, from coordinate 157,391 downwards.
TGGCTGATTTATAATGTTATTTAGTAGCAAAGGCTAGAAAAATATTAGTTTACAGAAACAGCAAGTCAACTTAAGAGACTATGTATTAAATTCTAACAAAAATAACCTTTAAAAGCATCTAATTCTATCCTTCATCTAGATGTGTATAAGAGACAGTCTCCAAACTAAAAGACAAATTCTCCAAAACATCAGCAAAAAAGACATCTTGGATTTCAAGTAGAAATCACTTGGAAGGTAAGATTTTATGTATTTTTGCATTTATGGCTTATGGGCTTTATGATCCAAGCTTTAATTTCAAGTTTTGTAGGATTTTTTGTGGCTGAATAAACCCTCTTTGCAGCCTTATACAAAGTTATGATTTATGTATGTTATGGGTTGTTTTTAGTGTTTTGGAGGTTGGGAAGTGATTGGGGTTGATTTTTAACAACTTTCCATGGTTAGATTACAAAATTTTAAGATTATGAGTTAGGGTTTTGTCTTCCATATGTGACCTAGAGTGTTATGCTATGAATGCTTATGTCTATGCACATAATGATGTTTTAAGAGTGTCTTAAGGTTAGTTTGGATAGGAATTGAGACTTGAAACCAAGTGGAATTGATTTCCCTTCATTTTGTAAGTAAGCGGAAGTTTGGCGCAATTAGGATAATTTGGATAATTGGTTATGTTTGAAGGATCTTTAATGATCTTTTGATGGTTTTAAGTGTTTCCTTGGTAGTGGGTTGGATAGGAAGCATGTTTGAATCATGCGTGTGGCTAATCGGTAAAAATTTCAGTTTGGTAGTAAAGAGGAATTCCACCCATAGGTTGTTGCTCTAATGTTGTAATGGAGTTAATTGTAGTGGTTATGGGATATCGTATGGATTGTTGTGGAATGCTATTGATATAGTCCCGGCTATTGCTCCGGTGAATCTTTCCGTTTATGGATTTTGTTGGTTGAATATGTTGTTTTGAGTTGGGTTGTAACCAAGGTCCCTTGAATACCTTGGAATTGGATTTTGTTGGCAGGGAGGATATCCTACTTATAGCCTAGGGAGGGGCGAAGTTTTTCGGTTTTTCTGGAAAACTGAGCTTATTATCTCCTAATCTAGCTGTAATACGAATTTGAGGGGTTAACTAAGTGTTTTGACTGGGGTTTTAGCTTGTCGAAGTTGGTCAGAAATTGTGGAAAGGTCATTTTTGACCAAAGAGCTTTTGGTGTCGTTTTCTATCGTTTCGCGTCGTTTTCGCTTCTCTAGTCATTCTTTAACTTCTACATCTCTTCTAAGAGTCCTCTTATACAGTTTTAGGTACCACGCCACCTACCGCCGGCGATATAAGTTCAGTGATCATTGTGCAGTTTTTGCTTTGATAGGTGGGTAACATAGACAACCCTCTTCCACTTGTATTTTGTTTAACGACTTTCAAAATATGTTTGGATGGATTTTAAAATGTGTATGATGTTTGGAACTGCACTTTTACCAAGTTTTGGAACTATTACATATGAAATCGGGACCAAGCTATTTTATGTTAATCAAATGATATTTTTGCAAACTCTTTTGATATGAAAGCATTTTATGACTGTTTTGGCTCATAGGTGACCTAGGTATATAATTTTGGATGTGTTTAGAAATGTGTGAATTGTGGAGAACCGGTTCTATAGTCATCCATGGGACGCCGTGGTGACTTCTGTGAATGTTATGAACTCTCTGATACGGGGTATTGTGATGGGAGTCAATTCATATGCTAAAAAGACTACCAAGCTGGTCGTAGATTACTCAGATCTGGCTAGTAACGAAAGTCATACCTTCGAGCCTAAAAGATACTCATGCTATTTTATTATATTCCGGATTGAAACTGTACTTGGATTTGTTCACTATGCTTTAGCATACTATGTTTTAGATAGAAATGATTGGATCTTTTTGGCTACGCTATGGTTTAGCATACTATGTTTTGAAATGATTGGATCTTTTTGGCTACGCTATGCTTTAGCATACTATGTTTTGAAATGATTGGATCTTTTTGGCTACGCTATGCTTTAGCATACTATGTTTTGAAATGAATGGATCTTTTTGGTTATGTGTTGAAAATCTTCCAAGCTTCTCTTTTGTTTGGAGAGGGGTAGTGTATTAGATAGGTTTTGTATAGATGAACTTTGTTTTTGTTGTAGCATCTTTTGTACTAAGAAGGAATTTTGTAATTCGTATTTTTGTGTAAAAATGAACTTATTCGGTTTTATAGTTAAGAAATCGTTTGATGGTTCTATTAAATTGCGGTTAAGTTTGTTGCTCTGTTCGTTTGTGCCTTGCGCTTTGGTCCGGTGTGCCATTAGCGCGGCGTGTTACGGTCCCGTTTTTGGGGCGTGACAGTTTCCATTACTTGTTTTAGTAGATAAAGTAGTTTAATTTGGTCTTGTTTATTTAAGTTTAAATATGAATTTGATTAGTGTAGTTTCATCTCTCACTCATTGATTCTTGCTTAACTATACAAATACCCGTATATCTCTGTATTTTCCTTCCAACAATCCTAGTGGGAATGATCCCTACTCCCCTTACTACTAGTTGACAATCGTATACTTACGGGATACCATCTAGTTATAGTGGTAGGAGATAGGTGTTTTCTAAATATTTTAACTAGGTATTGTAAAGAGCATCATTGAGCCAAAAAAAAAATTTAATCCAACTAAAAATGAATAAAAACAATCTAACAAAAAGTTTCTCAGGCATGGCTTTGATACTAGTTAAAGGATGAGGTTATTACTGCCAACAAATATTTAAAAATTTGAATGCATATGAGTAAATCATAATAACAATCCAAAACCCCTCATCCATGGATTGATGTACAAAGCTTTATTTTTAGGAGTGACCCTACGGTGAATAATAAATCTTTACCCCGGAAAAATAAAATTTTGCACTAAGCAAAAGAAGTCCTATGTTGAAGAACAATAATTCCAAGCATATGACCTCTCTAGCATTCCATGCGAGCCCTTGATCAACCAACTCCTCCTCTCGGATAGTTGTTAATACCTTGTGCTGGCGTAGATACTATGAAGGATGAGGTTACTACGGTAAATAGATATTTAAAAATTTAAAATAATCAAATGAAGATAACTAAACTCCTCATCCATGGATCGGTTTACGAAACTTAATTGTTAGGAAGTGACCCAAAAGGTTAAGAACAGATCTTTACATCAAAAATCAAATTTTTGTCGGTAAACTTATGAAGTCCGGGCTAAAATAAAGGAATGCCAAACGTATGACGTCTCTAGCAGTCCATTCGAGCACTTGATCAACCAACTCCTCCTCCTTAGACATAGTTGTTAATATTTCGTGCTAGCTGATAACTCTAGTAAACTAGAGTTATTTTCCTCTAAATTATACCATTTTGATAGTTTAAATTTTGAAATTAGATAAGTAATTGAAGATTTTAGTTAATTTCTTTCATATGTATTTGTATTTCATTTTTGAATTAATTATGATGATTTTGTGTTAAATTTTTAGTTTAATTAAGTGCTTAATGGTGTTAATATTATGCAGTTTAAAAATTAAAGGTTAGAAGTCGGAAGGAACAAGCTCAAGGGACCAAATTGCAAAATGGTGGAAATGAAACGATTGCTGGAAGGAGAGTCGATATCAAAGTCTCGACTGTTCCAGACCGCGATCTTAACTCGGGATTTTGTGTTACTATTTTAGAGTCGAGATCGCGGTCTCAAAACAACCAGTCCACGATCTCGACTTGCTAAATGCTAAGTTGTAAGGGCAATTTTGTAAACTTCCAACCCAAAAACCCTGATTTTTGCCTTGTATAATGCTGCACTATTTAAGTTAAGTAGAATTAGTTTTGAGTAAGGAGAAAGTAGAGTAAGAGTACATAGTTTAGAGTAGAGAGTTTTAGATAATTCTAGATAGATTAGGATAGCTTAAACTACAAGTTACCTTTTCTAAATAGAAATTTCTCTTTATCTTCATCTTAGATCTTCTTTAAATTTCTTGTCAAGTTTACATTTTTATTAGATAATCGTAGTGGGTTTTTCATAAGCTTCAAGTAGATATAATTTTTAATTGCTTTCTTATCCATTTTAGTAAAAATTTCTTTGCTCTCAAATTAGGGTTTATTTCTTGTTGTTTAGTAAAATTAGGGTTCTTATCAATTTCTTGCTTTCTACTTAAGAATTTTTAATTTCTAGCTTCAATTTCTAGTCAATTCTTAGTGGGTTTCTTTAATTCTAATCAAAAAATCCAAAAACATTTAATTTCCTAGTTTATCTTTATCAAATTTTCACTTTAGAAATGAATGCTTTTAGTATTCAATTTTTCTTTTTTCTTTAGTCTTTTTAATTGATTGACTCACTTGTTCTAAGTTTTAGTCTTAATTAGATTAAATTAGGTTAGAATTTAAATTGTAGTTTTCATTAGAATAGTTCTATCATCTACCATTTGAATTAGCTTAACTACACACATACCTTTAAACCTTGGTAATTGCATCTGACAATCCTTGTGGGTATGATCCCTACTTCCCTAGCTACTAGTTGACAACCGTATACTTGGTAATTGCATTAAATTAGATTAAATGAGGTTAGAATTTAAATTGTAGTTTTCATTAGAATAGTTCTATCATCTACCATTTCCTGGAATTCGCTTAACTACACACATACCTTTAAACCTTGGTAATTGCATCTGACAATCCTTGTGGGAACGATCCCTACTTCCCTAGCTACTAGTTGACAACCGTATACTTGCGGGATGCCATCTATTTAGTTGTAGGATTTAGGTGTTTAATTGAATTATAACTAGATGCGTTAAAAAGAAGCCATCAAGTTTTTGGCGCCATTGCCGGGGAGTGTCTTCGGTTTTGGCAATATGAAGCGCTTTATGGGTCGGGTAGATTAAGCACTTTAGATTAGTTTAATTTAGTTTTGAATTTTGTTGATTTTTATGTTTGATTTGGTTGTCTTGCGGAATTGACTTGGAACTTCAATTGACTATTTTGGTTTTGTGTAGTGCATGGTAAGAGGAGCTCAAGAGCCATTCATTTGCTTTGACAGGGAAAGGGAGAAAGAGCTAAGAAAAATTTGAAGGTTGAGAAGGGTGAAACAAGAGCAAGAAAGGATAGAAATGGCAAATGCTAACGCTCATCATCAAGGGAATGTGAACATGGAGAATGAAGAAGAAAAGATAGGTGGAAATAATGGAATGGGTGGCTATAGGAATGGGAATGACATGAATGGGAATGGAAGGCCAATGAAGGAATATGCTTTACCTAATTTTGATGGGGCGAACTCAAGCATTGCACGGATGCCCGTGCAAGCCAACAATTTTGAAATCAACCCCAGCCAAATCCAAATGCTCCAAGACCATGCCATGTTCGGAGGTAGACCAAATGAGGACCCTTATACACACCTCATGAATTTCGAAGAAGTATTGGACACATTCAAGTTTAATAGAGTACACCCAGATTGTGTTCGCATGAGGGTGTTTCCTTTTTATCTTCATGATAGGGCCAACTCGTGGTTGCAATCTCATGCCCAAGGAACATTTACCACTTGGAACCAACTTGCTCAAGAGTTCTTGGTGAAGTGCTTTCCTCCGGCAAGAACCGCTAAATTAAGGAAAGAGATTACATCATTCATAAAAGATGTTGACCGTGGCTGTGAAAGCCTAGGGGAAGCTTGGGAAAGATTTAAAGAGTTGCTAAGAAAATGCCCACATCACGCTATACCTTTGTGGCTTCAAGTTCAAACTTTTTATAATGGTTTACTTCAAGAGACAAAATCCATTGTAGATGCCTCCGCCGACGGTTCTATCTCATATAAGACTCCGGAAGAAGCTCAAGAGTTGTTAAATAGGATGGAATACAACCCACTACCATCATGGACCGATAACTCCACCAGTGGTTCAACACCAAGCTAATCAAGCCAATGCAAGTAGTGAAGTGTTGAATCTGAACATGCAAGACGTCCTTTTAGCTCAACAAAGCATGTTCATGAATGTGATGAATAACATGGCAAAGGCGTTGGAGAATCTAGGGAAACCTAGTAGTGTGAATGCTATGACTTCTTCTCCAACTCAACAAAGCATGACATGTGATTTTTGTGGAGGCGGCCATGCCAATGGGAATTGTGAGATGCCATATAGAGCCAATGAGCAAATCAATAAGCTATGTGGCTAATCAATCTTCATTTCCAAGGAACCAATTCGGAGCTTAAGGGAACACTTACAATCCGTCTTGGAGGAATCACCCAAATTTCTCATGGAGTAATACCAACAACCAATCCAACCCTCCTTACCAACCAAATTCTCCACCTCAAAATGCCCAACACATTCAAGCTCCGAATTCCTCATCTAGACCTTATCAACCGCCACATCAAAGAAATGTCCAACCCAACTCATATCAAAATTTCCCCAATCCTTCTTTTCAAAACCAACAACAAAGTCCTCCTTTCCATTATGCAAATTCTTCCCAACCCATATACCATGATCAATATGCTCCTAGAGAGAATTTGGGTGAAGAAGGTTGGAAAAGAGAAGTCGAATATTTGAGAAGGGAATTAGATAGGAAGCGGAAGAACATAAAAGAGATTATGAGAATTTGAAGGCTTCAACAAGAAATTTGGAGATTCAATTGGGACAATTGGCAAGGTTGAATAATGGCAAACCTGGCATTGGGGAATTTTTGAGTGACACTATTCCAAACCCCAAGGAGCAATGCAATGCCATAACCCTAAGGAGTGGAAAATAATTGGTTAAATCTAAGGAGAAGAAAAAGGTGGAGGAAGGAAGCAAAGTACAAAAGTCCAAGGTAGCTGAAATTGAAAAAGAAGTAGTTGATGATGAAGCCAAGAAAGAGCAAAAGAATGAGATCAAGGTGTCCAAGAAGAAGCATGTGGAGGAACCTTTAAAGATAGATCCATCAATAAAAGTGTCATACCCTCAAAGACTCATTGATCCAAGAAAGGAGGAAAAAGAGAAAATTCACCCATTTCTTGGATATGTTGAAAAAGATTAATGTCAACATTCCTTTGATTGATGTCCTCACCAAGATACCCAACTATGCTCGTTTCATGAAGGATCTTTTGGCAAGGAAGCAAAAGTGGGCTGATGATGAGAAAGCATGCCTTGATGCCCAATGTAATGCCATTGTTCAAAGGCGGTTACCCCCTAAAGACTTTCAACCTCAAGGACCCCGGTGAACGTTGGAGGAAAAATGTGGCATCGATCACTTTGTGATTTGGGGGCAAGCATAAATATCATGCCAAAGGCCATCTATGACAAATTAGGGATCAACAATGTAAAGCCAACTAACATCATACTCCAATTGACAGATTTATCCGAGAGGAAACCATATGGCTTGTTGGAAGATGTGCTTGTACAAGTCGAAAAGTTAGTATTTCCCGTTGATTTCTTTGTGTTAGATACAGGTGAAGAGAGTGAGATTTCATTGATTCTAGGAAGGCCTTTCTTGTCAACCGCTTATGCATTAATTGATGTACACAAAGGGAAGTTGATTTTACGAGTTGAAAATGAATCAATTGAATTTGATGTGTTTGAATACAATGATAATATTCCCATTGTTGAAGAGAAATGTGCTAATCAATCTCTTAATCTATCCTTGCTAGGTCAAATGAAGAACAAAATGAAGTGAGCCAAAGCAATTCGCTCAAGCAAGTGTTAGAAAAGAGATCTTCATAAAGGAAAATCTGAGAAATGAATTGAAAGAAAAACCACCCGATAAAGGATGTGTGTTGATGAAAGATGAAGAGAGTTTTGCAAAGAATAAGCACAATGGTGATATCAAGAAATTGAGAAGGCATAAAAAGAAAAGAAAATGGTTTGAGAAACAATTGGAGATGTTAATTGGGGCACTAGCGACGGCTAAGGCTAGAAAGAAAGGACTTGTGCATGGAAAACCCGAAAATCAAGCTTTAATCATGAAGAAAACGGGGATCAAACTTTTTCTTTGGAAACCAAAAGGGAAGGAAAGATCAATCATCCTCAATTACTTAGAATGAGGGTCATGCCATAGTCGAGCTAGAGACTATAAAAGAGCGCTTTTTGGGAGGAAACCCAAGTCTTTAAATTAGTTCTTATTACTTTATTTAGTGTGATTTTTAATTGTCTTGATTTTGAATGAATTGGTTTGAAAAAAAATATATAAATATTTTGAGTTTTTGAATTGAATAAACGGTGCTAAATCATGAATGATTGAAAATTATAATCCCAATTTCTGAAATTTTTGTTTGTAGGTTATCCTTGCAAATGGAGAAAAGTTGTCAAGAGTTGAGCAATTTTGGCTAAGTGTAAAAAATTCACTTTGCAGAAATTGAGCTTGAGACCGCGATCTCAAAAATTTGAGATCGCGGTCTCAACCTCAAACTTCTGGACGACAGAAGCGTCATTTAGTCTAGACCACAATCTCAAATTTGAGATCGCGGTCTCAACTCTTAACTTTTGCAAAGGCTTGTTATGCACCGAGTTGAGGCCGCGATCTCAACATCAGTCCAGACCGCGATCTCAAAACTGAGACCGAGGTCTCGACTGTCAGAAAATTTTAAAATGATCGAATCCTCTCATTTTCTTCTCACAAACTTTCTATTCCTCTTCCCTTTTTCGAAAACCCTAACCCTAAATCCCTCAATTCTTCTTTCATATTCACCAAAAATCACCAAAAAACTCCACAACCAACACTAATTTTGTTGGCCCCAAAAGCATACAAAACCTAAGAGGGGGGTGAATTAGGTTGTCTCTAAAAACAAACCTTTTTATGTTCTTAATAGAAATTCAAACTTTATGCACCAAATAAAAACTTAAGCACAAATGAATACAATGGATATTCAACAATTTAAGCTTAAAGAACAAATAAGAATATTGAGATTAAAAGAATCAAACCAAACTCCCAAGCTTCTCAAGCTTGGAGCTTATGTTTCCAAAGAGCTTCTTACAAGGCAACTACCAAGTTCACAACTTGAAGTTTAGCCACTAAAAGTCTCTTCAAAGTAGGTGAGACAATAACCTCTTGTACACAAATGAGGATCACTCTTGCTCACACTAATTTCCTTTAGTTGAGCCAAGAGTTTTACTCTCACAACCTCCCTTTGTTACAATTGTTATCTCTCCACTCTTACACTTGAAGAACTCTTACACTTCTAAGCTCTTTTCACAAAACTACCTACACTATTACAACACTTGTACCCACCATTTCTCTCAAATAGCTCAAGTATTCTTATACACATATTTGTAATCAATGTAGAAGTCTCTTTTATTTAATTCAGGCTTAGGGATATTTATAGTTGCCCAAAAATTGCTTCCAACAACTTTTCAACGGCTATTTTCTGTTTACTGGAAAACTAGCCGTTGGACCTTTTGGACGGCCGATGCAGCAGGAGTGCGTCCGAACAAACTAGCCGTTGGACCGTTCAGACGACCGTTGCTAAACCTTGCGTCCGACACTGCGTCCGTTCTCTGAGGTATTCGTTCGGACGTCGAGGATGCGTCCGAACATGCGTCCGTGTTGGAAGCAAAGTCTTCTGGAAATATGATCGGACGCCTGAATTCGTCCTAGGCTTGCTTCAAATTCTTTGTGTCGGACGATTACCGTCATCCGAAGCTCTGTCACTCAGACAGTCATTTGCATCCGTGAAGTCTTGTGGTTGTTTTGTTCGGACGATCATTTGCGTCCGAACCTACCTGTTTTTCTGCACACTTGTTATCAAACCATTAGTATGATTTGGTCATCATCAAAACAAACATGATTAACATAACTGGGGTTCAACAAATTTCACTTTGTTTTTCCATAGGAACATCAAAGCAACCACATTTTGAAGATTTGTGGAAGAAATTTGGCTTCAAGGGAGATTGACATAAAGGCAATTTTTGGAGAATTTCAACACGAAAAAATAGAATGGGTAATATCTTTCCTTGAATTATTAGCAATTTTTGAAAACAATTGTGGAATTTTGTGGATTAATTTGTGAAAAATTTGTGGTGTTAGTGAATTGTGGACAAGTAATTTGTTCTAATTTGTGCTAGAAGAATTTTGAATTGTCCAATTGTTGAAATTCTTGGTTTGAATTGTGACTGAGTTGAATTGAATTATTTGAACAACTGTTGGGAATTTGGATTATGATTTGTTGGTGTTGAATTTTGCTTGAAAGTTGTCTTTTTGAATTGGTGATTGAATTCTTTTGAGAATATGATGAGAGGGGTTTAAGGTAGTGCTGAGAGAAGGGTGAGAATGAGAGAGAGAGGTACTTGGTTCAAGAAAAAGGAAATCTGGAGAGAGAACAATCGGAGAAGGGGGATCGAAACAACCATTTGAGGGTGGTGATCAAATTGAACCTCAATTCTCGAGTGATAGAGCTCAATAGTTATTCAAAAGTAACGAGAAACTTGAGGTTGTTAGAGAGAGGAACTTTGACCTAACCATGAATTGGGGAGTTTACGAAGATTCTAGGAAAGCGATAGAAGAACAAATTAGGTCAAGGCATTGGGAGGGTTTTAATGCCCCGGTTGACCCCTGGGCTACCCAGTTAGTCAAAGAATTTCATTGCAATTTATGTGAGTTAGAAGATGGCAAGGTGCGCATACGGGGGATTTTGGAAGATTTTGGTGCTAATGTGATTAATGCGTATTTTAACATACCCCCGTACCTTCTAGTCAATACTTGGCATTTTTTAGCAATAAAAATAAGGACATGGAAGCAATCAAAGATGCCATTTGTGATAGGACATGGAATTAAAATTTCCTCATCAAGGACTTGTCTCATTAGTGGCTAAGTTGTGGTTTTATTTCATTAGTAGCCCGCATTTGGGGGTCGAATGCAGTGAGCTTTATACATAGAGACAAGGTACTCTTAGTCTATGCCATCATGACTGGGATCCCAGTGAATATTGGTCACCTAATTAGACAGGGGTTTTTAGAGAGTGGGAGGTCGGGACAACCTATATTTTACGCCCCTAGTCTCATTGGCCATCTTTGTACAATAGCTGGTTGCCCAATTGGTCCTTTGGAGTCATTGACACATCCTAGAGGTAGGATCAATCGGGAACATGTCTATTGTATGGTGAGAGAATATGACAAACACCACCAAGAGGAGCACCCTTCCCAGCCACAGCCACAGCCTCAGCCTCCACCACCTCAGAGAACATCAATGATTCCGATACCCCCGGGTGTAGTATTCAATGCTCCGGTAAGTGAAGAAGAAAGGAACGATCTATAGGGGTGCTGGTCGTACAGTCAATTGGTGATGCACAACAACTTGACTATTATTGAAAAAGCGGGAAGCTTTAAGAATGACTTCATTAGGTACTTGGGTCCAACCACCATCTCCTCTGGCATGGCACTTTGGTCCACCTCGTGGACAGTACTACACACCACCGGTGGCTACCACACATCATGAGGGATCTAGCCACGCGGGTGCGACTGCGTGATACGTAGATGATGATCACGAGGAGGCCCAACCTAGTGACGCAGAAAAAGGTCAAGATGAGATGGAATGAAGAGAAGAAGCCATCATTTGTTTGTGCATGAAAGAAGACCGGCCTTGATCATTGAACTACTTTGATGGATGAAGATGATTTTTTCTTGCTTTCATTGGACACCATAGTTTTTAATTACTTTAGATTATGTTTGTTTTATTTTCAGTTTTTGGAATTGAAGAATTTCAGTTTTTCTTTCTTTTGGGTTATTAAACTGACACTTGATGAAGTTTGGTTATTGCCTAATAAGAATAATATGGCTAAGGGCCCTAAGTTGATGCCATCCTTGCATTCGTAGATGAGTATACTTGATGGAATATTGATATTGTATGAAACTTACTTGGTGAGATGCATGGCATGGTTGCCCTTAACATTTTTACTCAATTTTAATTCTAGGGTTAAAAGTAGGACATAGTTTAAGTAATTTTCATTATTTTTGAGTTTTGTGATGATGTTTAATTTTGGGTGAGTGGAAGGATGATTTATTCATCAACTTGAATAAAAGAGACAAGTTTGGGGGTGTTTATCTTTTTGTGTTGGAAATGGTCATTTTATGTATTTTGTTGCCACTTGATGATAAATGGATGGAAAGTTGATCAATTAGGTACTCAATGATGATAATTTTGATGTTCAATGCCTTGTAAGTGAAGTATATGATTGATTCTTTCAAAAAAAATTTGTGTGAGTGAGTAGTTCATTTGCCATATAAACAATTGATAAATTTAGCATTGCTATTTTTCAAAAAGAAGTGCTGAAATTTTATTTGAAATGTTATTTCTTATCAAATCACTTATATTAGGTGGTTGATGAGAACTCTCTTTTGGAAAGAAATGAGTTAAATGAGGTAGAAGGAATTTTGGGACATTTCGTATGTTTGCATAGGGAATGTTCTTCTAACTTGTGAATAATTGGTATTCGAGATTAATTTTTGGTACATTTCACTTCTTTTCCTTGGTTTAGGGCCGAAAAAAAAATTTATTAGGAATAAGGTGAGTACGAGATTCCGACATGTACCCATGTTATTTCTCCGAATGAAGCCATTAGAGTAGTAATAAGGCGAGTACGAGACTCCGACATGTACCCATGTTGTTTCTCCGAATTAAGCCATTAGGGATTGCGTTTTTAGTATGGCAATAAGTTAAGGACTAAATGTTTGTAATACTTATCATTAATCTCATATTACTTATTCCTTGTTAGAGGTTTATTCCCAAAATGTGTGACAATTGCATTTAAGTTGATTCCTAATTAACTTCTATTTTCATGATGCTTAGTCGAGAGAGTTGATTAACTTTATAATATTTGTGATTTGAGAAGTCTAATGTTGGTCCCAAAGCAACCTAAGAGGGGGGGTAAATTAGGTTTCTAAAAATTATGCTTTCAGAAAATAGTGAGTTTTTTAATTTAAATGCAGATATAATAAATTTACTAGAACAGTAGCTTCATTCGGAGAAATGAACATTGGCCAATCTAGCAAGCTTGAAGTATCAAATTTCTTGAATGCTTCACACACTTGGTGAGCCAATAATCTTTACAAAGTTGGGAAGTTCTTGTTCACACTAAAACTCTTTTAGTTGAGCCAAGAATCTTACTTACAACCACACTTTCATACAAGATTATCACTCCACTCAAAGTTGAATTGCACTCACAACTTCACACTAATACAACAAAGCACTATAGTCAATTTGCACTCAAATTACTCTTTTCTTAGGCTTGTATTCAATGTATTAGATGATTTATTCAGGTTATTAAAGCACCTATTTATAAGAGCAATAAATAGTGGTTTCAACTACTTCCTAACGGCTAAGTGATAAATGCTACAAAAAATAGCCGTTGGGGTTTCGGACGTCCGAGGAGGATTGAATGGGTCTGAGGAAGCGTCCGATCTTCTTTCAGTTTTGTTGAGAGGCTTCGTTCGGACGTCCGTGCATGCGTCCGGTCCTTCGTCCAACAGAGGTTTTGGACGGTCCTGAGCGTCCGAAGAAAAGGCAATAGGATCCCATTCTTTCTGCCAGTTTGTTCGGACGATGCAATGCGTCCGAGGAGCTTTGACCTGGTTCGGACGGTTCTGTGAGTCCGAAAGATCTGTTCCTGCAAAAGCTTGTTTTACAGAGTTAAGTGTTTATGTCATTATCAAAATAAGGTTTGGAAAACATCAATTTCCCCCTTTTTGATGATGACAAACCTCAATTGGATATGACTAATCAACTTGCAGTATATCATAATTGGATATCAATTATCATCATATCGAAGCATTGCAATATCTCATAATTGGATATCAACATATCAATCATATCAAAGCATAACAATATAACTACTCCCCCTTTACTTCTGACATCAATCAAAAAGACTCCCCCTTAGATCATGCAAGTAGTTTGATAGAAATGAAACAAGTTAAATACATCCAACAAAATGGTGCTAGAGTCAAGTAAATACAAAACCAAGCCACAGAATTGCTGAAAAACAAAAGAAATACTGAAAGGTTCTAAGAAGCAGAGAACTGCTGAAAACAAAGTACAAAATGGAAAAAGAACTAATGAGAGTCATTGCGCTTTTTGGAGCGCTTTTCAGTCTTTTGTCGTTTGGATGGTCATCCTCCTCCACGGTATGACGTTGCATGATAAACTCAAACATGTCGTCAACATCTTCATCATCGTCGTCATCGTCATCGGCAGCTCCTTGAGCAGCTTCTGCATTGTCTTCACGTGTATGTTCATCTTCAGGTTCATCACTGTCAGAAGATGACTCAAGTGGATATTGGGACTAAAGATCAGCAAATTGGACTTGAGCCGAAGCAGACATGCCAAGATTGAGTGCCTCTTGAAGAATTATTTGACGAGTTTCAAGATCATTTTAACTTTCGATTTGTGCGACGTTGAAATGAACTGACTTGAGTGCTCAGAGATGTGAGAAGTCCACAGATATGTGAAAAAGATGGTTCAGAAGTAGATGGTGCAGATGTGAGTGGAGGTGGTTGAGGAGTAGGAGAATGAGGGATAGCAAAATCAAATGTGGAGGCATGGGATTGTGACTGGGCAATATCAAAGACTGCCTTAGTTAGCCATTGATCGTTGAAAAAATGGGGACCTTTGCGTTCAATGTAGGATTTGTTGAAATAGGGAGGATATTGTTTGTTTCCGGTGAAGGGAATGTTGAGGAAATCAAAAACCTTGGTGAGAAATTTTTTCCAAAAGGAATGTTTCTTCGAGTATCAGTGAGAAAGAGTTCCCATAGGGAACAAAAAAGATACCCAAAGTCAAGAGGAATACCCTTGAAGACACAGAAAAATAAGTAAAGTTGCATTTTTCCGGGCTCAGTACGATGCCGGTCAGTTGGCAATAACAGATTTGTGACAAGGGTGTACAGAATATTAAGTTCGGGAGCGAGCAAAGTAGTTTTGGCTTCCGAGGCCTGTTTAAAATGGATGTTAAAAATGGCTCTAACTTCATCAATATCAAACTGTGTATCATCAGAGGGCCATTTATCTAATGAAAAGAAATAGGAAAAATCAGCGGGGTTTGAGATTTCACATTCAAAAATGGTGTTAATTATGTTTGATGAAATCTCAAGATCAGTGTTGTTAACACGAGAAATGAGGGTGCGAATAGTAGGACCTTTCCGAAGATTGTTCGTGAACTAAAGCACCATGTCATGATAAACAGGTAAATCAAGATGCACAAGATGACCCCAATTTTGTTTTTCAAAACAGGATTTGATAATTGGAAGATTATATTCATCAAATAGACTATGAGAAGCAGGACGTTGAACGATGATGGATTTACTGAGAAGGGAAGTATACCGTTCGGATGCCTTGGCCTCGATAAATTTTGATAAAGTTGGAGTGGTGGAGACTTGAGGATACCTACGATTGGCCGATGATTCTCCTCGTACTGGAGCCTTCCCTTTAGTTTTTGACCACGAATTGCTGTAGAGGAACCGCCGCGAGATTTCACCATTTCAATAGAAGAAGAGAAAATTGAAAAAATTTAAAGATTGGTGAGATTTTGAGGAAATGAGATGGTGAATGGGGGAATGAGATGTGATTTAGGTGATAAGGGCTATGGGTAGGATGATTTTCCAATCAATTTTGGAAGAGAGAGTGAGAATTTGGAGGGGGTAGTGGAGAGGAAAAAATTCGCCTAAGGGTTTTCTGGGGAGAGGGTAAGTCCGAAAAGGGGAATTTGGACTGTTTTAATCAAACAGGGGTACCTTTCGGACGGCCGAACGTTTGGTGTGCATAAGACAAAGCGTCCGAAAGCTGAAGAACGGACGGCCGAAAGAGGAGCCAGTGCGTCCGAAGTTCTCTCGGACGAAGCTGTGCGTCTGGAAGATTTCCAGAGAGTTTAAGGAAAAAAGGAATATTGTTCGGACGAATATGAGCGTCCGAGAAGTTATAACAGATGCTTTCGGACGATCCAGAGCATCCGAAAGGAAAGTCTGTTCAGACGAAGGAGTCTGTCCGATTTGTGAACCTAGATGACAAATCTAGGTTTAAGATTGCCAAACATTTTCTGAGTGATTCAAAGCGATCTAGAGCTAAGGGTTTTGTAAAAATATCAGCCAATTGATCTGAAGTAGGCACATAATCAACACGAATTTCCTTTTGACAAACGAGGTCTCTAATGAAATGATGCTTAACCTCAATGTGTTTGGTTCTAGAGTGCATAACAGGATTTTTTGTGAGATTGATTGCACTAGTGTTGTCACACAATATAGGAACACAATAAAAAATTACACCAAAATCTTTCAGAGTATGTTTCATCCAAAGAAGTTGAGCACAACAATTTCCGGCAGCAATGTATTCGGCTTCAGCTGTACAAAGAGAAATGGAATTTTGTTTTTTACTAAACCAAGACACGAGACAATTTCCCAGAAAATAACACATACCACTGGTACTTTTTCTATCAACAATTTTACACCCAGCAAAGTCAGCATCAGAATAGCTAATCAGATCAAATGTAGAGGACTTTGGATACCACAGACCAAAATCCGACAGTTCCTTTTAGATATCTGAAAATTCTTTTAACTGCCATCAAATGTGATTCTTTAGGACAAGATTGAAATCTAGCACATAAACAAACAGCAAACATGATATCTGGTCTACTGGCAGTTAAGTAAAGTAGACTTCCGATCATACCTCTATAGTGTTTTTCATCAACACTATTACCTTCTTCGTCTTTATCAGTTTGGTTGAAGTACACATTGGTGTACCAACTTGTTTGCAATCTTCCATACCAAATCGTTTGAGCAGCTCCTTTGTGTACTTGATTTGTGTAATAAATGTTCCTTCCATAGTTTGATGAACTTGTAGTCCGAGGAAAAATTGCAACTTGCCCTTCATACTTATCAAACTCTTCTTGCATTAATTGTGAAAAATCCTTGCACAAACTTTCATTAGTTGCTCCAAAAATAATATTATATTTCTCATCAACATAAATTTGAACAATTAACAATCCTTTTAAATCCGTTTTTGTAAAAAGTGTGGTGTCAACTATACCTCTTTTGAAACCATTTTCTATCAAGAAGCCACTTAATCTTTCATACCAAGCTCTTGGAGCTTGTTTCAAACCATATAAAGCTTTGGAAAGTTTGAAAACATAATTTGGAAGATTCTTATTTTCAAAGCCCGGAGGTTGTTCGACGAAAACTTCTTGATCGATAAAACCATTTAAAAAAGCACTTTTGACATCCATTTGAAATAATTTTAAATTATTGAAACATGCAAATGCAAGAAACATGCGGATGGATTCTAATCTAGCCATTATAGCATCTAGTTTCATCAAAGTCAATACCTTCTGACTTGAAATTAAGATGTTGCAACAAGTCTAGCTTTGTTCCTTATGATCTCACCTTTGTCATTTAATTTGTTTCTAAAAACCCATTTAGTACCAATAACGGGATGAGAAGAAGGTCTTTCAACTAAGGTCCAATTACATTATTTTTCTCAAATTGACTAAGTTCATCTTGCATAGCATTAACCCAAGATTCATCATTCAAAGCAACATCTATATGTTTGGGTTCAATGTGAGAAAGTAATGCACAATTATTATTCAAAGGTTTATGAGAACGAGTAGTTACCCCCTCGGATAGATCAACTATGATTAATCTTGAGGATGACTAGAGATGAATCTCCAAGCTTTCGGAAGATCGTTTTGAGCATCCTCATTCTTTTCATCATCAATTTGATGGTTGTTGATATCAACGCTTGATGTAATCTCTTGATGATCTTTATGAATAACGAGCTTTTCGAGCTCCTTTAAAATACCTGCATTTTCATCCTCACATAAATTCTTTGAGATAACATCATTAGTTTCATCAAATGTAACATGCACAACTTCTTCAATTAAAAGCGTTCTTCTATTGTAAACTCGGTATGCTTTCTTGTCACTAGAATATCCTAGAAAAATTCCTTCATCCGATTTTTTGTCAAATAGATTTCCAAGGTTCTCTTTGATTTTTAAAATAAAGCATTTGCAACCAAAAACTTTGAAATAGCTCACAACGGGTTTTCTACAAAAAATGAGTTCATAAGGAGTTTTATTTAAAGAAGATCTTAATAAAACTCCATTCATGACATAACAAGCCGTGTTAACCGCTTCGGCCCAAAAGTATTGTGGTAGGTCACACTCACTAATCATAGTTCTAGCCGTTTCTTGAAGAGTCCTATTTTTCCTTTCAGCAACACCATTTTGTTGAGGGACTCTAACAACCGAAAATTCATGAAAGATACCGTTGTGATCACAAAAGTCGGGAAAACCCCCAAATTTAAATTCGGCACCATTGTCACTCCTTAGACGAACAATTTTTGTATCCAATAAATTTTGAATTTTGGAAAACAATTTTACAAATTTTTCAAATGCTTCATTTTTGTGAACAAGAAATAATACCCAAGTAAACCTAGAATAGTCATCTACGATAACAAATGCATATTTGCAACCACCTAGACTATCATATTGAGTAGGTCCAAATAAGTCTAAATGCAATAATTCTAAAGGTTTATGAGTAGACACAAAATTCTTAGGTTTAAAAGAAACTTTGACTTGTTTACCAAATTGACAAGCATCACAAATTTTATTTTTCAGAAATTTCAGTTTTGGCAAGCCTCTTACCAAATCTTTCTTGGCTATTTTTTCAATCAAATCCATATTAAAATGACAAAGTCTTCTATGCCAAAGCCAAGGATCATCTATGGAAGCGGTAAGACATTTTACATTGCTATTGCTAATTTTATCAAGATGAATCACATAAACATCATTGTGCCTAGTGCCCTTGAATAAAACAACATGATTTTTAGCAAGGATAAGACATTCATGCTTGGTAAAGAAAACATATAAATTTTTGTCACAAAGTTGACTAACACTTAATAAATTATAGTTCAAATTATCAACAAGAAGTACATTCTTAATCAAGGTTTCACCATTTTTACCTACATCACCAAACCTGCCGATTGATTTTGCTTTGTTGTTGTCTCCAAAAGTGACTTTTCCACTGTTTTTGGATGTAAGATTTGTGAAGAGAGAGGCATCACCCGTCATGTGCCTTGAACATCCACTATCTATGAACCACTTAGCATTGTTGGCGTTGTTAAGTACCTACACAATAAATCAATTGATAACTTTTGGTACGCATGTTTTCTTGGGTCCATTTGAGTTAGTGAAATTGTTTTCGATCCATGCAACTTTCATTCCAAGTTTTTCATTCCTCTTGACATAACACATTCTTAGCATGTCCATGTTGTTGGCAATATCTACAAATAATGCTTTTATTACCATATAAAGAGGATTTTGGTTTTACAATACATAAGTCATCCCTTCTAAACATGACAAAATTTTTGTTGATTGCTACATTTCTATTTCTTTTCATATCAAAAATATTTTCTTTCTTTCTAGTTAAAAGAGCATTCAAATCATCCATTCTTTTCTTCAAGGTGGCTTGTTCTTCTCGCTTGACCTTTGATCTCACATGCATTCTTTTCTTCAAATCACGATTTTCTTGCGATAGCCTATTGTTTTCATTCACAAGTTTAGAGTTAGCATTCAATAAAGCATTTGACTTTTTAGCTAACTCCTTATTTCTAGCATATGATTCCTTTAAGCTTTCATGTGCCTTGAACATCCACTATCTATGAACCACTTAGCATTGTTGGCGATGTTAAGTACCTACACAATAAATCAATTGATAACTTTTGGTACCCATATCTTGTTGGGTCCATTTGCATTAGTGAAATTTCTTACTATCCATGCAACTTTCATTCCAAGTTTTTCATTCCTCTTGACATAACACATATTCTTAGTATGTCCATGTTGTTGGCAATATTTACAAATAATGCTTTTATTACCATATAAAGAAGATTTTGGTTTTACAATACATAGGTCATCCCTTCTAAACATGACAAAAGTTTTGTTGATTGCTACATTTCTATTTCTTTTCATATCAACAACAACATTAATTCTTTCTTTCTAGCTAAGAGAGCATTCAAATCATCCATTCTTTTCTTCAAGGAGGCTTGTTCTTCCTTGACCATTGATCTCACATGCATTCTTTTCTTCAAATCACGATTTTCTTGTGATAGCCTATTGTTTTCATTCACAAGTTTAGAGTTAGCATTCAATAAAGCATTTGACTTTTTTACTAACTCCTTATTTCTAGCATATGATTCTTTTAAGCTATCATGCAATTTTAAAATGAAAGCTTCAAGTTCATCTTCATCATTTTCATCATTAGAGTCATAGTTAGATTTTACCTCATCATCTCCAATAGCCATAAAGGCCATTTGTGCCGACTCCATTTCTTCTTCAACTTCTCCTTCGGAGTTGCAATCGTCCCATGTGATTTGAAAGTTGTTGAATCTTGGTTTTCTTCCTTCCTTCTTTTTCTTGGAAGGACACTCATTCGCAAAATGGCCGAGTTGACCGCATTCAAAACATTTATCATTTTGCTTCTTTATTTCAAGTCTTGACTTCCCTTTGAAATTATTTGTGTTTGTAGCTCCGCCTCTTCTCATTCCTCGTTTGTTGATGTAATGTTTAAGAAATCCTTTGGTGATGAGTGCAAGATCTCCTTCATCAAGATCTTCATCTTCTAGATTGATGGAGCTATTTTCATCTTCCTCTTGAGAGGTCTTTAGAGCAATGCTCCTTCTTGGCCTTGCTTCTTCATCATCCACTACCTTGGCCTTTAACTTGAGTTCATAAGATATAAGAGAATTGATTAGCGATTCAATAGACATCAAATTTAAATTCTTGGCTTCCTCTATAGCAATTGTTTTGGCATCCCATTCTTTGGATAGAGCATTTAGGATTTTTCTATTTTTTTCACCCAAAGAGTACTCCTTACCCAAGGCTTCAAGATCCTTTATAATGTCATTGAACCTACAGTACATTTTGTCAATGTTCTTATATGGTTCCATCTTGAAAGACTCATACTTGGCAACAAGTAAGGATTTCTTTTGCTATATCACGAACATCATCGCTCCCTTCATGAATTTCTTTCAACTTATCCCATATTTCTTTAGCAGAAATGCAACCCTTCACGCGAGTTGATTCATTTGCATCCAATGCATTATATAACACATTCATGGCTTTTGCATTTAACGTCAAGTTTGCCTTGTCTTGTGGGGTGAGCTCATTCCTTGTCTTTTCTCTTCTTCTGTTTGTGTGATCATCAATGATAGAAGCTTCAAAAGGACCTTCATTGACAACATACCACAAATCAATGTCAATAGATTGCAGAAATATTTTCATTCTATCTCTCCAACTAATAAAATTTGCCCCATTAAACATGGGGGGCCTAGTAACGGATTGGCCTTCAAAAAACAGAGCATTGTTGGTTGCCATAATTCTTTACTCAATAGCAGTTTAAGCAATATAATGAGACCAAGCTCTGATACCAATTGTTGGTCCCAAAGCAACCTAAGAGGGGGGGTGAATTAGGTTTCTAAAAATTATGCTTTCAGAAAATAGTTTAACCTACTGAGCTTTTTAATTTAAATGCAGATATAATAAATTTACTAGAACAGTAAAGTAAAGAGAGAAAATTTGAACAAACAATACTTCCAAGCTAGCAAGCTTGAAGTATCAAATTTCTTGAATGCTTCACACACTTGGTGAGCCAATAATCTTTACAAAGTTGGGAAGTTCTTGCTCACACTAAAACTCTTTTAGTTGAGCCAAGAATCTTACTTACAACCACACTTTCATACAAGATTATCACTCCACTCAATGTTGAATTGCACTCACAACTTCACACTATTACAACAAAGCACTATAGTCAATTTGCACTCATATTACTCTTTTCTTAGGCTTGTATTCAATGTATTAGATGATTTATTCAGGTTATTAAAGCACCTATTTATAAGAGCAATAAATAGTGGTTTCAACTACTTCCTAACGGCTAAGTAATAAATGCACAAAAAATAGCCGTTGGGGTTTCGGACGTCCGAGGAGGATTGAATGCGTCCGATCTTCTTTCAGTTGATTCTTGTTGAGAGGCTTCGTTCGGACGTCCGTGCATGCGTCCGGTCCTTCGTCCGACAGAGGTTTCGGACGGTCCTGAGCGTCCGAAGAAAAGGCAGTAGGATCCCATTCTTTCTGCCAGTTTGTTCGGACGATACAATGCGTCCGAGGAGCTTTGACCTGGTTCGGACGGTTCTATGCGTCTATACAAGATCTGTTCCTGCAAAAGCTTGTTGTACAGAGTTAAGTGTTTATGTCATCATCAAAATATGGTTTGGAAAACATCAGAAGTAGTGATGTTTCAAATGAGAAGAACTAAAACTTTTGGTAACTCTTTTCGAGAATAGTAATGTTTGGTGATGTGAAATCTTGTGTAGTAAACGAATGTGTGCTTCTTTGTAAAACGGAACTTCAATTTTGGATTGATTTGCTCATATTCTTCGCATGTCACATAGTGTTGAACATTTCATGAGAAGATTGCTTAAATGTTCTAAGTACATCCATGATTCATCAAGTGTCACGTCAACTTTGGAAAAGAACGGGGTTTAAAAGTTTGAATGTTAGTAGGTTTCATTTATTGTTAATCTTTGTTTTGCTCGGGACTAGCAAAACACTAAGTTTTGGGGTGTGATAACTCTAGTAAACTACAGTTATTTTCCTCTAAATTATAGCATTTTGATAGTTTAAATTCTGAAATTAGATAAGTAATTGAAGATTTAGTTAATTTCTTTCATATGTATTTGTATTTTCGATTTTGAATTAATTATGATAATTTTGTGTTAAAGTTTTAGTTTAATTAAGTGCTTAATGGTGTTAATATTACACAGGTTAAAAATTAAAGGTTAGAAGTTGGAAGGAACAAAGCTCAAGGGACCAAATTGCAAAATGGAGGAAATGAAGATTGTTGGAAAGAGAGTCGAGATCACGGTCTTGACTGTTCCAAACCGCGATCTTGACTCGGGAATTAGTGTTACTATTTTAGAGTCGAGATCGCAGTCTAAAAACTTCCAGACCGCGATCTCGACTTGCTAAATGCTAAGTTGTTCCCAAGGGCAATTTTGTAAACTTCCAGCCGAAAAACCCTGATTTTTGCCTTGTATAATGCTGCACCATTTAAGCGAAGTAGAATTAGTTTTGAGTAAGGAGAAAGTACAGTAAGAGTAGATAGTTTAGAGTAGAGAGTTTTAGATAATTCTAGATAGATTAGGATAGCTTAAACTACAAGTTACCTTTTCTAAATAGAAATTTCTCTTTATCTTTATCTTACATCTTCTTTAAATTTCTTGTCAAGTTTATATTTTTATTAGATAATCATAGTGGGTTTTTTGTAAGCTTCAAGTAGATATAATTTTTAATTGCTTTCTTATCCATTTTAGTAAAAATTTCTTTGCTTTCAAATTAGAGTTTTAGTAAAATTAGGGTTCTTATCAATTTCTTGCTTTCTACTTAAGAATTTTTAATTTCTAGCTTCAATTTCTAGTCAATTCTTAGTGGGTTTCTTTAATTCTAATCGAAAAATCCAAAAACGTTTAATTTCCTAGTTTATCTTTATCAAATTTTCACTTTAGAAATGAATGCTTTTAGTATTCAATTTTTCTTTCTTCTTTAGTCTTTTTAATTGATTGACTCACTTGTTCTAAGTTTTAGTTTTAATTAGATTAAATTAGGTTAGAATTTAAATTGTAGTTTTCATTGGAATAGTTCTATCATCTACCATTTGAATTAGCTTAACTACACACATACCTTTAAACCTTGGTAATTGCATCCGACAATCCTTGTAGGAACGATCTCTACTTCCCAAGCTACTAGTTGACAACCGTATACTTGCGGGATGCCATCTAGTTAGTTGTAGGATTTAGGTGTTTAATTGAATTATAACTAGATGTGTTAAAAAGAAGCCATCACTAGCAAAGATTCCAAACAAATAAACTAGCAAGTGAAAGAATCACTTTGGGGCCGAAACCCCTAATCCTAGAAACACTATGAAAGGGGTGATAAGGGAAGGAGAAGCTAAGGGAAAGAGGAAAATGAATTTTTTTTCCAATTTTTAGTATGTCTTAGTTATAGGTGCTACTCTACTGATCTAAGGAGTTTAAGTAAGTATTTATAGACTACTTTATGCAAATTAGGGTTTAGTAGAACCCAGTTCTATACAGTTGAACTGAAATCCCTTATTTTTTTCCCAGGTTAATTCTATTATGCTTTGGTTAGTAATAAATAACCATGGACTTTCTAAAATTAATTAAACTAGCCCATATATTTTATTTATTTCCCACATAATCATATTTTAAGACCAAGTCTCTATTTGGCTTAAACACGATATCTAAAGACGCGAGTTTAATAATTCGCATAAAAAGATTTTTGCATACATTATTCAAATTCAAATTGATTATTTAAATTAACCCTCATATTATCCCATCTTTAGATTTGGCATAAGCCACTTTTAAGCCTTTATAAGTATATCCCATGCATCCCATGCCCTTGTGTATGTGACCAACTAGGTTCCTAATCCTAATGACATTAGTATTATCAAATAAATTGAAATGGCCAACGAGGTTAATGAGGGTTTTTTACATTACCTCATAACTAACATCAAAACCCTAAAAGCATCTTTTGGAAATTTTAACTCTTAACTATCAAATTGTCCCCAAAGTCCACGAGTAACATCTAGCTATATATCGTCATTATCAATAGGATATGACTGAGAGGAATTCATCATAAACCTTTATATCATGATTACCATGTGGTAAAATCCTTCAGTTTTGGTATCTAATTTAGATCCTGGCCATGGTTTCCTTGTCCTGCTGATTTGTTATCTTTTATATAACTTGTACGTATCTTAGCATGTATACATAATTAGGAAACTCTTTCCTTTATATGTCAACTAGCTTGGTCAAGGATTTTCTTATCATATTGAAAACCTCTTTATTTTTCACCTAAAAGTAATGGATTCTTACGTGATACACAACCTCTCCATGTTTGAAATACATGATGCCAATTAGTGGTTTTTTTTTACCCTAAAAGAGTACAATATTGAATTGCATGAAGTTCAACAAAAAACTTTTGTCAAAAAGTCCTCCTACTCTGTATTTTTTCTCTGTCTAAACATTTCCCTTTGCTGATTATCTTTGTCACTCGGCCATGGTCCAGAAGAAGGCCCTCTAGCTTCGGCTGACGGGAAAACAAGATCTTTTGCTGATGTTCTTCTTGGCAAACAACATTCATAAAATCATATTCAATAGCCAGAGCAACCCTTGAAGAAGCTTCAATCTTACAAGGAAGAGCCAGCTATTTTTATTTTTCTGAAACACAGGTCCAAAAGTTAGTTGGTCCTTTTCGTTTTACGCTAGTGGGCAACTTTATAAGAGGGAAACCTAACATGGAGACAGTGTGGAAGAGTTTCCACACAATTGGTTAAAAGGGCAATTTCACTGTTGGATTTCTGGATCATAGACGTGTCCTTATTTGATTTTCTTTGGAGAAGGATTACATTTGTTGTTAGCATAAGACCACTTGGTTCATCAATGGTTTCTATATGGGTGTTCTTAAGTGTCATCCCTTTTTACTCTAAACATTGAGCCTTAGCCTTATGCTAACAAGAAATCGTATTGTGCTTATTTGCATTACTTTTGAAGGATAACTAGGTATTTTCTTTTCCAAGCACTCAATTTTCAATCTTGCACAAGTAGTTGGTACCCATTTCAAGTTGGACATGGCCACGGAAAATTCTATTCATCCAAATACTGCCAAGGTTTGTGTCAAAGTGGATCTTTTGGCAACTCTTCCTTTTAGAGTTTGTCTAGGAGTAGGAGAAGAAGGAAAATAGAAGAAAATTAACTATGAAGAGATTCCACCTTGTTGCACAAAATGCAATAAAATTGGTCACAGCTCAGCCGAATGTTTGGTAGGACTCGAAAAAAGCAAGGAGACCCCTCGTTCCCTATCACATGTCGAAATAAGAACAGAGATAAATCTCAATGGAAGCAAATCAAAAAGAATGAACTGGTCCCTCAGGAGTCGTTAAGGAGAAACCATCTGAACATACTTTGATTCATGATCCGATTCCTCAAATGCCATTGCAATCAGAAGCTCTAGTAAATACCCAGGTGGTGGGAATACACAACCGGTGGGTAACACTGTGGTGGTGGTGGTGGTGGAGAGGGAAGAACCACCATCTCCAAAGGTGGTGGACAAGGCAACATATTCCCTATCCAACCCAATTATTCAAATTTTAAATCCCTTGGAAGCTGGGATTCAGAAATACAATTTGAAGGGGATAGAAATTCCCTCACATTCGATTGAATAGGAATTGACTAGTTCAAAAGTACTTAGCAAATCAGCCTATTTCTCCTCAAATTCAAATTTCAACAGCTTCCGAGAATGACCTCTTCCGTTCCCATGCAAGAATTTTAGAGGAGCTGCTATGCTGTTTTTCGGACAATGACTGTCCTCATGCACAAGACGTATTTCCAAATACATGGGAGCTTACTAATTCCAAACCACAATCAGTAGGTAAGTCTACACATAAAATGAGGGCAAACGTAAGAGAGTTTACAATATGCCAAGTGCAATGAGACAAGGTTTTCTTCTAAACCTTCCTCCTAGCTTCCCACTTCACCTATTGTTCTTAAATAAATAGCATCTTTGTATGGTACATAAGGGCGATGGTCAATAAACCCTCCATTCGAAGGGTAAAGCTGCCTGTGAAATAGCCCAAAATAAAAATTCTTACTTTAATGGAACCAATGGTGGACAGAGAAAGGATTAAATTTTTTGCCTACAAATTAGGGTTTAACTGCAAATCTAACCCTAATGGTAAAATTTGGTTATTTTGGAATAAAGAGCTTATATTGGCATACATTTTTGTTTGTGATCAATTGTGTCATGTATCTATTACTTATAGTCTTTCTCACATGTATGTGGCAGCCATTTTTGTATATGCTATGTGTATAAAAATGGAATGAAGGACCTTTTGGGAGGAACTTTGAGCTATACAACCTAATTCTCCATGGCTGGTAGGAGGAGACTTCAATGTAATTTCCAGTTCGAATGAATTTAAAAGTTCATGATCTTTGGACCTTGATGCTATGAGAGACTTTAATGAATGCCTTCATGATTGTGGCCGAATGGGGATTTGGCATTTCAAGGATGCAAATATACATGACTTGGTAATAGGTTTGGGAATGCTGTATGGAAATGACTGGATAGATTTGTGTGCAATAATGATTTTGTCACAGCTTTCCAGCACATTAATGTTGAACATCTCCTAAAAACATGCTCTGATCATTCTCCACTCCTTGTAAAAATGTCCAATGTTATTAACTCAGGGCCAAAGCAATTTAAGTTTTTAAACATGTGGATTAAACATTCAAATTTTTTTGCAGGTGGCGGGAAATAATTGGAACTTGCATTGTTCTGGTTTTACTCTCTTTATTTTACCTTCGAAGCTTAAAAGATTGAACGTGGAGCTTAGTGTTGGACCCGAGTTATTGTTGGTCCCAAAGCAACCTAAGAGGGGGGGGTGAATTAGGTTTCTAAAATTATGCTTACAGAAAATAGTAACCTTTTCAAATTCAAATGCATTAGATGATTTTTTCAAGTTCTTAAAGCACCTATTTATAAGAGCAATAAATAGAGCTTGCTCAACTACTTCCTAACGGCTAAGTAATAAATGCACAAAAAATAGCCGTTGGGGTTTCGGATGTCCGAGGAGGATTGAATGCGTCCGAGGAAGCGTCCGATCTTCTTTCAGTTTATTGAGATGCTTCGTTCGGACGTCCGTGCATGCGTCCGGTCCTTAGTCCGATAGATGTTTCGGACGGTCCTGAGCGTCCGAAGAAAAGGCAGTAGACTTCCATTCTTTCTGTCCATTTGTTCGGATGATGTAATGCTTCCGAGGAACTTTTGACCTAGTTCGGACGGTCCTGTGCGTCCGAAAGAGCTGTTCCCGCAAAAGCTTGTTTTACAGAGTTAAGTGTTTATGTCATCATCAAAATAAGGTTTGGAAAACATCAGTTATGATAATCATGTTTTGATGATGACCAAATCGTACTAATGGCTTGAAAACAAATGTGCAGAAAAACAGCAAGGCTCGAACGAAAATGATCATCCGAATCCAGTCAAGAAAAATGACCAAAAGTTGAACAACAACACCTTGTGGACGATGAAGAGCGTCCGAAAGAAAGGAACACAGACGCAAGAGAGCATCTTAAATATGATCAGAAACTGTAGGACACATATGACCATCCAAGCCAGAAGCTGTGGGATAGGATGCATATGACCGTCCAAACCATATGGTTTAGGACGCACATGACCGTCCGAACCAGAAACTGAGGGATAGGACACATATGCCCGTCCGAGCCATAAGGTTTAGGACGCACATGACCATCCGAACCAAAAGCTGTAGGATAGGATGTATATGACCGCCCGAACCAAAAGTCGTAGGACGCAGAAGACCGTCCGAAGAAAAGACGCATGATCGGACGTCCGAACCTCCGTCCAAACTCCTAACGGCTAGTTTTTAACAGCTAGTTTTTTTACCATTAGAGCTCAAATTTTAGCACCTCTTTCATCTATAAATAGCCCAAGTACATTAGATTAATGTGAGGAACTACCACATTCAATACAAACACTTGTAAGAGCTATTTGGGGAGAAATAGGCGAAAAATATTGTGGGTTGTATTGGTTTGGGTAGTATAGTTCTGTTGGCTCAAATAGAGAGAATTTGTGTGAACAAGAGTAGACTAGTGAGTGATCTTCAAGGGTAAGAGGAAGGGATAACAAGTGTACAAAAGTGAGGTTGTAGTGTAAATCCCTTTGGCTCAACTAGAGGGACTTAGTTGGTGCAAGGGTGAGCCTACTTTGTGTACAAGAAGATTGTTGCCTCACCTTCTTTGAAGAGGCACTACTAGTGGATGTGCTCCAAGCTTGATGAGTTTGGGAGTTTGGTTTGATATTTTCAATCTCTTTATTTGTCTTTGAGCTTCAATTGATTGAATATTTATCTTTGATCATTTGTGCTTTAATGTTTATTTGTTACACAAAGTTTGCATTTTCATTAAGCACATTGAAAGGTTTGTTTTCAGAGACAACCTAATTCACCCCCTCCCCTTCTTAGTTTGCTCTTGGGCCAACAATTGGTATCAAAGCTTGGTCTCTTGCTTCTGCGTTTAATCACCTTTGAGTAAAGATCATTATGGCAACCAATAATTCTTTGTTTTTAGAGTGGCATTCCATTACTAAACCTCTCATGTTTAATGGCATTAATTTTGTTTGTTGGAGGGAAAGAATAAAAATTTTCATACAATCCACTGATATTGATTTGTGGTACATTGCTGATGAAGGTCCTTTTGAGGCCAATATTCTTGATGAAAATACTCATAGATTAAGGCCTAAGACTAGATATGAGTTAAGTGCACAGGATAGAATAAATTTGTCTTTAAATGCTAAAGCCATGAATATTTTGTATAATGCTTTGGATGCAGATGCGTCTTCTAAAGTGAAAGAATGCAAATCAGCCATGGAGATATGGGACAAATTGAAAGAAATCCATGAAGGAAATGACGATATTAGAGAGCAAAAGAAGTCACTTCTTGTGGCAAAATATGAATCCTTCAAAATGGAACCTCATGAGAACATTGACAAGATGTATTGTAGGTTCAATGATATTTTGTAAAGGATTTGGAAGGTTTAGGTAAAGAATATTCCTTGGGTGAAAAGAATAGAAAGATTTTGAATGCTTTACCTAAGGAATGGGAACATAAATCCATTGCCATAGAAGAGTCTAAAAATTTAAATTCTATGCCTATTCATTCATTGATCAATTTTCTAATCTCCTTTGAATTGAAGTTGAAATACAAGGTACAAGATGAGGATGAAGCAAGGGCCAATAGAAGCATAGCAAAGTGGGACATTTTGCAAATGAAAGTCCATCCAAGAAGAATAAAGGGTCAAGGAAGCCTCACTTCAACAGCTTCCAAATTACATGGGATGATTGCAATTCGGATGGAGAAGTTGAAGAAGAGTATGAGGAGAATCAAATGGCTTTTATGGCTCATGGCAATAATGAGGTATCCTCTAGTTATGATACTTGTGATGATGATGATGATGTTGAATCATTTATTTTTAAAATGCATGAATGTTTGAAAGAATCATATGCTATGAACAAACAGAGTTAAAAATTAAAGTTAATGCTTTATTGAGTGCTAACTGAAAACTTGTGCATGAAAATAATATGTAGACACAAGAAAATGATGTTTTGAAGAAAAAAGGATTGGATGAAAAAACCAAGATCAAGGAAGAACAAGCTTCATCGAAGAAGAGATTAGATGATCTTGATGTAATTTTGCAAAAGGAAAAGGAAAATGTTTCTGGAAAGAAAAGTACTAGAAATATGCTTATTAACAAGAATTTTACCACCTTTATAAAGGATGGTTTATGCTTTGTAAAATCTAAATCTTCTTTTACGGCAATAAGAATATTAATTGCAATTATTGGCATCAACATGGATATGTGAAAAATGATTCTATGTTAAACAAAATGAGAAATTTGGAATGAAGGCGATTTGGATGATCAAACATGCTACTAACCAAATTGGACCCAAGAAAGTTTGGTTACCAAAAGTTGTTGCTTAATTTTGTATGTAGGTTTATTCAAGATGGGATTATCAATAAATGTGTGGGTGTTCAAAGCATATAAGCTAAGATGACATTGAAATGGGTAACATTTAAATTTTTTGAGAATGTGTTAATATGAACTATGATCTCTTGAATATTAGTCAACTATGTGATTGAATTTGTTTAGAATGCTTGGGTATGAGTATCTCCAAATTTTATATATTTTAAGTAACTATTTGGAAAAGAAGGGGGGAGAACTCCCATTTCTACATGGCCCAAGAGCAACCTAAGAGGGGGGTGAATTAGGTTGTCTCTAAAAACACTTAGAAATTATAGCCATATGGTTTTTGGAAATGTGTTCAACAAAGTAAAGGAAGCAGAGTTAAATGTCAACCACAAGGAAGAAGCCTTTTGGCAACAACAAAGTCAATGCAATCAAATAGCTTTGGCTCTAGCACAAGCACTCCATACCAAATTCCTTGCGGAGGAAGAAACATTTTGAAGGCGAAAAGCTGGGATGACATGGCTGAAAAAGGTTGACCAAAACTCAAAATTTTTTCACTCTTTACATCATGGCCAAGAGACAAAGATTGACAATATCGAGGATCAAGGTAAATGGGTCTTGGACAGAAGACATACAGCTAATTAAGGCTTAAATTATTCCAGGAACTTTTGTCTTTTAATGCTTCCACAATCACTGATCGGTCTTTGCTGGATAATCTCATAAAAATGATCACAAGTGAGGAAAACTAGTCTTTACTTGCCAAGCTCTCACCCCAGGAATTGAAAGATGCGGTTTTCTCTCTAAATCAAGATGGAGCTTCTAGAATTGACGATTATAATGGGGTGTTTTTCAACACTTGTTGGGGAATCATCTTACCGAATCTCTTTCATGCAGTAAGGGACTTCTTGAACAGAGTGAAACTGCCAAGGATATTCACGAGTATCCTTGTCATATTAATCTTAAAATCAGCATTTCCTTTCTCTTTCAATGACTTTAGACTCATTAGTCTGTGTACTTTTTTGAATAAAGTTTGTACAAACATTTTGGCTAATAGACTTTCTTCTACTTTGGTGCCAAGGATAATTTCTCTTGAACAGGTTGCATATGTGCATGGGAGAGAAATTGCAGACAACATTCCACTCATTTATGAGATGATGGAATTTATTGACCGGAAAACAAGAAGAGGAAATATGCTCATCAAACTTGACCTAACTAAGGCATTTTATAGGCTTTGTTGGCCCTTTCTCTATGCAATTTTGAGGAAGCTAGGATTTGCTGAAGAATGGACTTCGTTAATGAGGAATGTCTTGGAGGGTTGCTAGTTTTCCAATCTCATCAATGGTGCACCAAAGGGATTTTCCAAATCTTCTATAGGGGTTTGACAAGGAAATCCATTGTTACCTCTTCTCTTTATAATCATGCTGGAAACTTTCTCTCAAAGGTTAAAGAATTAATTTCAATTGGGAAGATTTTCATATTTTTCCATGTTGAGATATTGTCCACCCATTTCCCACATAGCATTTGCAGATGATATTGTTATTTTCACAAAGGGAGAACTGAAATCTATCAAAAATGATCTTACGGCTTTCCTTTCTCAATTTGAGACCTCATCGGGACAACTTTTTAGTAAGTCCACAAACACGTTTTATGTATATAAAAAGGCATCATTAGCCTGGATTTGGATGATCCAAAGTAAAATAGGTTTTGTGAAGAAATCTTTTCATTGCTCTACTTGGGTTGTCCAATTAAGAAAGCCAAAAAGCGGAGTTTCTTTTTCAGCCATTGATTGAGAATGTGGCTTCAAGGATTCATGGATGGAAAACTCTGTTTCCATCCCTTGGATGTAGACTAATTCTTATTAAACATGTCCTTAGTAGCATTCCCATTTTCCTCTTGGCTATTCTTTCTCTTCCAAAATCAATCCTAAAGGAGTTGGAAAGGCTTTTTGCAAGCATCTTTTGGGCATCCTCGAAAGCTATTTGTAAGTGGCACTGGGTTTCCTGGGCCACAATTTTTCATCCAACACCTTCGAATGATCTAGGTATCTCACTTCTTGCAAAAGTAGTGCATTGTTTTAGCACCAAATTGTGGTAGAAATTTTGAAAAGGTGGTTCACTTTGGTGCACCTTCCTTCAAGGCAGATACCTTAGAGGCCAACACCATTCTTGTGTGGTCAATACTTCATCGGGGGATTCTTTTACATGGAAAAGGATGTTGAGGATCCGTAATGAACCTAAAAAGCATCTCTTATTTTTTATTAGGAATGCACATTTCTTGTTCTAGTATGATCCATGGATGGAAAAAAGGCCTTTATTTCATAAGGTAGAGCAAGTTTGTGATAAACATCTCACGGTGGCACAAGTATGGAACTCTAATGGTTAGGATCTTTCTTCTCTAGGAAAATTGGTTACTGCGGTTACTAAGAGAAGTCAATGTGAGCATTAGTGACTGGGGTCACCATAACAAAGAAGGAATTCCAACAACGGTCACCAAGCGAGTCAGTGTGGTTACCAAACAAGGTCCGAGAATTCTGTGGGGCAAAATATCCAGACTATGGGAATTTGTTGCTGCAGCCTTTCTCCTTTACCCAGCCCTAGTATAGTAAATACATACTTAAACCCTCTTTAGATGCTATGTAATTTTTTTTTTAATTTGAAGATATTATAATGAACAGTTGACATATATTGACAAAATGCTTGAAGAAAAGGTGATTTCCTTAAAGAATGAAATGAATAAGCTTATATGCACCCTAACAATGAAGGGACCTTTCTCTAGTTTCTTCCAGTTTTTCTTCACTTTTGCTTCCAAAGCGACGGTTTTCTCTAGGAAAATGATAGGGGGTGAGAGAATACAGCATAAAAATTTTGTCTTGATATGGAAATTGTTGAATAAGTGTCTTCCACTTAATGACACACTCTCCAAGATTGGTTTCCCGTTAGCTTCCAAATGTTGCTTATGCAACAATGAGGAGTCTTGTGATCATTTGCTGGTGGAATACGAAGCAACAAAACAAATTTGGCAATTCTTCAAAGCATGGTTGGAGTTGATGTTTTCTCCATGAACACTAATACTGGAAAATTCAATTCTTAGCCGGTGAATCATTCCTCATTTAGCAACTATTGGAGCTGTTCACAAAATTCTGCCATGCATAATTTGTTGGTCTTTGCGAAAGCAAGAAACAAGGTGATCTTTGAAGGAGTGGTGGTTAGTGCACGACAGATCATCATTGATATTTGCTCTTACTTGAAAACTATTTCCTCTATATATCCTTTCACAATGATGGTGGCTGTTGATGATCTTCTACTCTCTAGAGGAATTTATCATCAAGTGATTCAAACCAAACCAAGAAAGGCAATGGCCGTTATATAGTTAACCCTTTCTTTTGGCACCTTTAAATTAAATGTTGATGGGTCTTCAAAAGGTAATCTGGGCATGGTAGCTACAGGTGGAATCCTTAGAGGCCATAATGGACAACTTGTCAAAGCGTTTTGCAACTTTTACAACCAGCAAACCAACTTACAAGCTGAGACAATGGCACTGGTTGATGAACTTAAGATATCTGGGCAATTACAATTACAATCAGTGGAGCTAGAGATGTGATTCATTGATTTTAGTCAACATTTTGAATGGTAAAGTCAACATTTTGAATGATAAAGCCACACTATCATGGACAATTGATTCACAACTTCAATTCGTGAAGGAGTTTTTAATAGGCAGGAATTTTTCCATTACCCATGTATTTGGAGTGGCAAATCAAATAGCTAATTGCTTAGTAAATGAGCGCATTAAAACTTCTTCCTTTGTAAAGCATAACCAAGCACACTTCCTTCTTCCATAAAAGGATTGTTGATCTTGGATACTAGGGGCTACCCTTACATTTGCTATAGTAAAACTTGATGAATGTTCAATAAATTACCCACCTAGTTGGGTTTTTGCTTAGAAAGAAAGAGTAGAATATTATATACAATGAACATCATATATTCAAACGTGAGGTGTTCATAACACAATATGTTGAAGGACCATTCCAAACAATCAAGACATTATTGGATCATTGACAAATGAGTGAAAACCCCATTTGATCAAATATAAGTTATGGCTAGAATCTAGTTCAACACATTATTTTAGCAATCGCCTATTGTGTCAGTCCTCACAACTCATGTGACATGATATGAGAATCAATTATCCTCACTTATGAGCAACTCATGTCATATTGAGATAAAGTCACGATACTAGCTTCTAAGGGTAGTCGTGCTCTATTGATTACCCTCCACTAGAAACTATAAATATTTATGAATGATATACTTAAGGATTTAGTGCCTCATATTCATAACCTTTGTGAATGAATCTTAGCATTAACCAATCTCATTCAAAATAGGTCTACTACTAGAAATACATTAATGAAACATAAATTCACCATTGAATAGAATACGAGATAAGTTTAAACATAAAGGTATTCTATTACCCTCATGATGACCTGATTGGGTTTGGACCACTACCCTAACATCCCAAAAAAGTTAACTAGCAAGTGGAAGAATTCTTTTTTTTTTTGGCAAAAAATTCTATTCCTAGAAACACTAGGAAAGGAAAGAGAGAAATATACGATTTGAATGGGAATAAGGGAGAAGGAATTTTCTCCTTACTTTTTATGTAAAAGATTGATCCTATCCTAGCTTTGGGAGCTTAAGTGGGCATTTATAAATCACTTAACGGAATTTCGGATTTAGTAAAACCCAATTTAAAACGGTTGAATCGAAAACCCAAAATTTTCTCCTCGGGTTAATTCCATGTCTTTGGATTTTTTCATAAATAACCATGGACTTTCTAAATTTTATTATACAATCCCATATATATATACATATATATATGTTATTTTTACCCACATAATCATAGTTTAAAAGTCTCTACTCAGCTTAAATACGGTAACTACAAACACAAGTATAATAATTTGTATACAAAAAACATTTGCATGTCCTATTGAACATCAAATTATTTTAAATCAACCCTCATATTGTCTCACCACCAAAATTGTCCATGGCCTTTTTTAAGGCGTAATTAGTGCATCCCATGTGTCACCATACAATATGATGCACATTGTGCAACTATTGGACTTTATTGTTTCCTAGTTTCAAGTTAATTCATCATCATTCTCTTATGTGTGTCACCAACTAGGTTCATGACCCCAATTACATCAGGATGGTTATCAAATAAATTGATAATGAATAATAGGTCAAAGGTTTTGTCCATTATCCCATAACTTAAAGAAAACTCTAAAAGCATCTTTTGGGAGATAATTAACTCTTGACTCCCAAATTGCTCTTGAAGTCTACGCATGACATCTAGAAACATATCATTGCTATCATTAGCAAGTGAATGATATCAATTCATCATAAAGCATTATATAATGATTACCATGTAAAATTCTTCTGTTTGAGAATGCAATCTAGATCATGGCCATGGTATCCTTGTTAAGCCAGTCAACAATCTCTTATATGATTTGTGTGTATCTTAGGAAGTCTACTTAATTAGGAACTCTTTCCTTTATATGTGAACTACCTTGGCTCATGATTTCCTTGCTATGATTCACCATTATCATATTATTGACAGCCTCTTACTTGATTTCACTTATGAATGATGGATTCTTATGTGATATGAAACCTCTCGTTCTCTTCTCATTCTTTGAACTGTATGATGCAAATTGGTGTTTTATTATGCCCTAAAAGAGTACAATATTATATAATAAGAACATCATATATTCAAGCATAAGCTGTTAATAACAATATAACTCGAAGGACCAATCCACGTGATCATGATAATATTGGATCATTCAAAGGTTAGTGAAAAACCCATGTGATCCAATACGAGTTATGGTCTAGTTCAACGTATTTCTTTAGCAATTGTCCAATCATGTTAATCATCAAAACTCATGTCAAAGGATACAAGACTTGATCATTCTCACTTGTGAACTTCTCATTCACACATTGTCAGAAAGTCGTGACACTAGTTTCCAAGAGTAGTCGTGCCTAACTGAGTACCCTCCACTACAAACTATAGTTATTCATTATGATGTAATTATTTTTTTAAGTCAACACCCGAGGGTGGTTTATTTATTCAATCATCATCTTAAGTAAACTTTACAATGTTGAATGTAAGGGCAACTCTGAGCATCCAAGATCAACAATCCTTTGATGGCCTTAAGAATTGTATCTTGGTTATACTCAATATAGTTAGAATTGTTTATGCCCTCATTTGCTAAGAAATCTACTATTTGATTAGCCTGTATAAATACATGAGTCAAAGAAAATTTTCTACCTATCATGAATTTCTTAATGAATTTCAATTCTGAGGAAATTCTCTATGGTTGTGTAACTCAGCCAATCAAGATGTTGACAAGGATGAATGAGTGAATCTCCACTTCCACTGGTTGATTCTTGTAATTACCTATCCTAAACACTATTGATTCTTGTCTCGTTGTAGACAATAGGTCAATATCTCATATAGTCAAGAACAGATACTTTGAATTCTTGATTTCTTATCAAAGGGTTTGAATTTGCCAATTCAAATTTTGTTTAAGCGTTCTTCAATTCCGAATCAATTCTGGGTCTGTCAGTTCATCTACGGGGTTCATATCACCAAGAAGGGTACCCTTATCCCTTAGCCTATGTTACAAGCTTTAAAGACCTACTTGATCCTTGGTTTGAGTTCATTTGTATTAGTGAGTATTGTGTGTGCTAATTCCTTCCAACATGTTTGTCACTTTCTAAACTTTTATTTCAACAGCTTCTTCAACAATTAGTAAGATGAGTAATATCTTCTTTCATGAGTGGAGGGATTAGTACTTTCATGGTGATTTCGGTTAATTATCAAAGTTCTCTTATACACATGTTTGGTTCATTTCTCTATTGGTACTTTTTTCCTTGTTACGATTGTTGATACATTGAACAAAGTTAATATGTTTTGCACCTTTCTTGGTTTTGTTTTTTGGGAGACTAGCAAAACTTCTTGTTGGTGGAAGTTGATAACCTTGAGAAATTAGGGTTATTCCTATTTTTTTTAAACCATTTTTGCACTAGTTTCGGCATTTTTAGGTTACATGTATTCATTTTCGTGAATTTCTATTTATATGTGTAAATATGTGTTATTAACAAGTATGTGTAGTGTAGCATTTTAGTATTTATTTAATATTATTTAAATTATACTTATTTATTTATGTGTTTAGGATTGTGTTTAGGTTGTTTGCCTAATTCCTATTGGACTTAGAGCTTTTTGTACAATCTTGTGTGCTTTGTTTATAGATTTAGTCAGTGTTTAAGTGTTATTTTTCATTTAAATTATAGATAGTAATGTGTGTTATTGCTCTACGATTGTGTAGGAACAAATGGGGTGTTAATCGGATGTTGGATGAGGATTTTAGAGGCAAAATGGCAAAATCGAGTGAAGCCGACTGCGAGTGACCAAGGCTAAATCAGCTCCAGTCAACGAGTAAACAAGAATGAAAACCAAAGTCAGCGGATGATTGAATGCAAATCGACCACTGACTGCGGTTGGGTCAACTTGTGCGGGCTATTATGCAATTCAGATGATTTTTAGGCTTTCAGGTATCCGTTTTGGCTCGTAAATATGTGTTTCAAAGCTTATTCATAGCACGACACATGTGTAACACTTAAAAACTATAAATAAGGGCATTTATAACCTAAAAATCATTTTCTAATTCAATCTCTCCCTTGGGGGGTTGCAAATTGGACTAGGGTTTTAATTCTTTTTCAGAAAGAATTGAAGATGAGATTCAAGATTTTCAACCTTGGACTAAAAACTTGCGATTCTTCATTATAGAAGCTTTCTTTTAGCTTCAGACATCTTTATTATACTATTTAATTCAATATTTTCTTTTTTGTTATTTCTTTCATTCATGTTCCAATTGGTCATGGATTAAATTCAGATGATGCCATTTCCATTAAGTAACGATTAATTTGATCATGAATTGGAATAATCATAATAATCGGCTAACAATTAACATAAATAGACAATTTTAGAGATTGATGATCTCCAAGGTTTGTTAAGTTGGTCAAGAGAATAAGGCTTTTGAACCTCCGTCATAGACCACTGTTAAATGATTAGGCTAATTGTTCTTGTTCAAGATGGCAGAATTAATTAGTTGACATTCACCGTCTGTTGCTGGAAAGAAACTCTAATTTCATAGGGATGATGATTCAATTTTGTTAGGTAGGCAAGAGATGGTTTCTCGAACGCTAGTTAATTAATTTGATTGAATTCAATTATCAATTCCTTCGGGATGGGATTGAAATATGGGAATAGAACTCCACTATTTATAACTAGATCAATTAATTGAAATAAATCAATCAAAACTTGGAATTGGCTATTCTTAACCCTAATCAAATGTTTTCATTGCTTAAAGTGTTTAAATTCTGGTTTACTTAACTCTCTCTCCTGTTTTCAATTTTTCAAATTAAGTTTGAACCAAATAATAAGTACTTGCTAAACCAATCCTTGTGGGTTCAACCCTTACTTCTGTTATTTACTATTTGACCCCATACACTTGCGATGAGTTATCTAGTTAATAGTAGAGTTAGGTGATAACAATTTTTATAACTAGATATTCAATGTGTCAGTTCTTTTATATTGACGTTGAATCGATATCTCTTCTTATTTAGTTTTATCTTTGTTACGATAATTGACATGTTGAAGGAAGTTAATGTGCTTGAATATGACTTATTTTTTTGTTTTACTCGGGACGAAATTTCAAGTTGGGAGATGTATTAAATCTCTAAAAGAGAGTTATTTCCATGCATTTTTACTTGAGTTTTAGTCGATTCTCGAGGTGTCTGTTCATTAATTTGGGTATTTTCGTAATTTTAGCATTTTAGTGTAAAATATTATTTTATGTGTTTTTAATATTTAATACACTTATTGTGTGTTTTGTGGTGTTTTTATTAGTTTGGGATCAATCGGAAACCAAATAGATCAAACACAAAGCAAAATGGCCAGCCGATCTGTAGGGCCTGGGCGAACTTGGGACTTGAGTCACGCCTAGGGAATGCTCAAGAGCTAAGCCACACCCAGCTTGTAGGTTCAAATCGTGATTCAGCAAATTTTTGACTTGTACCGCTTCCTAGAGGCATTTTGACCTCCAAACTTAACTCCATATGGGGGCTAAGTGTTCCTAGGCTCTTATTAAGGGACATCAGGCATAACTTAGACATCAAAAATATCGTATTTAATGTTATCTAGGGTTAGAGAAGCCTCCATGAAAAATCATGAAAGGAGAGAAGAACAACGTTCTAAGAGAAGGAATTGCATGGGAGAGATGCAAGGATTAAGATTATGCATCATTTACATTCCTATTTGTCTTCTTTGTCACGTATTACTTTTTGAGTACTTGTAATTCATACCTTTGATATAGTTTACTCCATGAATATGCAATAAACCTTAAACTTGGATTTGTTCGGATTTTACCATGAACTTTGATTAATGATATTTATTCATTCCTTTCTATTCTACATGCATGCGTTTGCTTATTTGAATTAATATTAACACCTTTAGATGATCAACCACTATCTAGAGTGGTATGTAGCCTTGGATGGAATTGAAAGGAGAAATCTAGGGTTAGGGCTGATTCAAATTGCCTTTATTAGGAACAATCGGCCAGGCTAGATTACATAGATTGACCCTTTTTATGGGTACGGATAGAAATACACCTGCTCATCTTTGGTTGTCAATTAAGGTTGCATGAATGCATTAATCGTGGGTTTAATACACATAGACTTATAGTAATCTAGTCAAGATTAATAAATTTACAATGTTTCTTAACTGAACATGCAATTATCAATGAACACCTAGATTAGTTAATGTAATGTGGAATTCAAGGAATAAAAAAGTGAGTTAATTAATTGGATTAGTAAATTAAGGACAAATCCTGGGCCTTAATTGTATCGATTTCATATTTGTTAATTATTTAGTTATTTCTTCTTCGATCATTATTTCATTAATATGTTGTTGACATAAGGTTGTGTGTATGTCACTTTGGAATTTCTTGATGGAATTAGCACAATACTCGTGTGAACAATCACTACTCACTCTATATTACTTGTTCAATCCATACACATGCGGATGTACTTTGAGTCTATATTAGATCATGGACATCTGGTGACTATGTATTTGAGACCGATTTCTTTTTACTCTTAACATTAACCTGAGGGCCTACATCCGAGCCTATGTATTGTGTTGGCATCTCCAACCTAGCATGAGCAGCTTGAGAAAATCGTTAAGGTCTTGAATTGGTAGAGGTTGAAAAGTACTATTGATATCCTATGATTCATCATCCTGCTAGGAAGTGAAATATCAAAATTGACTGGACAAATATTAGCCTTTCATTCTGATCATCTAAAATTGTCAATAATAAATGGTTCTCTTTCGGGAGTTCAAAAAATAGCCCGTTTGCCAAATTCCTAGCCAAACAATGGCAAACCCAGGGCAATAATGGTCTGGCATCTTTTATTGGATCAGAAGCTAGGGTTTCATGAGTAGTGTGAACCATTTGGACTGCTTGTTCTAAAAATTGATGGATATTTAGTCAAAACAGCATGCTATCAGATGTTTGGAGTTTCTGTTGCTAATTTTTGGATGACTAGGGTTTTCGTTGTTGGATTTTGAATGGTTATGTTTTCCAAGCTCAAACTGCCACTGCAAGCGCCTTTGGTAGATGGAATTTTTGGTTATTTTATTGGCTCTTCTGGCTTAGGCTTCCACCCTTTCTTTTTGACAGTGGCTGCTTCCTTTTTTGGGGTTTATCAGTCACCATCTACTCCTCGTTGTTCTTAGGATTTATTGGAGCAGGCTTATCCTATTGGCATTCTTGATGATCGTGCTATAACTTACAACAAGTGGTGCAATAAAAATGAACATCTTTATAGGTCATGTATTGGCATCAACCTAAAGCTTCCTTACTACTCCAAAACCTCTTCAGCAAGGGTTTCTTAATATCCATGTCTACACGAATTGAGCCACATTCGAACGACATTGAGTAACGGTTGATGCCTTTAATTTGAAGGGTTGTCCGATGATCTTTGCAACAGAGTAGAGAGCCCTCTTGTCATAAAAATGGGCAGGAGCTTCTCCAACATGATCCATTCAGAACAATAGAGGCTTTCAAATCAACATGAAAACTTGGCATCCATCTGAGAACTAAGAACTTCACTGAAAACCATTGGAAGATCCAGATTTTATGCATACAACAGCTAATGTAATGCTTCTCTAGTTCAAAGTGAATAAGGATATACAGTAGTTGAGAAACCCAAGGGTAAAACTATCCTAGAATCCCGTGATTAGAAAATCCTTTCAAAGTGAAACCATGCTCAGTTTTCATTTTGAAAATTTCATAATAAGCGCATGTTTAAAGGTTTCCATTATTGCACAATCTCGTTGCCAGTGAAAATGATGGCATGTTCTACAAGAAAAAATCGTTGCCTCTTTTATCAAAGATTTTGTTTTCTTTCTAGTTACTACATCATCTTTTTAAGCTTGGATGAGCTAGCTGGTTCATGAAGAGTCACTGCAAGTGCCAATGGACCAATTATAAGGGCACCTGCAAAGAGGATCCAACAAGTCATGCAAAGTTTGGTTTGAGGTTTTCTTGGAAAGAAAGCTGTCCAAAACAAATTAGAGGTTGAAAAGTTTGTAAATCTGATTAGAACATTCTTCAATTCCAAATCCATGAAGAAGAAGTCCAATAGTTTGTGTTTAAGTACATTATTGTGTAAAGCCCAATAATAGTTTAAGTTATTGCGTAAATTGGGCTGGTTTAATTCTTAATTCTTAGACTCATTAATTAATCTTTATTAAGGTCCATAAGACTGATTTATTGACTTACTACGGCGGAATGTTAGTTTGGTAGAGTTAGGAGTTTCTTTTGCTTGTTTAGTATGGAACAAACTCTAGAAGCATCCATAATTGGGGCTGCTTATTGCCAAATTCCTCAACCTATGTTTTTTAGGAGTTTTTAGCTAGTTGTTATGATTTCATTAAGCCTATAAGTAGGCCTAACATGCATGAATTTTTCAGTATATTTTATCAATAAATTTTCATGTATTTCGTGAGGAGAAAGTTCTTTCTTTTAGTCTTTGGATTAAGACTTTGTTGAGATCATCTCTTGAGCAACGATAATTGTTCTAACTATTGCTTCCTGCTTGAACAATATAAAGTAGCGAGTCCATTCTTACTTATTCTTGTTTATTCTATTTGTGTCTTCTATTTGTTTTACTGTCCAATTCGTGTGACCAACTTTGGATTTCGATACTTATGGTTTTGGTGCATACTTGACCGTCAGGTTTCATGCCATTGAATCTTGATTGCGCATGTGGTTCACATCATCTTGGTATCAAATTTTGTCTCATTAGTCAGTTCTGTTTGTTTTCTTTTTAATTTTTCATATTATCTTTCTAAGAAAAAAACTCTACCTGTGTTGAGTTTTTCTTCGCATAGTCGGTCCCAAGCCTGGGTAAATAAGGAGGGTTGCGTTAGGTCAACAGCCAGCGTAAAAGTTTGTCAATCTTAAGAGATGAATCCATTGCAATATTGCAGTAATGCTAAGGCATTCCTTGTAAGTGACATGTCACATTGTCTGAGTGCGGCGAATAGTGGGCAAGGACTGCTACATCTCCATAGATGTCCCGGCGTAGTGAAAAATGTGTAAGGGTTCTTACAAAATGAGGGAAAGGGTAGTGGGGAGGAAAATGTTTAGGAGAATAAGATTTGAATAAGAACCAGGAATATTCAAACTTTTGTTGGTAAATCAATGGAGGTGGTAAACACAATAATTAGGAGAAGAATTAATATTTTGTGTTTACAAGAGACAAAATGGGTAGGAGAAAAGTCTAAACTATTAGATAATTCAAGATTTAAACTTTGGTACTCAAGATTCAACGAGACTAGAAATAGGACAAGTATTATTGTATATGGACGAAATAGTGTAGGTGACTAAGAAAGGAGATAGGATTATGTCCCTCAAAATAATTTTAGGACGTGAAACTATTAATATCTTTAGTTTATATGCAACTCAAGTAGGATTAGATAAGTCCATTAATGCTAAGTTTTTGGAGGCTTTGTATGAGATGATAGGTAGTGTTCTCCAAGTTGAGTAAATTTTTATAGGTGACCCGATCATATTCTAATTAAGATACGAAAATTCTTAGGAAAGAAAGGCATAAGTGTTAAACATGGCTTACCAATATTTTTAATAAAATATTGAAGAGTAGGAAGATGCACAACTAATGGAAGAAGAGTACTCTCATACCCGTATTCAGAAAGAAAAGACGATATATAAAATTCTGCGAATTACACAGGTATTAAGTTAATAAGCCATATGATGAAACTTTGGGAGAGGGTGATAGAAAGAAGTTTAAGAAATGAGACTAATGTGTCAATAATTAGTTTGATTTCATGCCTGGGAGATCGACAACTGAAACCAAACATCTCTTAAGGAGACTTAGCGAGAGATACTGTGATAAGCAAAAGGATTTGCACATGATTTTTATTGATCTTGGAAAGGCATACGATAGAGTCCCTTGAGAAGTTTTGTGGAGATTTTTAGAAAAAATAGTTGTTAGAGTAGCATAAATAGAATCAATAAAAGACATGTATGGAGATGCGTTTATAAGTTTAAGAAGACCAGAAATGTTGACACGAGAATTCCTTATAGACATAGGTTTACACCGAGGTTCCTTTATCTCTAAGTCCTTATCTATTTGCATTGGTCATAGATGAACTTATAAGGCACACACATGATGAAATACCATGGTATATGTTGCTCGCAGATGACATTGTTTTAGTAGATGAACCGAAAGATGGGTTCATGCTAAAATCGTGGTCTAGAAAGAGCTGCTTGAGGCAAAAGGGTTAAGAATTAGCATATCAATAATAGAATATATGAAATTTAAAATTATCAAGAATACACATAGGAATAGAATATGGGTTAGTATAAGAAATTAAGAGATACCCAAGAGAAAAAATTTTAAATATTTAGACTCAGTTCTTTAGAGTGCGGTATTGATTAAGATGTTATACATCAGGTACAAGCAGGTTGGACTAAATAGAGAATGGCATTTGGAATATTATGTGACAGTATAATTCCTATACGACTTAAGGGAAAATTTTATAGAATGACAATTAGGACAACGTTACTTTATTGGTCTAAATGTTAGGCAGTGAATTACATACACGAGCAAATCTGTAGTTGAGAATAGCTGTGATACAAATCTAGAAAGGCTAAAAATATGTCAAGATGAAGAGATGAAAGCTGGAGCAAGTGTGGACTCGAGCTTGCCAAGATTGAAACACATTCGTAGAATTTGG
Organism: Cinchona pubescens; assembly: GCA_025175665.1. NCBI lineage: Eukaryota > Viridiplantae > Streptophyta > Magnoliopsida > Gentianales > Rubiaceae > Cinchona > Cinchona pubescens. The sequence goes on along the minus strand of JANKKI010000319.1, from coordinate 112,507 downwards.
ATCAAGTTGGATTGGATTATCGTCAATTCATTCCAATTCTTCAAAGTCAAGTACAAGTGGAGATCCTTTAATTCCATGGGTTGAATATTATATTATATTTTACTAGACTTTCATTTTGTTTAAGTCTATTATTGTGTAAAGCCCAATAGTAATTTAAAGTGTTGTGTAAACTGGGCTAGTTTAAGTGTTTTTTTTTTTAATTATTAGTCTTTAATAAGGTCCGTAAAGCCCATCAATTAGGCCAACGTTTGCCGAATTACAAGTGTGTTAGAATTAGGAGATTTTTTAGCTAGTTTTTAGGACTTTATTAAGTCTATAAATAGGTCTAACATGCACGAATTTTTTAGTATATTTTTATCAATAAAATTTGTCTTTTTTGCGAGGAAAATTCATGTATAAAGTTCATTCTTTTAGTCTTTGCTTAAGACTTTGTTGGGATCATCGCTTGAGCAACGATGATTGTTCTAACCAACTTGTAGATTTGGTTCTTGACTTATTCATATAGGCATGATAACTCTAGTAAACTAGAGACATTTTCCCCTAAATTATAGCATTTTGATAGTTTAAAACCCAAATTTTGGGTAAGTAACTAAAGATTTTAGTTAATTTCTTTCATATGTGTTTGTATTTCCATTCTTGATTAAATATGATAAGTTTTTATTAAATTTCTAGTTAATTAATTGTTTAATGGTGTTAATATTATGCAGGTCAAAATTAGAGGTTGTAAGCTGGAATGAACAAAACTCAAAGGACCAAATTGCAATAATGGAAGAAATGAAGAATGCTAAGAAGAGAATCGAGATCACGATCTCACACTCTCCGTATCACGATCTCGACTAGGAAAATTGTCTTAATGTATTACAGTCGAGATCGCGATCTCAATTGTTCCATATCGCAATCTTTCGACTCACTAACAGTTAAATTGTAAGGGTAATTTGGTAAAATTTCTGCCAACAACTCCTGATTTTTGTCTTGTGTAGCACTACACTATTTAAGCTACTTAAAAAATAGAAAGTAGGATAAGGAGTATTAGTTAGTAGATTTTAGGATAGTTTAGGATATCTCGAACTCCAAGTTTACTTCTTTAATAGAAATTTCTCTTTAATTGTCTCTTAGATCTCCTTTTAAATTCTTGCCAAGTTTGAATTTTGATTAGATAATCGTAGTGGGTTCAACACAAGCTTTGCATAGATATAATTTTTATTCGCTTTCTAGTCTAAATTAGTAAGATTTTCTTTACTTGCAATTTAGGGTTTCTTAGGTAAATTAGGGTTCTTGATAATTTCTTGCATTTCTAGTTAAGAATTCTCAATTTCTTCCATTAATTTCTAGTTAATTACTAGTGGGCTTTCTTTATTTCTATCAAAAATCCAAAAATACTTAGATTTCTAGTTTAACTCTTCCATTCAATTTCTAATTTAGAAATGATTGCTTTTAGTCTTCAAGGTTTCTTATTTGTAGTCCTTTTAATTGGGTAATTTGCTTTCTTTCAATTTCAGTTTTAATTTGGTTAATTTAGGTTAGAATTAAGTGCCTTCCTTTACTTGCTTTTTCTAGAGTAGATTAATTAGTTTCTTAATGTCGTAATTGGTAATTTTGACTTACTTGCTTTTTAGTTAATCTAGCATAAAATTAAGTTTTTATCGTTTTCATTTAATCATGGTTTCCACTAGTGTAGTTCCATCATCCATTGTTTGATTCGCTTAACTACACAAATATCCGTAAATCTTGGTAATTACCTTCCAACAATCGTTGTGGGACGATACCCACTCATCCTATACCACTATCAACTCCGTATACTTGCGGAAGTTAGGTAGAGTATAGTGAATGAGTGTGGTTAACTATTGCTTGTTTGTCCTCAAAGTTAAATTCTACCTAACGAAGCAATCAAGTTTTTAGTGCCATCAATAACTGCTGGGGATTGTCTTCATTTTTTGGCAATATCAAGGTCTATATGGATCGCGTAGATTAAGCATTTTAGTTTAGTTTAATTTAGTTGTTAATTTTGTGAATTTTTATGTTTGTTGGATATCTTGTGGAATTGAATTGGAATTTCAATTGACTATTTTCCTTGGTTGTGTGTAGTGCATGGTAAGAGGAGCTCAAGAGCCATTATTTTGCTTAGACAATGAATGGGGGAAAGAGCTAAGAGAAATTCGAAGGTTGAGCAGGGTACGACAAGAGCAAGAAACGATAGAGATGGCAAATGCTAATGCTCATCAAAGGAATGTGAACATGAAAAATGAAGAATAAGAGGTTGTTGGAAATAATGGGACAGGTGGCTATGGGAATGGCAATGGCATGAATGGGAATGGAAGGGCATTGAGGAAGTATGCTTTACCCAATTTTGATGGGGTGAACTCGAGCATTGCACGGATACCCGTGCAAGCTAACAATTTTGAAATCAAGCCCGTCCTTAATCCAAATGCTCCTAGCCCATACCATGTTTGGAGGTGGACCAAATAAGGACCCCTATACATACCTCATGAATTTTGAAGAAGTTTTGGACACATTCAAGTTTAATGGAGTACACCCGGATTGTGTGCGGATGAAGGTGTTTCCTTTTTCTCTTTTTGATAAGGTAAAGTCATGGTTTCAATCCCATGCCCAAGGACCATTCACCACTTGGAACCAACTTGCTCAAGAGTTCTTGGGGAAATACTTTCCCCCCCTCAAGAACCGCTAAATTAAGGAAAGCCTAGGGAAAGCTTGGGAAAGATTTAAAGAGTTGCTAAGAAAATGCCCACATCACGCCATACCTTTGCAGCTTCAAGTTCAAACTTTTTATAATGGTTTACGTGAAGAGACGAAATCCATTGTAGATGCCTCCGCCGACGGTTCTATCTCATATAAGACTCTGGAAGAAGCTCAAGGTTGTTAAATAGGATGGCATACAACCACTACCATCATGGACCGATAACTCCGAGGGAGAAATTTTGACCGGTGGTTCAACACCAAGCTAATCAAGCCAATGCAAGTAGTGGAGCGTTGAATCTAAACATGCAAGACGCCCTTTTAGATCAACAAAGCATGTTCATGAATGTGATGAATAACATGGGAAAGGCATTGGAGAATCTAGGAAAACCTAGTAGTGTGAATGCTATGACTTCTTCTCCAACTCAACCAAGCATGGCATGTGATTTTTGTGGAGGCGGCCATGCCAATGGGAATTGTGAGATGCCATATGGAGCCAATGAGCAAATCAATTATGTGGCTAATCAATCTTCATTCCCAAGGAACCAATCTGGAGCTTATGGGAACACTTACAATCCGTCTTGGAGGAATCACCTGAATTTCTCATGGAGTAACACCAATAACCAATCCAATCCTCCTTACCAACCAAATTCCCCACCTCAAAATGCCCAACACACTCAAGCCCCAAATTTCTCATCTAGACCTTATCAACCGCCACATCAAAGAAATTTCCAACCCAACTCATGTTCCATGATCAAACTTCCCCAACCCTTCATTTCAAAACCAACAAAAAAGACCTCCTTTCCATTATGCCCATTCTTCCCAACCCATGTATCATGATCAGTATGCTTCTAGAGAGAATTTGGGTGAAGAAGGTTCGAAAAGAGAAGCCGAGCATTTGAGAAGAGAATTGGATAGGAAAACGGAAGAGCGTAAAAGAGATTATGAGAATTTAAAGGTTTCGACAAGAAATTTGGAGATTCAATTGGGGCAATGGGCAAGGTTGAATAATGACAAATCTATTGGGGCATTTCTGAGTGATACTATTCCAAACCTCAAGGAGCAATGCAATGCCATAACCCCAAGGAGTGGAAAAGAATTGGTTGAATCTAAGGAGAAGAAAAAGGTGGAGGAAGGAAGCAAGGAACAAAAGTCCAAGGTAGTTGAGAATGAAAGGTAAGTGGTTGATGATGAAGTAAAGAAGGAACAAAAGAATGAGATCAAGGTATCCAAGAAGAAGCATGTGGAGGAACCTACAAATTGAAGATAGATCCATCAATAAAAGTGCCATACCCTCAAAGACTCATTGATCCAAGAAAGGAGGAAAAAGAGAAGCAATTCACCCATTTCTTGGATATGTTGAACAAGATTAATGTCAACATTCCTTTGATTGATGCCTTTACCAAGATGCCTAACTATGCTCGTTTCATGAAGTATCTTTTGGCAAGGAAGCGAAAATGGGATGATGATCAGAAAGTATGCCTTGATGCACAATGTAGTGCCATTGTTCAAAGGCGGTTACCCCTTAAATTTAAGGATCCCCGTAGTTCTATGATACCAGTGAATGTTGGAGTAAAACGTGGCATCGATCATGTTATGATTTGGGGGCAAGCATAAATATCATGCCAAAGGCCATCTATGACAAATTAGGGATCAATAATGTCAAGCCAACTAATATCACACTCCAATTGGCGGATTATCCAAGAGGAAACCATATGGCTTGTTGGAAGTTGTGCTTGTACAAGTTGAAAAGTTGGTATTTTGATTCCGTTGATTTCCTTGTGCTAGATACGAGTGAAGAGAGTGAGATTCTATTGATTCTAGGGAGGCCTTTCTTGTCGACCGCTCATGCATTAATTGATGTGAACAAAGGGAAGTTGGTCTTACGAGTTGAAAATGAATCAATTGAATTTGATGTGTTTGAATATAATGACAATATTCCCATTGTTGAAGTGAAATGTGCTAATGAATCTCTTAACTCTACCCTTGCTAGGTCAAATGAAGAGCAAAATGAAGTTAACCAAGGCAATTTGCTCAAGCAAGTGTTGGAAATAAAGGAAGATCCAAGAAATGAATTGAAGGAAAAACCACCCAATAAGGGATGTCTGTTGAGGAAGGATGAAGAGAGTTTTGCAAAGTGTTGAACCCCAGTTATGTTAATCATCTTTTGATGATGACCAAATCGCACTAATGGTTTGAAAATAAGTGTGTAGAAAAACATATAGGTTTGGACGCAAATGATCGTCCGAACAAAACAACCAGTAGACTTCAGACGGAAGCAAATGACTGTCCAAAAGACAAAGTTTCGGATGATGGTAATCGTCCGACACAAAGAATTTGAAGTTTTCTAGGACGAAGAACAGCGTCCGATCATATTTCCAGGAGACTTTACTTCGATCGGACTCATGTTTGGACGCATCCTCGGATGTCCAAACTAATACCCTCAGAGAATCGACGCAGCGTCGGACGCAGAAGTTTGCAGCTACCGTCCGAAAGGTCCAACGGCTAGTTTTCCAGTAAATAGAAAATAGCCGTTGCAAAAGTTGTTGGAAGCAATTTTTGGGCAACTATAAATACCCCTAAGCCTGAATTAAATAAAAGAGACTTCTACATTGATTACAAATAATGCTTGAGCTATTTGAGAGAAATAGTGGGTACAAGTGTTGTAATAGTGGAGAGATAACAATTGTAACAAAGGGAGGTTGTGAGTGTAAAACTCTTGGCTCAACTAAAGGAAATTATGTGAGCAAGAGTGATCCTCATTTGTGTAAAAGATGACGGTTATTGTCTCACCTACTTTGAAGAGACTTTTAGTGGCTAAACTTCAAGTTGTGAACTTGGTAGTTGCCTTGTAAGAAGCTCTTTGCAGTTCTAAGCTCCAAGCTTGAGAAGCTTGGAGTTTGGTTTGATTCTCTTAATCTAAATATTCTTATTTGTTCTTTAAGCTTAAATAGTTGAATATCTATTGTATTCATTTGTGCTTAAGTTTTTATTTAGTGCATAAAGTTTGCATTTTTATTAAGCACATAAAAAGGTTTGTTTTAGAAACCTAATTCACGCCCCTCTTAGGTTAGTTTGGTACCAACAATTGGTATCAGAGCATTGGTCTCTTTATTTTTGCTTAAATTGCATTAGAGTAAAGATCATGGCAACCAATAAGGCCTTGTTTTTAGAGGGGCATTCTATTTCTAGACCTCCCATGTTTAATGGAATTAATTTTGTTTATTGGAGGGATAGAATGAAAATTTTTGTTCAATCTATTAATATTGAATTGTGGTATATTAATATTTATGAAGGTCCTTTTGAGGCAAATATTCTTGATGAGAATACTCATGATTAAGACCTAAGACTAGATATGAGTTAAATGCACAAGATAAAAGAAATTTATCTTTAAATGCTAAAGCCATTAATATTTTGTATAATGCTTTGGATGCAGATGAGTTTTCTAAAGTGAAAGGTTGCATATCGGCCAAGGAGATATGGGACAAATTGAAAGAAATCCATGAAGGAAGTGAAGATATAAGAGAGCAAAAGAAGTCACTTCTTGTGGCTAAATATGAATCCTTCAAAATGGAACCTCATGAGAACATTGACAAGATGTATTGTAGGTTCAATGATATGGTAAAGGATTTGGAAGGTTTGGGTAATATTCCTTGGGTGAAAAGAATAGAAAAATTTTGAATGTTTTACCTAAGGAATGGGAACCTAAATCCATTGCCATAGAAGAGTCTAAAAATTTAAATTCTATGCCTATTGATTCATTGATCAATTCTCTAACCTCCTTTGTTAATTGAAATTGAAATACAAGGTACACAATGAGGAGGCAAAGGAAAAAAGAAGCATAGCACTTAAAGCTTCATCAAAAAGGAGAAAAGACTCAAGGAAGCCTCAATTCAACAACTTCAAAATCACTTGGGATGATTGCAATTCGGATGGAGAGGTTGAAGAAGAATATGAGGAGACTCAAATGGCTTTTATGGCACTTGGCAATAATGAGGTATCCTCTAGTTGTGATTCTTGTGATGATTCATGTGAAAAAGATGATGATGATGTTGAATCATTTATTTTTAATATGCATGAATGTTTGAAAGAATCATATGCTAAGAACAAAGAGTTAAAAATTAAAGTTAATGCTTTATTAAGTACCAACTCAAAACTTGTGCATAAAAATAATTCCTTGACAAAAGAAAATGATGTTTTGAAGGAAAAATTTGTTGGAAAAACCAAGATCATGGAAGAACAAGCTTCATTGAAGAAGAGATTAGATGATCTTGATGATATTTTGAAAAAAGAAGAAAGAAAATGTTTTTGAAAAGAAAAGAACTAGAAATATGTTTTTGAACAAAAATTTTATCTCCTTTAGAAAAAATGATTTGTGCTTTGTTAAATCTAAATCTTCCTTTTATTGAAATAAGAATATTATTTGTAATTATTGTCATCAACATGGCCATATAAAGAAAAATTGTTATGTTAAAAGAAATGAAAAATTGGGAATAAATTCTATTTGGGTGATTAAGCATGTTACTAATCCAATTGGACCCAAGAAAGTTTGGGTACCAAAAGTTGTTGCTTAAATTTATACATTAGGTATGCTTGGAGAGCACCAAGGAATTCAAGATAGATTATCTATGAAGGGTGTTCAAGGCAAATGAGCTAAGATGATATTGAAATGGGTAACATCTAAAATTTTGTGTGCTTTCATTTATCAAGTTGAACTATGTTCTCTTGAATATTACTCATCTATTTGTTTGAATTTGTTTAGAATGGTAGGAAACATGTATCCCTATTTTTTTGTCTATAATAAGTCACTACTTGCAAAAGAAAGGGGGAGCATTCTCTTTTAAATGGATTTGTTTTTCCAAGAAATTGCATCACACATGCTTCATTGTTTTGATGATGCTTTTTGGTAAGGAATGATCGAAAATGGTTTGGATCATAATTCTTTGCATGAATTCTCTCTTTCTCCATGCACTCATTATATTTATCTTTCAAGGGGATCTAATAAACTTAAGGGGAGCTTGAATTGTATTATTTTTCTTATGTTTTGATAATGCCAAAAGGGGGAGAAATAATGGACAAATTCTCTTGTTCAGTACTTCATATTTTATGGTTGTTTTTTGAATTGTCCAATTGATTTGTCATCATCAAAAAGGGGGAGATTGTTGAACCCCAGTTATGTTAATCATGTTTTGATGATGACCAAATCGCACTAATGGTTTGAAAATAAGTGTGCAGAAAAACATGTAGGTTCGGACGCAAATGATCTTATGAACAAAACAACCAGCAGACTTCACGGACGCATTTGACGCAATGACTGTCCGAAAGACAAAGCTTCGGACGATGGTAATCGTCCGACACAAAGAATTTGAAGTTGTCTCGAACGAAGAACAGCGTCCAATCATATTTCCAGAAGACTTTGCTTCAATCGGACGCATGTTCAGATGCATCCTCGGATGTCTGAACGAATACCCTCAGAGAACGGACGCAGCGTCGGCCACAGAAGTTTACAGCGGCCGTCCGAAAGGTCCAACGGCTAGTTTTCCAATAAACAGAAAATAGCCGTTGAAAAGTTGTTGGAAGCAATTTTTGGGCAACTATAAATATCCCTAAGCCAGAATTAAATAAAAGAGAGTTCTACATTGATTACAAATAATACTTGAGCTATTTGAGAGAAATGGTGGGTACAAGTGTTGAAATAGTGTAGGTAGTTTTGTGAAAAGAGCTTAGAAGTGTAAGAGTAGAGAGATAACAATTGTAACAAAGAGAGGTTGTGAGTGTAAAACTCTTGGCTCAACTAAAGGAAATTAGTGTGAGAAATTCCAAGAGTGGTCCTCATTTGTGTACAGAGGTTATTGTCTCACCTACTTTGAAGAGACTTTTAGTGGCTAAACTTCAAGTTGTGAACTTGGCAGTTGCCTTGTAAGAAACTCTTTGCAGTTGTAAGCTCCAAGCTTGAGAAGCTTGGGAGTTTGGTTTGATTCTCTTAATCTCAATATTCTTATTTGTTCTTTAAGCTTAAATTGTTGAATATCTATTGTATTCATTTGTGCTTAAATTTTTATTTGGTGCATAAAGTTTGCATTCTTATTAAGCACATAAAAAGGTTTGTTTTAGAAACCTAATTCACCCCCCCCTCTTAGGTTACTTTGGGACCAACACTAAGAATAAGCAAAATGGTGATGTCAAGAAATTGAGAAGGCAGAAAAAGAAAAGAAAATGGTTTGATAAACAATTGGAGATGTTAATTGGACTAGCGATGGCTAAGGATAGAAAGAAAGGACCTGTATATGGAAAACCTTAAAATCAAGCTTTAATCATGAAGAAAAAAGGGATCAAACTTTTTCCGTGGAAACCAAAAGGAAAAGGAGGGTAAATGATCCTCAATTACTTGGAATGAAGTCCATGCCATAGTCAAGCTAGTGACTACAAATGAGTGTTTCTTGGGAGGCAACCCAAGTTTTTCATTTAGTTGCTTTTGCTTTTCGTTAGTATGTGTTTTAATTTAGATTAATTAGGTTAGAATTTTAGATAAAAATCTAATTTTTGTTTAGTTGAATAAATGGTGCTAAAAAATGAGTGAAAACTGTCATCCTAACTTGTGAATTTTGTTTGTAGGTTGTCCTTGCAAATGGAGAAATGTGATCAAGAGTGGAGCAATTTCGGCTAAGTGTGAAAAAATCACTTTGCAGAAGTTGAGCTCGAGATCGTGATATCGACTCGGGAAATTGTCTTAATGTATTGGAGTCGAGATCGAGTTCTCAATTGTTCTATATCGCGATCTCAGCTCACTGAGAGTTAAATTGTAAGGAAATTGGTAAAATTTCTACTGATCCGAATTAACAACTCCTGATTTTTGTCTTGTGTAGCACTCCACTATTTAAGCTACTTAAGAAATAGAAAGTAGGATAAGTAGTAGATAGTTAGTAGATTTTAGGATAGTTTAGGGTATCTTGAACTCCAAGTTTACTTCTTTAATAGAAATTTCTCTTTAATTGTCTCTTAGATCTCCTTTTAATTTCTTGCCATGTTCGAATTTTGATTAGATAATCGTTACGGGTTAATCACAAGCTTCGGTAGATATAATTTTTATTCGCTTTCTAGTCTAAATTAGTAAGAATTTCTTTACTAGCAATTTAGGGTTTTTTAGGTAAATTAGGGTTCTTGATAATTTCTTGCATTTCTAGTTAAGAATTCTCAATTTCTTGCATTAATTTCTAGTTAATTACTAGTGGGCTTTCTTTATTTCTATCAAAAATCCAAAAATACTTAGATTTCTAGTTTAACGCTTTTCAATTTGTAGTTTAGAAATGATTGCTTTTAGTCTTCAAGGTTTCTTATTTGTAGTCCTTTTAATTGGGTAATTTGCTTGCTTTCAATTTTAGTTTTAATTTGGTTTACTTAGGTTAGAATTAAGTGCCTTCCTTTACTTGCTTTTTCTAGAGTAGATTAATTAGTTTCTTAATATCGTAATTGGTAATTTTCACTTACTTGCTTTATAGTTAATCTAGCATAAAATTAAGTTTTTATCGTTTTTATTTAATCATAGTTTTTATTAGAGTAGTTCCATCATCCATTGTTTGATTTCGCTTAACTACACAAATATCCGTAAATCTTGGTAATTGCCTTCCAACAATCCTTGTGGGACGATACCCACTCATCCTATACGACCATCAACTCCGTATACTTGCGGAAGTTAGGTAGAGTATGGTTAATTATTGCTTGTTTGTCCTTTCAAAGTTAAATTCTACCTAATAAAGCAATCAAGGCAACGGGTTCATTGTTGCTTTAAATCTTGTTAAGAGTTTTGTTCTTGTCTCGCCATAGACAACAGGTTGAATTGCTTTCCTCGATTCTTGTGTGCTCTTTTTCGTTCTTGTTTGTGTGTGTTTGCTGTCTAAATTCTTGTGATCAACTTTAAAATCAATAATTGGGATTTTGGTGCCATCTTGAATTGTTGGGTTCGTGGCATCAAGTTGATTGTAGACGGGTTTCGCATTAAGTAGAATTACGGATGTTAAGATGGATGTGTGGGTACACTAGGATGGACAATATACGCAATGAGCATATTCCTGGTACGTTGGAGTAAAATCTATTGATGAGAATATTAGAGAAACATGCTTATGATGGTTAGGTCATGTTTTAAGATGGCCAATAGAAGCACCTATTAGGAGAGTAGAATTTAGAGAGAGTAGTTAACATAAGAGGGATTGGGAAAGATTGAAAAAGACTTGGCAGGTAACTTGTGAGAAAGATATAACTCGTCTAGGAATTAAGTATGGTCTGTGACAAAGTGCAATGGCGTAGTAGGATTCATGCAGTTGCTACTTAGAAGGAATAAGGTTTTGAGACAATTAGTTTGTTTTTTTGTTTTGTTTATCTTTCTGAGAAAATCATATCTTAGATAAACAAAAAACAAATCATTACTATTCATTGTATTGTTCACCGTACTGTTCATCATTACTATTCATCCTTACTACTCATCAGTAAAAAATTTTGTACAGCTTTGGTTCCGTTGTTTTTGTCTCAAAATTTGCACTGTTGATCTTGTGATTTGTTCTTCTTGTGTCGTACCTTGTTCCATGATTGTCTGTCAATCTTTGTTGTTGTTGCTTCTGTGTTCTTATTGATATTAAAAAAATTTGTAGCCGGCAATTTTTTTTTTAAAAAAAAACACGATGTTCTTGGTTGAATTGGAAAAAAAAAAAGAGAAAAAAAAGGTGTGGCCGAAAGTTAAAAACATTGTTTGCTGAAAGTTAAAAAAAAAAGAAAGAAAGAAAGAAGAAGTAGACTCGACCATAAGAAGAAAAAAGAGGAGGAAAATTGTATTTTAGTGTAGGCCTATTAGGTTGTTTATGTAGACAAATAATTTGTTTTCCCTTTAATCCAAAAGGGTTTAAGTTATCTTTTTTCCTAATTGTGCTTGTTTTCCTTATTCGAATCCCGTTTGGAATTCATTTCTTGTTGTAATCCTATTTGGAATTGGCTTTCTTGTCCTAATCCTATTTGGAATTGGTTTCTAATCCTAATCCTAATCCTAATCGGCTTTGGAAAACCCTAAACCAAGTTGACTTAGCAGACTTATTCTAATCCTAGTTGGACTCGAAAAACTAATCCTAGTTGGACTCGAAAAACTAATCCTAATCCCAGTAGGACTTGGATTACTTACCATAATCCCAATTGCATTAGGAAATCCACCAAATTTTGGAACTTTCCATTTTTGGAAACTTTCTAAATCAAGGTCCACTTTCCAAATTTGTCATTCTATTCAAAAGCACATAATTTTCTTGGTTGTTTTAATTTCTTTGCTAGTCTTAAGTTCTTAATTGTTTGTTATTATGTGCTTAGATTTCTATATTTGGTAAATTTTCTTACCAAATTCTATCTATTTTCTTTCTATATCTTTTTGTTGCTTCTTGTAGTCTCTGATATTGTGCTGTCTCTTGTTCCTTGAGTTTAAATCCAAAAGGTTAGTGTCTTTTAGTTGGGATTGACCCGTGGCTATTTGTTTCCCTTTGACTTCCAACCATTTAAGTGGATAAGACATAATTGGAGCTCACTTTGGTCCTGATAGTCTTCCAAAAACTTTGAGAGTGAACTAAAGAGAGTAAAAAGTGGTGTAGTGAGATCATTTGAATGATAAAAGCCATTAAATTGAGGGTATGCACGAGGGATTGAGTGATTCAATTTCAGTGTATATATTTCCAAAAATGAGTTGAGTGGTGAGGAAACTTCTTTTGATTTTATTAACCCTAATCACTTTCTTTTTCTTGGTGAGTGTTTTCATTATGTCATAGGAAGAAACTAGTCGAACTAATAATCCCATAACAATGGAGGCCATACAACAGCAATTTGAGCAAGTATTCACTGCATTTCGTAATTTTGCTAGGGATAGGATGGATCAAATTGAGGCTTGCATGAATGATCAACAAAGAGGGTGACCTCAAGGAGTTAAGGCAACCAGCTCATATAGATAATACCCTCCACATCGTCAAGAAGGTGAGTATGAATCTGATCAAAATAATATTGACGATAAGGTTTGTGATGACAGGAATGTGCAGCGTGGCTGAAGTAAAAATCATGTGAGATAATGATATTGGAAAAATTAAGCTCTCCTTACCTCTGTTCCAAGGTAGAGCAGATCCTAATACATACACCAAATGGAAGCGAAAGGTAGACTTTATTTTTTATTGTTACAACTATTCTAATGAGAAAAAGGTAAAGTTAGCTGCTATCACTTTTTTGATTGCGCATTGATTTCGTGGGATCAATTATTAATAAGTAGGCATAGAAATAGAGAACGTACCACTGATAATTGGATGACATGATATCTATTTTGCTCAAAAGATTTGTTTCATTTCACAATTATAGGGAATTGCATCAAAAGCTACACAAAGCTTAGGCAAGGTACTGGGTCTGTGGAAGAGAACAATAAAGAAATGGAGATTGCCATGATTAGAGCTGACATTGATGAAGATGGGAGGCTACAATGGTGTGGTTCTTGAGTAAACTTAACAAAGAGATTACCGTTGTAGTCGAGTTACACCACTATGTAGACCTTGAGAAAATGGTTCACATGACTTCCAAGGTAGAAAAATAACTCAAATGTAGTAAAAAAGGGTTACATCCAGTTCAACCTCTAGTTGGAAGCTGAATTGGCCTGGTGCATCCAAGCAAGGTGAGAAGTCTAACTTTAAACCTGCAGAAGTTGAAAGCCATTTGCTCCCAACCAACCCACCAATGACAAAGGTAATTGTAATTCTAGTACTAATCGAAGGACTAGAGATCATAAATGCTTTCATTGTCGTGTCGTAGGTCTCATCACTTCCTAATGTCTGAACAAGAAGGCTTTGAATATCATCTGTGGAAAATTGGTGAGTTAAAGTGACGAAGAAGACCAGGTGAGACCATGCCACCTCTTAAGATTCCAGGTGATGATGAGATTGAAGAAGAAGCTATCCATGGCCAAAGTTTGGTGGTTTTTAGAGCTTTTCATGCACAAGCTTAATATGAACAAAATGAGGTAAAAAGAGAAAATATTTTCTATACTCGTTGTTTTGTTCAAGAAAAAGTTTGTGGTTTGATTGTTGATAGCAGAAGTTGTGCGAAATGTAGCTCGTTAGTTAATGGTGGAAAAGTTGAATATGCTAATTGTTAAGCATCCTAGACCATATAGATTCCAATGCTTAAATGAAAGTGGTGAACTAAAAGTTAACAAACAAGTTCTAATTTATTTAACCTTAGCCAAATATAACGATGAGGTCTTATGTTAAACTAATTGTGCTTATGCAAGCTAGTCATATCTTGTTTGGTAGACCTTGGCAATATGACTGTAAAACTACTCACAATGCATTTGAGAACAAGTACAAGTTTGAAAAGAGTGATCACAAAATTGTGTTCAAGCCTTGATTACCGCCACATGAAGTCTATCAAGAGTAGTTACAACTCTATAAATAATTTGAAGAGCATGGTAAGCTGAAAGTTGTGAGCAAACAAAAAGGTAAGTTAGGCAAAAATCAATCTAAGGAGATTAAGGAGGTTTCATCTAAAGGGATGGGAAAAGGTAAGCAATTGAGTTTGTATGCTAAACCTAGTAAGGTCATGAGTGCTTGTAAAAATAATCTGTCTATTATTTTGTTGATGCTTAAAGAAGTTTATTTTGCTATCTCTGACCTTGATCGTTTTCTTTCTTGTGCTTTTAAGTCTCTCTTGCAAAAAATTGAGATCTGTGGCATTCATCATCAAATTGACTTCCTTCCGAGAGGTGTGATTCCAAATAGACCAGCATATAGAGCTAGTTTGGAGGAAAAAAATAAGATTCAAAGGCAAGTAGAAGAGCTTCTAGCTCAAGGGCACATACGTAAGAGTGTTAGTCCAATTGTTGTGTTGGTTTTGTTGGTACACAAGCAGGACTGGTTTGTGGCAAATGTTTGTAGATTGTCGCGCAGTAAATCACATTACGTTAAAGTATCGCCATCCCTTTCATAGATAAGATGACGTGTTAGATGAGCTTCATGGTTCTCATTTTTTCACTAAAATCGATTTGAAGAATGGATATCATCAAATTTGAATGAAAGAATGTGTGAGTAGAAAATTTCTTTTAAAACAAAACATGGATTATATGAATGGTTGGTACTGCCATTTGGTTTAACTAAAGCACCTAGTGCTTTCATGAGATTAATGAACCGTGTTTTGCAAGCTTACATTGTCAAATTTGTTGTAGTTTATTTTGATTACATCCTAATCTACAGCAAATCTTTCAAAGATCATCTAGTGCATGTTCGTTAGGTACGGCTTTAACTAAAGAACAACTTTACACTGGCCTTAAAAAGTGTTCATTTTGTCTGGATATAGTTGTTTTCCTTGGTTTTGTAGTGACTTCTAAAGGAACTGAAGTTGATGAAGCAAAGGTGGATATACAAAGGCATTCAAGAGTGGCCAACTCACACTTCTATGTCTGAGGTGCAAAGTTTTCATGGTTTGGCAAGCATCTATAGGGGGTTCATGAAAGACTTTAGCACAATTACTGCATCATTGACCGAGATAACAAAAAAGAAGGTTGGATTCAAATGGGGGACCAAGGAAGAAAAGGCGTTCCAAACATTTATGGATAAGCTAACTTATGCACCTTTATTGCTTTTGCCTAATTTTGATAAACCTTTTGAAATTGAATGCGATGCTTCTGGTATTGGTGTAGATGCCATGTTGATGCAAGATAAGCAGCTAATTGCTTACTTTAGCGAGAAATTGAGTAGGGCTGCTTGAATTATTCTACCTAAGAAAAAGAATTGTATACTTTGGTTAGGGCTTTAGAGAATTAGCAACATTATTTGTGGTCAAAAGAATTCATTATTTAGATTGATCATGAATCATTAAAACATTTAGAAGGCCAAAATAAGTTGAATTGAAGGCATGCTAAATGGGCAATCATAGCGTTCATTAATATGTTCCCATACGTGATTCAATATAAACATGGCAAAGACAATGCTGTAGATGATGCATTGTCACATAGATATTCTTTGATTTCTGCATTGCATGCATATTTTCTTGGATTTGCACATATTAAGGACTTGTATGCAAATGATCATGATTTTTCATCCATTTTTGCTGATTGTGAAAATGGGACTTTCGAAAAATTTTACAAATCTGATTATTATCTTTTTTGAGAAAATAAGCTTTGTATTCCATAGTGTTCTTTGTGTGAATTGCTTGTAAGAGAGTCACATAAAGGAGGACTGATAGGGTACTTTGGTGTTCTTTGTTGGACCCCAATTATGATAAACATATTTTCATGATGACCAAATCGTACTAATGGCTTGAAAATAAGTGTGTAGAAAAACAGGAAGGCCCAAACAAAAATGATCATCCGAACACAATCAATAAAAATGACCAAAAGTTGAACAACACCTGACGGACAATGAAAAGCGTCCGAAAGACGAAAGGAACTCGGATGCAAGAGAGTGTCTGAAACATGATCGAAAGTTGTAGGACACATATGACTGTCCGAACCAGAAGCTGAGGGATAGGACGCATATGATCGTCTGAACCATAAGCTTTAGGATGCACAAGATTGTCCAAACCAAAAGTTGTGGGATAGGACGCATATGATCATCCGAACCATAAGGTATGGGACGCACATGACCGTTCGCACCAAAAGCTGTAGGACGCACAAGACCGTCCGAAGAAAAGAGCTCAAAATGAAGAAGTTTCTATCAAGCTATAGGACGCATACGACCATCCGAAACACTGTTCATAAAGATGTAGGATGCATGATCGGACGTCCGAACCTCTGTCCGAACTCCTAACGGCTAGTTTTTAACGTCTAATTTTTTGACCGTTGGAGCTCAAATTTCAGCACATCTTTCATCTATAAATAACCCAAGGACATCCAAATGATGTGAGGAACTACTACATTCAATACAAACACTTGTAAGAGCTTGATCCATTTTGGGAGAAATAGGCTAAAATATTGTGGGCTATATTGGTTTGGGTAGTATAGTTCTCTTGGCTCAACTAGAGGCAATTAGTGTGAGTAAGAGTAGACTCGTGAGTGATCTTCAAGTGTAAGAGTGAAGGGTTAACAAGTGTACAAAAGTGAGGTTGTAGTGTAAAACACTTTGGCTCAACTAGAGGAACTTATTTGGTGTAAGGGTGAGCCTACTTTGTGTACAAGAATGTTATCGCCTCACCTTCTTCAAAGAGGCACTACTAATAGATGTACTCCAAGCTTGAGAAGTTTGGGAGTTTGGTTTGATAATCTTTATCTCAATCTTTTATTTCTTCTTTGAGCTTTGATTGTTAAATATTTATCTTTGATCGTTTGTGCTTAAGTATTCATTTGTTGCACAAAGTTTGCATTTTCATTAAGCACTTCAAAAGGTTCATTTTTTGAGACAACCTAATTCACCCCCCCTCTTAGGTTGCTTTTGGGCCAACAATTTGTATTAAATGAATAAGAGCTTGGTCTCTTTCTTTTGGTTTAATCACCTTTGAGTAAAGATCATTATGGCAACCAATAATTTTGTTTTTAAAGGGCCATTGCATTTCTAGACCTCCCATGTTCAATGGCGTTAATTTTGTTTTTTGGAGGGAAATAATGAAAATTTTCATACAATCCAATGATATTGATTTATGGTATATTGTTGATGAAGGTCCTTTTGAAGCCAATATTCTTGATGAAAATACACATAGATTAAGGCCTAAGACAAGACATGAGCTAACTGCACAAGATAGAATAAATTTATCTTTACATGCTAAAGCCATGTATATTTTGTATAATGCTTTGGATGCATAAGAGTCTACGAAAGTGAAAGGGTGAAAATCAACCAAAGAGATATGGGACAAATTGAAAGAAATCCATGAAGTGAAGATATAAGAGAGCAAAAGAAGGCACTTCTCATGGCTAAATATGAATCCTTCAAAATGGAACCTCATGAGAATATTGACAAAATGTATTGTATTGGTAGGTTCAATGATATTATAAAGGATTTGGAAGGTTTAGGTAAAGAATATTCCTTGGGTGAAAAGAATAGAAAGATTTTAAATGCTTTACCCATGGAATGGGAACCTAAATCCTTTGCCATAGAATAGTCTAAAAATTTAAATTCTATGCCTATTGATTCATTGATCAATTCTCTAACCTCCTTTGAATTAAAGTTGAAATACAAGGTACAAGATGAGGAGAAAGCAAGGGCCAATAGATGCATAGCATTAAAAGCTTCTCAAAATAATGGATGCTTCAAGTGTGGCCAAGCGGGACATTTTGCAAATGAAAGTCCATCCAAGAAGAAGAAAGGGTCAAGAAAGCCTCATTCAACAACTTCGAAATCACATGGGATGATTGCAATTCGGATGGAGAAATTGAAGAAGAATATGAGGAGGATCAAATGACTTTTATGGCTCTTTGCAATAATGAGGTGTCCTCTAGTTATGATTCTTGTGATGATGATAATGATGATGTTGAAATCATTTTTTTTTAAATGCATAAATGTTTGAAAGAATCATATGCTAGGAACGAAGAATTAAAAATTAAAGTCAATGCTTTATTGAGTGTCAACTCAAAGCTTGTGCATGAAAATAATTTTTTGACAAAAGAAAATGATCCTTTGACGAAAAAATTTGACGGAAAAGCCAAGATCAAGGAAGAACAAGCTTCATTGAAGAAGATAATAGATGATCTTGATGTTCTTTTGAAAGAGAAAGAGGAAAATGTTTTTGAAAAGAAAATAACTAGAATTATGCATATAAACAAAAAATTTGTCATCTATAGAAAGGATGATTTGTATTTATTAAGTTTAAATTTTCTTTTATGCCAATAAAAATATTATTTGCAATTATTGTCATCAACATGGTCATATAAATTTTCTAAATTGTTATGTTAAAAGAAATGAAAAGTTGGGAATAAATTCTATTTGGGTGCTTAAGCATGTCACTAACCCAATTGGAACCAAGAAAGTTTGGATACCAATAATTTGTTATTTAACTTTGCATGTAGGTATGCTTGGTGAGAACCAAAGGATTCAAGATGGATTATCAATGGAAGGTGTTCAAAGCATATGAGCTAACATGACATTAGAATGGGTAACATTTAAAATTTTTATCAAAATTGTGCTTTCACTTGCTAATGTGAACTATGATATCTTAAATGCTTTTCAACTATGTGTTTAAATTTGCTTAGAAAGCTTGGGTACAAGTATCCCCAATTTTTTGTTTATAATAAGTCACTATTTGCAAAAGTAAGGGGGAGCATTCTCTTTTTTAATGGATTATTTTGCCTCACATATGCTTCATTGTTTTGATGATGCTTTCAAGCGAAAAATGTCTTAATGCTAATTCTTTGCATGAATTCCCTCATATCTACTTGAATACATGTTTTTTGAAGGGAATAAATGTTTTGCACAGCTTGACTTATTCCCCATGTACTCACTTGAATTACATTCACCTTTTAAGGGAGAAAATAAATTTAGGGGGAGCTTAAATATTACATTATTTTTTATTATGTTTTGATGATGCCAAAAGGGGGAGAAATAATGGACAATACTAGTTGTCTTGAGCTTCATATTTTATGGTATTTTTTAGAATTGTCCAATTGATTTGTCATCATCAAAAAGGGAAAGATTGCTGGACCCCAGTTATGATAATCATGTTTTGATGATGACCAAATCGTACTAATGGCTTGAAAACAAGTGTGTAGAAAAACGTGAAGGTCCGAACGAAAATGATCATCCTAACACAATCAAGAAAAACAACCAAAAGTTGAACAACATCTTACGGATGATGAAGAGCGTCGGAAAGAAAGGAACTCGGAAGCAAGAGAACGTCCGAAACATGATCAAAAGTTGTAGGACATACATGACTGTCCGAACTAGAAGCTGAGGGATAGGACGCATATGACCGTCCGAACCATAAGCTTTAGGACGTACATGACCGTCCAAACCAGAGGCTGAGGGATAGGACGCATATGACCGTCTGAACCATAAGCTTTAGGGTATGCATATGACCGTCCGAACCAGAAGCTGTGGGATAGGATGCATATGATCGTCCGAACCATAAGCTATAGAACGCACATGACCGTCCAAACCAAAAGTTGTAGGACGCACAAGACCGTCCAAAGAAAAGAGCTCAAAATGAAGAAGTTTCTGTCAAGCTGTTGGACGCATACGACCGTCCAAAGCACTATTCATAAAGCTGAAGGACACATGATCAGACGTCCAAACCTCCGTCCGAACTCCTAACGGCTAGTTTTTAACAGCTAATTTTTTGACCATTGGAGCTCAAATTTTAGCACATCTTTCATCTATAAATAACCCAAGGACATCCAAATGATGTGAGGAACTACTACATTCAATACAAACACTAGTAAGAGCTATTTTGGGAGAAATAGGCAAAAATATTGTGGGTTGTATTGGTTTGGGTAGTATAGTTTTCTTGGCTCAACTAGAGGAAATTAGTGTGAGCAAGAGTAGACTCGTGAGTGATCTTCAAGCGTAAGAGTGGATTAAAGGATAACAAGAGTACAAAAGTGAGGTTGTAGTGTAAAACCCTTTGGCTCAACTAGAGGAACTTAGTTGGTGCAAGGGTGAGCTTACTTTGTGTACAAGAAGGTTATTGCCTCACCTTCTTTGAAGAGACACTACTAGTGGATGTACTCCAAGCTTCAAAAGCTTGGGAGTTAGGTTTGATAATCTTTATCTCAATCTTTTATTTCTTATTTAAGCTTTGATTGTTAAATATTTATTTTGATCATTTGTGCTTAAGTATTCATTTGTTGCATAAAGTTTGCATTTTCGTTAAGCACTTCAAAAGGTTTGTTTTTTGAGACAACCTAATTCACTCCCCCCTCTTAGGTTGCTTTTGGGCCAACATTCTTAAAACTTTAGATATTTTGAAAGAACATTTCTTCTGATTACATATGCGTAAAGATGTCGAAAAGATTTTTTCTTGATGTGTGATGTGTAAAAAATTGAAGTCTAAAATGCAACTACATGGTCTTTAATGCTCTTACCTATACCTAATCATCCTTGGGTTGAGATTTCTATGGATTTTGTGTTGGGTTTTCCTAGGTCTAGGTTAGGAAAAGATTATATATTTGTTGTGATTGATAGGTTTTCTAAGATGGCACATTTCATTCCTTGCACAGAAATTGATGGTGCATCATTTTCTGCAAATTTATTTTTCAAGGAAATTGTGCATCTTCGTGGTATTCCTAAAACAATTGTTAGTGATAGGGATGCCAAATTTTTTAGCCACATTTGCCTGTTTTGTGAGGTAAACTCGGTGCTAAACTTTTACTTTCAACTACCTGTCACCCACAAACTGATGGTCAAACTGAAGTGGTTAATCATTCTTTAGGTACATTGTTGCGTGTTGTGGTTGAAAGGAATTTAAAGTCATGGGAAGATTGCATTCCATTCATTGAATTTGCATAAAATCAGTCTTTGCATTTTTCTACTAATTATTCTCACTTTGAGCTAGTTTATGTCTTTAACCCTCTTACTCCTTTGGATTTATATGTCGCCCTTACTTGTTTCTGAGTTTGCAAATATAAATGGTAAGAAAAAGGCAGAATTTGTCAAACAAATCCATGAGAAAGCAAGGCAACACATTTTGGATGCCAATGAGCACTAAAAGGACAGATAAAGGCCACAAGGAGATTGTATTTGAACCTGGTAAGTGCGTTTGGGTTCATTAGCGTAAGAAAAGGTTTCCTAACTTAAGGAAATCTAAGATAGCTCCTCATAGAGATGGACTATTGCAAGTTTTGGAATGCATTAAGAACAATGCTTACAATTTGATCTTCTTGGTGAGTACAATGTTAGTGCTTCATTTAATGTTTCGGACCTCCTTTTCATCTTGATGATGGTTCGGATGTGAAGACGAATCATTTGGAGGAGGGAGGGAATGATACGAGTGAAGGAGCATCTTCAAGCTTGGATGAGCGAGCTAAGGTTCGTGAAGGATCATTGCAACTGCCAATACGACCAATTACAAGGACACATGGAAAAAGGCTCCTTAATAAGCCATCTAAAGCTTGGTTCGAGGTGTTCTTGGCAAGAAAGCCGTCCAAAACAAATTGGAAATCTTGAACAAGCTTGTAAATCTAATTGGAACATTCAGCAAGTCTGAATCCATGTTGGAGAAGTCCAATGGTTTCTATTTAAGTCCATTGTTGTGTAAATGTCAATAGTAATCTAAGTTATTACATAAATTGGGCTGTTTAACTCTTAATTCTTAGACTCATCAATTAGTCTTTATTAAGGCCCAGAAGACCCATTTATTGGCTTACTATGGCCAAATGTTAGTTCGGTAGAGTGAGGAGTTTCTTTTGCTTGTTTAACAAGAAACAAACACTAGAAGCATCTGGAATTGGGACTGCTCATAGCCGAATTCCTCACCCTTGTTTTTTTAAGAGTTTGGCTAGTTTTTAGGACTTTGTTAAGTCTATAAATGGGCCTAACATGAATGAAGTTTTCAGCATATATTATCAATAAATTTTCATCTTTTTCATGAGGAAAAAGTTCTTTCTTTTAGTTTTTGGGTTAAAAGCTCCCTTGTCTCGGATGCAAATGATTCAACATAGAACGGGTTTTGTTAAAAAGCCTCTCCCATTCACATATTTAGGCTATCCAATCCAAAAAGCTAAGAAGAGAAGATCAAAATTCCAACCAATAGTGGAGAAAATAGTGCCACAAACTAATGGGTGGCAGTCCAAGCTTTTCTCTTCGAGAAGAAGATTGATTCTCATAAAGCATATTCTCAGCAGCATGGCCATCTATTTATTGGAAGTTCTTTGTCCTCCCAATTTAGTTTTGGATGACATTAATAGACACTTTGCGAACTTCTTCTAGAGAACCTCTGAAGTTGGAAACAAACTCCATTGGATTTCATGGCAAACTATTTGTAAACCAACGGCTGCAAATGGACAAGGAATTCCTTCACTTGCTAGCTTGTCGAAGGGCTTTAGTATCAAGCTGTGTTGGAACTCATAAGCGGTACTTCACTTTGGAGTAACTTTCTTCAAAGCATGTTATTTGAAAGGCAATACTCATCCTTGTGCAATGATTGAATCCTTAGTTCGGACGGAGGTTTGGACGTCTGATCATGAGATGTGTTCTCCATTAAAGCTTCATCAAGAGCTCTTGCTCCTGTAGGAAAACATTTAATAAAAATAGTATGTGGACAATTTTGATTATGTGATTTTTATAATATTTTTTAATTTAAGTCTCATGATTGTGTGTTGTTAGGTGAAGCCAATTCCCCCAAATATCCTTAGTTCTTATGCTTATGTTTATTTATATTTGTATTTATTTAGGCCTTTATTTTTAATTTAATTTATTTAATTAAATTGTCTCACTCCAAATTTTCAAATGACGTCCAATTTAATTCAAGAGTTATTCTTGTTGGATCAATGCTCTACTTAATCACAATGTTACTTAATCGACTAGTGCACTTGCTAGTGAAATTAGCACGAATCAAATTTTATCACTGTTCACAGACAAGAGTTGGATTGATATCTTTGTAATTTTAACTTGACTTGTTAATCTGAGATTTTTTTTTACTTTTAATTTTCTTTTGTTTGATAAATTTTTCATTACGAAACTAGCAAGTGCACATAATGATTAATCTGGGGAGAATGTAGTTCTGCTAAAATCATATTATAAGAAGTTAGATAGTTGGTTTTAACCTACCTATAATAATTATGATGCTAACCACTTAAGCAGTCAATGTCAAGTAGGTACTATTTATAGTTCTTTCTTTCACCATAGCTTGATGCTAAAACCTTTAACTACTTCTGCGAGAGAAGAGATTCCTAGACCATTTGAGGCCGTTGGTTGACCAATTGCAGCCTAAGAAACCCAATGATGCTTATGACCAGCTTCTAAGGCTCCGCAAAAGAAGTTTGCAAAAGTGTCTTTCCAAATCCTAGAGGACTACTTTCGGGGGAGAAAGGACTGCCAAGAGAAAAATTGGAATGCTGCTAAGAACATTTTTAATAAGAATTAGTCTACCTCCAGGTGAGAGAAACCGAAGAATTCTTGGCGTTTTCCATCCAAGAATTCTTAAAGCCACCTTCTCAATCAATGGCTGGAATAGTTATTTTAGCTTGTTAGCTTTCTGAATTGGACAACCCAAATAAAGCAATGGTAGGGATTTCTTCACAAAGCCTATCTGGTTTTGAATCATCTGAATACGAGATAAAGAAGCCTTCTTAGATAAGTAAAAAGAACTTTTTGCCTTGCTACTTCGATGAATTTTCAAATTGAGTAAGAAAGAAGCCATAAGATTATTTATGGATTTTATCTCTTTAATGGCGAAAATAACAATATCATCCAGAAATGCCAAATCTTGAAATGTCTGGACAATATCTCAGTAGCGCAAAAGCTAAAATCCTCCCCAATCTTAACTGGTTTAACCACCCATTGAGAAAAGTTTCTAGCATGATTATATAGAGGAAAAGCAATAACGGATCTCCTTGTTGTGACCTTCTAAAAGATTTGAAGAATCTATTTGGTGCGCCATTAATGAGAATGGAAAACCGCAATCTTCTGCAAGATGTACCTCATTAAAAAAATCCAACCTTCAGCAAATCCATGATGCAAACCCCGTGCACAATCGACTTGATGCCACAAAACCCAACAATTCAAGATGGCACCAAAACCCCAAGAATCGACTCCAAAGTTGGTCACAAGAATTTGGACAACAAACGCACACAAACAAGAACGACAAAGAACACAAAAGAATCAAGCAGGAATTCAATGTGTAGTATATAGCAAGAAAAGAACCAAACTCTTAACAAGATTTATAGCGAGAATTGACCTGTTTCCTATATAAATCAAGCAAGAACCAAATCTAAATGTCAGCCAGAACAATCACCGTTGCTCAAGTGATGATCCCAACAAAGTCTCATGCAAAGACTAAAAGAAAGAATTTTTTCCTCACAAAAAAGACAAATTTTATTAATAAAAATATGCTGAAAATTTGTACATGTTAGGCCCATTTGTGAGCTTAATAAATTCCTAAAAACTAGCTAAAACTCCTTAAAAACCTAGGGCTAGAAAACTGAACCAAGGAAGCCCCTTTAATGGGCCTTGTGGACCTTATTAATGACTACTAGTTATGTCCAAAAGCTAGTAATTAAACTACGACTTAAAGTAGGTCCAATTTACACAACACTTAAACTACTATTGGGCTTTACATAATAATGGACTTAAAAGCATAAAAATCCAAAAAGCAATGTAACATAATATTCAGCTCTTGAACTTAAAGAATCTCCACTTGTGCTTCACTTTGAAGAATTGGAATTTTTGTATTAATGAGTTGAGGATAGTCTAATCCATCTTGATCAAAATATCGTGAATGTGATCCATACTTGGCATGATCAAGTCCAAGCTTGCTCTACCTTTCATCTTCTCAATTTGGAATATCTTTAGCCCATCTAGATTCGTATCAGTCCAAGATTCCTCAAAATTGCATATAGGAAGGGCCAAAATAAGCCAATCGAACACCTTAGTAGGATCAAGTTTGATGATCATGTTTCCTCTTGTTTTTCCAATGCAATGAAGTCCATCATCTCCTGAATAAGTAAAATGTTATCCATTATTTCTCTCCCAACCACATATGTCACCATCTCAGGAGAAATAATCTTTGGCAAAATATTAGAATGTCTGTTAGCCAAAATTTTTGTGCAAACGTTATTGAAAAAAGTACAAAGACTTATGGGCCGAAAATCATTAAAAGATGAGGGATTAGCTGATTTTGGGATTAATGCAATAACGGTATTAGTGAATGTTCATGGTAGCCTCAATATCTTCAAAAAGTCCCTCACTGCGTGAAAGAGATCCTGATGGATAATTTGCCAGAAAGTCATGCAAAACACCCAATTAAGCCATCAATTCCAGCAGCTCCATGCAAATTTAAAGCAAGAGCAGCCTCTTTGATTTCATGTATTGAGAGCTCGGCTAGCAATAGCTGGTTGTCCTTACTCGTGATAATTTTTGGAAGATTATCCAGCAATAATTGATCAATAGTTATGGAATCATCACCAACAAAAGCCCCTGGAAAAAGTTTACTTCTTCAGCCTCAATGCGTTACATGTCTTCTGTCCATGACCCATTCACCTTGATCCTTGGTGTTCTCAATCTTTGTCTCTTGGCTATGGGTGATAAGTGAAAGAATTTTGAATTTTGGTCGCCCTCTTTCAGCCATTTAATCCCAACTTTTTGCCTCTAAAACGCTTCACTCCTCTGGAAGGCATTCTCTTATACAGCATCAGATGCATGATAAAGCCATTTGGTTGGTTTGATCTTGTTGTTGCAAGAATGCTTCCTCCTTATGCTTGATATTCAGCGTAGCTTCCATCACTTTGGTGAAGACATTTCCAAAAATCGTGTGGCTCCAATTCCTTAACGCTGCCGTCAACCTTTTAAACTTGGAGGCTAAGATTGAGAAGGGAGACCTTGCACAATGCAAGTTCCAATTATTTGCTACAACCTGCAAGAAATTTGGGTGTTTAATCCATATAATTAAAAACTTAAAAGTCTTCGGTCTTGAGGTAACCACATTGGACAGATTAGCATTTTGAGGAGTAGTGGAGAGTAATCAGAGCATGTTTTGAGGAGGTTTTCGATATTAATTTGTTGAAACGGCATGAGTAATTCATTGTAGCTTACATATCTGTCTAGCCATTTCCACACAGCATTTCCAAACCTTTTACTCGGCCAAGTATATTTGCATCCTTGAACTCCATCAAGCCACAATTGCTAAGACATTTATTGAAGTCCTTCATCACCTCCAGGTCCAAAGAGTAAGAGCCAAGACACAATTCCTTCGTCTATTAAAGGGTTGTTGCTCTTGGATGCTCAAGGCTACCTTTACATTTGGCATTGTCAAGTTTGATTTATTTCAATAAATTTAATCACCATATAGGGTGTTGGCTTCAAAAAAAAAAAAAGCACTTCCTTTCTTGTTTTGCACACTTAGCATATACAAATGAGGTTACCATTGTCGTATGAAGAAGACTAGAGGAAATGGCAACATGAAACAACCGATCAAAAACAAGAATGTCAATTACTACAAACTCTGGTTATTCCAAAATAACCAAATTTTACCATTAGCATTTGATTTGTACCTATTAAACCCTAACCTGTGTGCAAAGAGATTGAATCCTTTCTTATCCACCATTGATTCTAGTAAAGCAAGGATTTTAGTTTTGTGTTCTTTCGCCAACAACTTTACTCTACGAATGGAGGTTTATTGGCTATCCCTCTTATGTTCCATATAAGGACACTATCCATTTAAAAATGTGTAATAGGTGGTTGGGAGGAAGGTTTAGAAGAAGACCTTGTTCGCATGGCTCTCAACATGTTGTAAATTCTCTTTCGCCTACTCTTTTTTTTGGGTGTAGACTAACCTCTCGATCCTGGCTTGGAAATGGTGAGCTCCTGAAAGTTGAAGGTTTGTCTTGTGCATAGGGAGATTCATTGTCCGAAAAGTAGCAAGGTAGCTCCTCTAATATTCCAACATGTGAGAGAGGGAGATCATCCTTAGAGGTTGTGTTTGAAATTGGAATTTGAGAAGAATTAGGCTGTCCATTTGCTAGCTACTTTGAACCATTTGACAATGATTTCAACCAAAATTGCTGGACTCTCTAACCCTTCCAAATTCGAATTCTCAACCCCATTTTCCAAGGGTTTAAAATTTGAATTCCCAAATTTGATGGGCAATCTATTGCTGTTTCCACTATCTTTCGAGTTGGTGGTTATTCCTCTTCAACCACCACTGTATCAGCCATTGCTTGCTCTTCCACTTTGGCATTTCCTTGAAGTTCCGATTGCATGGGTTTCTGAGAGTTTTGAACATGAATTGATACACCTTCAAATGATTTCTCCTTAGCAAAAGTTGAGCGATTAGCTTGATGATTTTTAATCTGTGTCCAACGTGACTGTAATTTCTTCTAGGGAAGACTTTGCTTTTGTGATGAATTTGGTACACCTACCATGCAATCAGCCAAGCAATGACAAATTTTATTACATTTCATGCAATAGTGGGGCAGCTCCTCGTGGGTTATTTTCTACCATAAACTATCAATCCTCACCCTTAGCCAAACTCTGGAAGGAAGAATGGCCAAAAGGTCTACCGCCATGCAAACTTTTGTTGTATTTGGATGAGTGAAATTCTTTGTGGCCAAATCCAATTTGAGGGAATTACCTACAACTTGAGCAAGGCTAAACAGTGAATGCTTGTTGAAAAAAAATCTAGGAGGCCTACTAAAGTAATCTAGATAGGCATAATTGAAGGTTCAATGTCTAGATTGAAAGGGGATGCTGCTTAAAAACATGCATATAAAAACCATTAATAAGCCAACAACGAAGATAGTCTTCCTCCAATTCCCTCTTGTAAGACTGAAGCTTTCTTCAAGGGTTGAAGGACCTCATTTTTTACCAGGGGTCAGATAGCTATTAGAAGGATGGAGGTTTTAGAGAGAGAAAATATAGAGAGAAGAAGGAGCAAAATGTCTTCAGAACTAACAAATGTTTCTCCCAAGATACTGCGATATGGAGCCTTAATCAACAAACTTGATTTCCCCATTTTGCCCTTTTTCTCCATTAAATCATTCATTCTTTAAGCTCCATACCCTTTATTTTGAACTTGAAAAATGTCATAAACCTAATAAGTAATAAATTATACTAAAATAACACTAATATGATAATATTTACACACATGCAAATGTAGTAAAACTAAATAAAAACACATAAATCTCATAAAAAGTACAAAAAATACTAACAATAAGCTAAGTTAAACAAGTAAAATTACTCTACTTTACTAGTGTTATCAATTCTCCACCTCAACCTCATTGGTAAAACTGGGTTCTTGAAATTTTAGTTAAGGTGAAGTTTCCTCCAAGTTAACTTTATTAGGAAAAGCATACATAAGAGAAAAAACATTATATAATAATCGTTCATCTAGAAATCCGTGTAGTCTTATTCCTTTGTGTTTTCAGATATACCATTCTCATATATTCCACCATTTGAATCCATGCTTGCTGTTAGCTCCGCAAGTTGTTGCATAAATGTATCTCCAACTTTTTTCATCAAAATAGGAACACTAGACAGAAGACTTCAAAGGTGGTTGTAGTACTGTTTCCAAGAACACAATAACATGTTGCTAAACTTTCTTTTCAAGACTATGCAAATCCTCAATGAATTGTGTTATCCACTCCACAGGATTTTAATTTTCTCCTGTGTGACACCATTAATGTTTAGCTTGCTTTTCCTGACTAAAAAATAGCTTCAGTTGATTTTTCAAGCTCCTCTCCATGCTTTCAACAAATCTTTCTTACTTCTCTTCAAGGTTGAATTTTTCTTCGATAAGAGACCATTCATCTTATGGTTATGGTGTGAATTTAAGATGTTGATTCTGTAATTCTATTGATTCTGGTACAATGAAAAATCTTAATACTCCCCAAACTACGATTCGCATGTAGGATCACTCTAATAATCATACCTAGTAGGGGCAAGCAACATCCTTGCTTGGTCAATATTTCATCCAGGGATTCTTTTACATGCCAATGGATGTTGAGAGCCTATAATATAGCGAAAAACAATCATTTAATCTTGGTAGGGCAAGAACAAATTGTTTCTTCTGGTTTGATCATCGGATGGAAGAAGGGCCTTTATTTCATAAAGTGGAGCAAGTCTGCAATAAACAGCTGACGGTGGCACAAGTGTGGAACTCTTTTGGATAGGATCTTTCAAAACTAGATAGAAGATATTCTAGTGAAGAGCTGGTAACCATTGGCAAAACCGATGAAGAAAGAGTAATTTCCTTGAAAGATGAGCCGGATAAGCTCATTTGGACTTTAATATCCATGGGTTCATTTTCAGCTTCTTTCACATTTTCTTCAAAAGCTACGTTACTTTCTCGGAAAATGAAATGGGATGAGAGACACCAACTAAAAATTTGCATCTTCATGTGGGACTGTTGAATAAGCACCTTCCAATTAATGACAGACTCTCCAAGATTGGATTTTTGTTTGCCTCCAAATGTTGCTTTTATAATAATAAGGAGACTTGTGATCATTTGTTCATGGGGTGTGAATTAACACATCAGATTTGGCAATTCTTTGAGGTTTGGCATCGAAGTGACATTTCCTCCAACAACACTCATATTGGATAAATAAACTCTTGGGGGTGGACATCCCCTCTTCGGCCATAGTTGGAGAAATTCATAAAATCCTCCTACGCATAATTTGTCGGTTTGTTTGGAAAGCAAGAAACAAGGTCCTCTTTGAAGGAGTGGTTGTTCATCCACAACAGATCATCATTGACATTTTTTCTTACGTGAAAGACATTTCCTCTATTTATCCATTCACAAGAATGGTGGCTGCTGATGACCTTCTGATATCTAGGGAAATTTGCCATCAATTGATTCAAAGCAAACCGAGAAGGGCAATGGTTGTTATATGGACAATTCATTCTTTTGAATTTTTCAAATTGAACGTGGATGGGGCATCAAAATGTAATTCGAGAATGGCGGCTATAGGAATCCTTATGGACCATAATGGACATCTTATCGAGGCATTTTACAACTTTTTGGCCATTGCAAAACTTGAGGATTGATGAATAAATTTTTCACCTGTCAAAGGTGCTTGAATTAAAAAAAAAAAAGGCTCCATATTGTATTTTACAAATCCATATCGCAATATGGATGAGAGTCTCCATATCACAATATGGATACCTAGACAGAATGCTAAATTCTTTCCTCTTGTAATCTTTTGGCTAATTTTTGCTTCATTAACCATAGCCTAATAAATACATCTTCTAAGCCTCTTTGGAGGCTAGAGAGATAGCTAGGGTTAGAAGTAAAGTAAAAGTAGACTAGTTTCTCCTTCAAATAGGGAAGATTCTCCTAGATTAGAGGACTTGTAGTTGTAATTTTCAATTCCTAGTTGTAGATTGAAGACTACTAGTGTAAGGTCTCTTTAGTTTAAGCTTTAATTTCATGTTTTTATATACATTGTTTAATTCCTTTCATATAATTTCTTCCTATACATAATTTCTTATTGTAATTAATAGATTATTTAGTGGGTTTTCATTAATTATGATTTCTTAGTAGTTTAGATTAGTTAATTAGGGTTGGTTAGTTATTTGTACTTTTCATTTAATTGCTTTCTTTACTTGCTTTCATTGTTTAATTAATAGATTAGCTAATGGGCTTCCATTATATATGTTTTTTTTGTGATAATTGGTAGTTTAGATTAGTTAATTAGGGTAGACTAGTTTATGGCCTTTCCATTTAATTCCTTTCTTTACTTCCTTTCATAGTTTAATTGGTTGATTAGTTAATGGGCTTTCCCTAATTATGCTCTTGTAGTGTTAATTTGCAGTTTAAGATAGTCAATTGCTTTCTAAAAATGCTTTCCTTTTACATTTTTCTTAGAATAGGTTATGAGCTTTCTTTAATTGTGCTTACTTAGTGATAATGAGTAGTTTAGATTAATTAATTACGTGCTTAAGATGCTTTTCATTTTTAATAGCTCCCTTTAATTGGTTTCTAGAGATGCTTTCTTTTTTATGACTTTCTTACAAAATGTTTTCTTAGTATTTCATCTTCACATTAAATTGCTTTCTTAGTTTCATTATTTCTAGTTTTTTTTATCATTTCTTTAAATCACTACTTCAAAGAGTAATCTAACCAAATAATCGGTAATTATTGACCAATTCTTGTGGGTTCGATCCCTACTTCCTTTTACTTTTAGTTGACAATTGTATACTTGCCGGATGCCACCTAGTAAATAGTAAAATATAGGTCTTTATAATTTTATAACTAGATGTGTAAGGCATCATGTTTTTGGCACCATTCTTGGAGATTGGTTTTCGGTGATATTGATATAATTTGGTTGGAATACTAGATTGAAATTATTTATTTTCTTGTATAGTTGTTTCATCTATTTGAAAAACCAAAAAGATTTTCCATTTTGTAGTTGTCTTCTTACTTTTGAAAAATACAAAAAAAAACTCCTTTTGATGGATGGTTTAAACTAGACAGTAGTCTAAGCATTCCTGATTTTCTTGTTTGTGTTGCTTTAATTCTTTTTCTTGTTTTTATTTCTGTTTGTTGCTGCAAGAACACTCAAGTACCTTATTGGAATCTTATAATGAAGCCATACCAAGGAGATTATGATTTTTATGGTAATGGAGATATGCCCAACAAGTATGATTCTTGTTATAATTATTCTCTTTACTCCTTAGATTATCAAATGGGATTGTCTAGCCATCTATATCTTCATGAGAACTACCAAGAAAATCCCTATTCTTTCCCTCAACCTCAAGAGACTTTATATGAACGAATGGAGCCCTAATTTCTTTAACTACCAATCTATGAATGTGATGGGCTAGTCAATAGACATGTGGATTTAAATTTAAGAATTTTGAGAACTCATTGACGAAGATCGAGAACAACAAGCCCTACTTTGAGAAGAGATAGCTAGAGATCGAGAAGAACTAGCTCAATTTGGAAAATCCATCAAGAGGTTATAAGACCAACTTGCCCAAGTTCAAGGAATAGTAAATAATAAAGCACAATGGACTTCAACACTCCCACCAATGGGTGAAGAACCAGTACTTATACAGATCAAACTGAAATGTCTTGCAAGAAACTGGTTTCAAAGATCCTCTTGAAATCAAGTTACAACAACTTGAGACACTCAACACTTGTGTAGGGGAATTACCAACTTTCTCTTTGCATGGGTGTGAGTTTGTCTTGGTCACAATTAAGGAGATTCTATTTGGGGTGTTTGTGGACAAAGAAGCAACTTGAGAAGGAGGAGAAGAAGAAGGATATTTCCTGGAAAGAGCCGCAGAGGTAGATTCCACTTATGCCGAAGTCTAATTCCTTGGGGATTTCGGAGGAGCTAAGAAATGGTGCATGTTCACCAAGGATTACAAAATCCTTGGGAAGTCTCCTTGGTATTGAAGGAGTAATTATTTTTATTTATTTATTTATTTATTATGCTTTGTTTTAATTTACTCGCTTCAGTTTAAGAACCCGGCGGGTAATAAAGACTTGTAGCCTTGTATTTAGTTCATTTATGTATTGATGCTGGTGATTGATTTTGGACTTTCTTGGACAATTGTGGTTTTGATGATAATGTTGATGGAAATATATTAGATATTGAGTGATTGTGATTGATATGAAATGAACTTGGACTCAGTTATGGATATTTGAGATATTTTGTGGAATTTATGTGAAAGCTTGATTTGGATTGAGAGTAGTCTTTGTTGTTGAATGTCTCTTTTATTGAACCCCAGTTACGATAATCATGCTTTGATGATGACCAAATCGCACTAATGGTTTGAAAACAAGTGTGCAGAAAAACAGGTAGGTTCGGACGCAAATGATCATTCGAACTAAACAGCCAGAAGACTCCACGGACACAAATGACTGTCTAAAAGACAGAGCTTCGGACGATGGTAATCGTCCGACACAAAGAATTTGAAGCAAGTCTCACATGAAGAACAGCGTCTGATCATATTTCTAGAAGACTTTGCTTCGATCGAATACATGTTCGGACGCATCCTCGGACGTCCGAACGAATATCCTCAGAGAACGGACGTAGCGTCGGACGCAGGGTTTAGTAGCGGCCGTCCGAACGGTCCAACGGCTAGTTCGTTCGGACGTACAATCTAGTAGACATACTTACTGCATCGGCCGTCAGAAAGGTCCAACGGTTAGTTTTCCAGTAAACAGAAAATAGCCGTTGAAAACCTGTAGGAAGAAGATTTTGGACAACTATAAATACCCCTAAGCCTGAATTAAATAAACAGAGACTTCTACATTGATTACAAGTAATACTTGAGCTATTTGGGAGAAATAGTGGGTACAAGTGTTGTAATAGTGTAGGTAGTTTTGTGAAAAGTGCTTAGAAGTGTAAGAGTTCTTCAAGTGTAAGAGTGGAGAGATAACAATTGTAACAAAGGGAGGTTGTGAGTGTAAAACTCATGGCTCAACTAAAGGAAATTAGTGTGAACAAGAGTGATCCTCATTTGTGTATAAGAGGTTATTGTCTCACCTACTTTGAAGTGACTTTTAGTAGCTAAACTTCAAGTTGAGAACTTGGTAGTTGCCTTGTAAGAAGTTCTTTGTGGTTGTAAGCTCCAAGCTTGAGAAGCTTGGGAGTTTGGTTTGATACTCTTTAATCTCAATCTTCTTATTTGTTGTTTAAGCTTAAATTGTTGAATATCTATTTTATTCATTTGTGCTTTAAGTTTTTATTTGGTGCATAAAGTTTGCATTTTAATTAAGCACATCATAAGGTTTTTTTTAGAAATAACCTAATTCACCCCCCTCTTAGGTTGCTGTTTGGGGCCAACATCTTTAAAGCCAATTATGTGTGAAGATACGCTTGGGGGATGAGTTGGACAAATGCGATTGTGTGTTTTTTTTTCTTTAAATTGTTTAGTGCCCATGAAGTCCTAATGACCCATTTTTAGTGTAATTACATTGATTGAAGAAGGATAGACAACTTATGGGACTTATTTCTTAATTAAGAAATGGAAGTTACATGTTCAACCTGGAATTACACATTGTTTAGCCTTGTTTGGGGTGGTGCTTATTGTTGATGAATTTCATGATTAAAGGTGGAATCGTAGTGCTTAATTACTTGCTTTCACCTTCACTTAATTACTAGAGTTTTAATCATCTATTTGACCTCTTTGTCATCCAAGTATGATTAAAATTCATCACCAAAGAGGTTAAGTAAGATAATTAAGGCTTATTTTCGGTCTAAGTTTTGCTAATAAGGTGTGAAACAAAATTGACTGAAATGTTTACTAATATTGGTACTTTTATGTTTGTAGGTGTTTGATGAAGTATCGGTCGAAGCTGAGAAAAGTTTGGCCAAAAATCGCTATGTGTAAAATTTTGCCTTAGCAGAATTGTGTGCATTATTGCAATATGGATTCCATATCGCAATATGGACTACAGGCCAAAAACCAACATCAAATCACATATCGCAATATGGGTGCAAACTTCCGAGAGTCAAGGAGTTTCTTCTGAGATTTGATATCACAATATCGACTGTTGACCAGACCTTTGACTATGGCCATATCACGATATTTATTTTACATGCAAAATCGATATTGCAATATCATTTGCTGCATAGAGTCTCTAATTATCCTTCTTTAACCTTACTTCACTCAACTCCTTAATTTGCATTATGTTGATCTTGATAAACATTTTCACCTAACAATTTCCTTTTCATTCCTTCCGCTTTTTTTTATTTTCATTTTATGGTTTTATTATGCATTTTTGGTTATTATTTATTTTCAATACTTGGCTTAGGACCTTGAGCTAATGCCAAGTAAACTATTTTTTTTTGTTGAATTGTTCATTTTGAACTTCTATGGATGATTATTTAATTTTGGCTTAATGTTGCTCTTGGTGACATGTTTAATTGCACTTGTTTGTTTGTTGGTATGTTTTTTTTTTTTTTTTTGAATTTTGGGTTAGTGGTTGGCTGAATTTTACTCATCATTGCAATAAAAGTTACAAGTTCGGAGTGTTAGTTACTAGTGTTGAGAATGGTACTTTTTGTGCTTGTAAATATGTGTGTGTTTGATGGCATTTGCATAGAAAAATTGATCAAACTGGTACTCAAGAATGATAAATGACTTGGAATACCATATGATTGAATTATTTTAACAGGACATTTCATGAATTTAATAAGTGTCTATTGCATAGTTCGTTTGCAATTCAAAGATTTCAAAAGTCATGTATTACTATTTTTCAAAGGGTGAGGGCTCATGTTTTTGGCTAAATTCATTTGAAATTTCTTTTGATTAAATCACTAGTATTACTTCGTGATCAATTTATCTTTTGGAAAAAGTGGTTTAGATGGTATTGAAGTAGGTTAAGACATTTTGTGTGTTTGCATAGGTGGTGTTATTCTAATTTGTTAGTGATTGGTTTTGAATGTTTTGGTTACGTTTTACTCCCATTCCTTGGTTTAGGGAAACGAAAAAACTAATGATAAAAGAATCATTTTGCTTTTAGAAATAAGGCAAGTACGGGATTCTGGCATGTACTCATGTTGTTTATATAAAATATGCCATTAGAATAGTAATAAGGCTAGTACAGGATTTTGGCATGTACCTATTTTGTTTCAGCAAAATGGCCATTAGGAGCTACATTTTAGAATACAAATAAGTCGAGAAGAAAATGTGTATATTCAATAGCTATAATTTATATCGTGCTACTCGTTGCTTGACAGTTTAATGTTCCCAACTTTGTATGAGGTCGACTCCTAATGAACTTCTATTTCCATGTTGTCTTGTCGGGATGGTTGAACAAGTTCGTAATCCTTTTGATTTAAGCAAAAACTATGTTTTGAATTATAGGAACTTGCTTTTCAAAAACCTTTTTGAGAATGGTTAATACTTGGTTATTTGAAATCTTGTGTGGAATTTAAACTTGTGATTCTTCAGAAGTTTGAAAACTTGGAGTGACTAGTTAAAATGGTTTAATTGTCATATGCTATTTGAGGTCCCTTAATAGGTTTCCTAATTGTTCATATGTACATCTATTGTTCATATTTTGTGAGGTCATCTTTGGTGGTGTGTATTTGTTTTTGTGTTTTAGTATATTAAAGTTCTTTTTATTCCTTTTTTTGTTTGGGACTATCAAAATGCTATGTTTGGAGGTGTGATAACTCTAGTAAAATAGAGTTATTTTACAGTACTGAAAAAAGACCAATTTGGTCCCTTATGTTTAGATTACCTGCCAATTTGGTTCCCTTGTCCTTATAAGAATTAACTAATTTAAGACTTGTGATGGAAATTGTGTGTAAACTAATGGAGTTTTTAACAACATACCTACTGCATGTTGATGGATACATGATTACCACATGTTTTGGTCCATTAATTTGTCTATGACTTTCATCGTAGATCCTAGATTGGTCAGTTCTTTTAAAGATAAGGGACCAAATTGGTCTTTTCTGATAGATAAGGGACCAAATTGGTTGATATTCCAAAGATAAGGGACTAAATTGATCTTTTTCCCTTATTTTACTTGTTTAAACTAACTTATTGTTAGTATTTTCTATGGTTTTTTTAATAGATTCATTTGGTTTTTCTTAGTTTTAATGCATTTAATAGTTGCATTTGCATGTGTGTAAATATTATCATATTAGTGCTAATTTTAGTATAATTTGTTACTTATTAGGTTTGTAGTATTTTTTAGTTTTACGAGAATAAGGTGTATGGAGACAAAAGAATGAAAGATTTAAGGAGAAAAAGAGCAAAAAGGAGAAATTAAGTTGGCTAATGAAGGCTCCATATATGGACCGAGGCTCCATAAACACCTACATAAGGATGCGTGGACAGAATGCTAAATTTTTTCTCTTGTAATCTTTTGGCTGATTTTTGCTCCATTAATCCAAGCCCTATAAATACATTTTCTAAGCTTCTTTGGAGGCTAACTAGAAACATAGCTAGGGTTAGAAGTAATGTAGATGTGGGCTAGTTTCTCCTTTAATTTCGTCCCTATTTGGGGAGGATTTTTTTAGATTCGATGCAGTGTAGCTGTAATTTCAATGCCCAGTTATAGATTGAAGACTCCTATTTGGGCAAATATTGACTGGGTAATTCAATTTACAAACAAGTTTGCAAATAAGTCTTAATAACCCAAATCAATACTTGTACACACTCACAAAGATATGCGGTGAGGTTATATACTGTCTGGTAAGGAGTCGATATACTGTGAAGTATAAGAACTATTGGTTAATTACTAGGGCTAACAAACTTCGGAACTAGTTAGACAAATTAATTGCAAGAATTTTGTTATACCTTTAACTACTAGAAATTGGGAACAAATACCAAACTAATTAAAACTAGTTAAAGCAATAAAATTTAATATAAGCAAACTTAAAATAATGAAATAGAAAAGTAAATCATAGAAATTAAATTTGAACTACTAATTTGAAATAAGTACTGAAAGTAAATAGAAAATAGATCATGAAATTAATCTTAGTGACGAAGCTGGAACAAAAAGTTGACGAAACTTGTAGTCTTGAACTAAAAGAGTGAAGCCGTAGCCCTAATCTAATGAATTTCTATTCTAATATCTAATCTAGCTAAAGGCTGCTAGGTTATGTTCAACTCCCCTCATAATGGGTATTTATAGGAGATGCATTAGGGTTTTGGACCCCTAAGATGATAAAAATATGTTAAAACTTGAAAAGGAATCCAACTGGGTGGAGGAAACATCCAGATTCATTAAACAAGCAATTCCTATCACCAGCTGCTCGACGTGTGAACATGCGCAGCCTTTTCTTGCGCATGTGCACAATATCCAGTAGCTAAATGTTTTTTTTTCTCGACTTATGCATCTATGCCAGTTTTTCCTTGTGCATAAAGTTGGGAAAACACAAAACATGAAAGTTGTAGCTCTTTCTCTTACCTTTCCGAAACATTTTGAATCACCTCAATTGGAGCTTGGACAAAAAGGTTATGATCAAAATAATGAATAGTGTCTAAATTCGATCCCTGCTAGTGCACGTTTTGCATCATCTTGATTTTTCTCCAACTGTTTGATCATTTTGGCTCATTTTTCATCCAATGAGCTACACACACTAAAAATAAAATAATTAAACTTATAATTAATTCAATTATTGCACACATTACATCAAAATGGAGGTAAACAACACATGAAATATACAACATTAGTGAACTGATCAAACACCCCACACTTAGCTTATGATCGTCCTCGAGCAAAAATATAATTAAATGTGTGCAGATAAGCTAATTAAAAATGCACCTACCACATCTCAACAATTGTTCACATGAGTAATCAAGAACCCCGCCATCATTAGAAGTAATCTAAGAACTCAAGAGTTCAAATGCTAATTAAACCGTAGACATGAAATTTGATGTGTGTGTGAATATAGACATTTAACAGAAACTCAGGTTTAGGGATACTTGGATTAAATTATGCAAACTATTAAAATTTTTTCTAAACACCCCATAACACACTTTTCTTACATATCTCCACTAATATAGACAACTTAATTTATATTAGATAGGACATTCTAGCTTGTAATGTTAGGATAAGGTGTTGGCTAATCAAGGAAGGGATAAGAACATCACAAGATAAAGAAAGAGCTTTAAATTAATGTTGGCCACACATCAAACTAAAACTTCTTCTCCAACACATTAAATACCAATCCTTCACAGAAGTAAGCCCACACTTAATCAACAAACACCCCATGAAAAATTTCAAACAACAACCAAAAATTGAATTCTTCCTTTTTCAATTTCAACCCAACATGCCAATTTTTTTCTTGAAATTTATTTATCAATTATTTTTGTCTGCTCCCAATACTGGTACTAGTGATAGGCACTACCCACAACACACCAATACAGATACTAGTGATAGGCAATACCTATAAATACAGGTACCAGTGATAGGCACTACCTGTATCACAAAAAGGCAAGTACCAGTGATCGGCACTACCTGCATTTGTCAAAAAAAAATTTCTCAATTCAAAATTTTTTTCAATACCCTTCTTGCCCCATTAATGTACACCACTCACTCATACAATTTATCACTTTTATTTAACTACTTTTCACCCTTATATCCCCAAATAAATGTGTACAATAAAGCTCTTAAGGGACATTTAAGTTAGACTGATTCTAGAAAATATTAGACTCATAATGCTAAGTAAAATGAGTTTTAATGAAAGAAACCGAATGGTGTTTCTCTCCAATCATTACAAATTAAGGTT
This sequence comes from Cinchona pubescens, assembly GCA_025175665.1. NCBI lineage: Eukaryota > Viridiplantae > Streptophyta > Magnoliopsida > Gentianales > Rubiaceae > Cinchona > Cinchona pubescens. The sequence continues at coordinate 73,038 of JANKKI010000319.1, read as the reverse complement.
CAAATAGGGTACTAGGGATAAGGCAAATTCAGTAAGGGATGGATTAAAAGGCTCAAAAGTCCAAAGAAATGCTCTACACTCATCTTTAAACCAAATTAAGCTATCTATAATTTTGTTTCAAAAATGTAATAAAGCAAGTTCTAGATTGCAATACAAATAAGTTTACACAATTATCTCCATGTGTCAGAAATAAAAATAATTTACGGCTATTAGTGCTAAAAAATTATCAGAATTTGTGCAAGAAAAATATTAACATCGACTACTCACTAATGATAGTTCAGCTCAACAATTATCATGCAAAAAATCAAAGAGACATACTAAGCTATTGCAAAATCTTTGAAAATTTAAAAAATTTCCACTAATTAGAACAAAAATTTTTAAAAACTCTTTGATCAAAAGAAAAACTAAAATGTTAAAGCAAAAATTGAGCAAACTACACCAAGAAAATATAAATCTAGCTAACTCCCCACCCGCATGTCCAATTTTAATAGGTGCCTACGGCTTAAAAATAAAAATTAGCACTAATATGGATAATATTTACACACATGCAATATAGAACTGTTGGTGTAGTGTATCCGGCCACAAAAATCCATGAGAGGAGTTGAAACACGTCATTAGTAGTAAAAACAAAAACAAAATGTTAAACCCATAAAGAAATTAAGAAAAAATAAATAAACTCAACCTAACATATTTAATAACTAAATGTACAGAATAATAAGAAAGTAATAAAAGTTTATGTTGCTTCCCAAAAAGTGCCCTTGTTTATAGTCTTAGGCTCGAATTCGGCACTTGAGATTAGGCATTGACAAGGTGAAGGTTTTCCGTTCCTCCTTGATGATCCTGACATAGTAGCGCTTCACTTGGTGGCCATTAATCTTGAAATTTCCTTGACTTCCCTTGAGTTCTACCGCACCATACGGGAATGTCTGCACTACTTCTTCCTTCCCATTATTATGTACTAGTTTTTCCATGATATTCTCCCGTTGATTTAATTCTTGATGTTCCTTGTAGATTTTGGTTAAAGCTCGTCAAATCTTCCAATAACAAGGATACAGTGATTGTTTAGAAGAATGAGTACCTACAATTGTAAACTACAAGAAAAATCAAATTTCGAATATCGAAACAGGATCCAAAAGAAAAATTAACAATAAAGAGCAACAGTGAATAAATAAAAGAAAATAAAAAGTCTAATCTAGTAAGGCTAGCTAAACCTAATACTGTGCCAAGAATAGTCGACGGCATCGGCTCCAAAAACTTGTTCGGAAAAATATGATTAGGTAATTCAATTCACAGACAAATTAATAAATAAGCCTTAATCACCTTAATCAACACTGTCACGTGCTTGCATGGATACGAGGTGGGTTTGTAAATTGCATGTGTAAGGATTGCTCCCATGATAACTATTGATCAATACTTGGGCTCACAAACCTACGAACATAGAAAAATTAATTGCAAGAATTTTTTCTACCTTTAACTACTAGAAATCAAGAATAAATACCAAACTAATTAAAACTAGCAAAAGTAATAAAATTTACTAGGCTTAAGCAAACATAAACTAATGAAACAGAAATGTAAATAGTAGGAAAATTAAATTAGAACAATGGAATTGAATTAAGAACTGAAAGTAAATTGAATATGGATCAAGAAATCAAGCTCAGTAGCGTAGCTAGAACGAAATGTTGATAGAACATGTACTCTAGTTTAATGAATTTCTATTCTAATGTCTAATCTAACAAAAGGCTTCTAGGTTATGTTCAACTCCCCTCATAATAGGGTATTTATAGGGGATACAATAGGGTTCTAAATGATAAAAATTATTAAAACTTGATAAGGAGTCCAACTGGGTGGGGAAAACTTCCAAAACAAGCAATTCACGTCACCAACTACCCGACGTGCACACATGCACAGCCTTTTCTTGTGCATGTGCACAATTTCCAGTAGATATGTATTTTTTTCTTGGCTTGCACATTTTTCCTCACGCACGTGTGCACTTTTCCTCGCACACGTGTGCACTCTACACTCTATTTCAACTTCAACCTCATGGGGCGATTTTTACCTTGATGCCGGTCGAATTTGGAAAACACAAAACATGAAAGTTGTAACTCTTTCTCTTACCTTTCCAAAACTTCTTCAATCACCTAAATTGGAGATTGGACTGGAAAGTCATAAAAGAATACCGAACAATGTCCAAATTCGCTCCTGTTAGTGCACGTTTTGCATCCTTTTGATTTTTCAGCCGAATTTTTTATCATTTCGGCTCCTTTTTCATCCCACACCTGCACAAACTAAAAATAAAATAATTAATCTCATAATTAACTCAATTATTGCTCACATTACATCAAAACAGAGGTAAACACATGAAATATACGACATTTATGAGCTTATCAACTCCTAGTGTTAATTCTCTTTTGTTTAAGCTTTATCTTCAAGTTGTTTTATTTAATTAGTTTCATTGATTTCACATAATTTCTTCCTTTACATGATATCTTAGTGTAATTGATAGATTAATTGGTGGATTTTCATTGATTATATTTTTTTAGTGGTAATTTCCCTGTAGTTTAGATAGTTGATTAGGGTAGAGTAGTTAGTGGGCTTTTCATTTAATTGTTTTTTTACTTACCTTCATAGTTTTATTGGTACATAGCTAATGGGCTTTCATTAATTTTTTTTCTTAGAGGTAATTTGTAGTTTAGACTAGTGAACTAGAGTATATTATTTATGATATTGCATTATGTAGCATCAACCAAAAAAATATGTAAACTCCCCTCTTTCTCTGTAAACTCTCTCTCTCTTTAAAACTTCTTCCAGATTGTTACTCGGCCATGGCCGAGAAGGAGACCCTTCAGCTGAACAAGGTCTTTTGCTGAAGTCCTTGGCAAACAACGATTAGCAGATCAAACTCAACAAAAAGATCAACACATGAAGAAGTTACAGTCTTACAAGGGTGAACAGGCCCTCTTCTTCTCTGAGAAGGATGTGCAAAGGCTAGCTAGCCTTTTTTGCTTCATTTTGGTGGGAAATTTTCCTAGAGGCAATCAAATATTGAAACGGTGAAGAAAACAGTTTCCACTCAATCGACTTTAAGGGAAGCTTCATGGTTGGATTTCTTGATCATAAGCATGTGCTCATTATATTTTTATTGTAGGAGGACTATCTTTGGTGTTGGCTTAAGAATACTTGGTTTATTAATAGTTTCTTCATGCACGTTCTTAAGTGGCACCTATTATTCACCCCGAACATCGAACCATCTTTCGTACCACTTTGGATCATATTTAAAGGACTCCCAGCTGTATTCTTCAACAATGACTTTAGTCCTTTAAATATTCCCTTGTCGTATTAAATATGTAAAATTGTTCATATTTACGAATAGCTGTCTTCGTCCACTTATAGCCAAGGTATGTGTGGAATGGTACCTACTCGACAGCTCTCCCCTCTCGAGTGTGGCTTGTGGTAGGGAGAAAATGGGAGAAGGCAAAATATAAGCTACGACGAGATTCCACTCTACTGCACAAAATGTAATAAAATTTATCAAAATTAGGCTGAGTGTTGGATGGGTGCACCAAAACCCACCAAGAAGAAAGAAGAACCCCAATAAAATGCCAAACCCTCGACCAACAAAAAAGGATCCATCGAATGAAAGCCCATTGCATCTCAAGAAGCTTGTCCTTTAAGAGTAACAAAGGAAAAAGCTTCAAATTATGATACAGCCTTACAAACTTCTTTGCCATCTAATTCTCAATGAAATATTTAGGAAGAGACAAACCCTACGTTAGAGACGGAGAACAAAGTAGAAGAACCACCAGCCTCGGGGATGATAGGAACGATTGTAATGCCTCCAACAAATCCGGCCATTCAAATTTTGAATCCCATGGGAGAGGAGAGTGATGCATCAACTCAGATATGGTTAAGGTCTTGCTAACAAATTTGACTGGTTCAAATGAAACAAATAATCAGCCCATAAAATCAAAATTCAGATAAACCCACAAAGGATGGCTCTGTTCTCTCTCATGAGAAAATCCTAGAGGAACTTCCATGCTACTTCTGGGATAAGCTACAGACGTCCTCCATCCAACTATCCTAGGACTTGACCCTCTACAAGACTAAATCAGGAGGTAAAGCAATACCAAAAATAAGGGCAGACATAAAAGAGTCTACAATATGCCAAGAGCAATGCGAACAAGACTTACTTCAAAGCCATCATCCTCGCAACCTTCCCTAGACGATTGAATGGACAGCATCTTAGTATGGAACATTCGTGGAATTGGTAATAAAACTTCCATTCAGATATTAAAGTCCCTGGTGCATGAGCCCAAAATAAAAATCCTTTCTTTAATGGAGCCAATGGTAGACAAAGAAAGTATTGCTTCTTTTGCCTAGAAATTGGGTTTTGATTACTTTAAGTCAAATGCTAATGGGAAATTTTGGTGATTTTGGAATAAAGAGTTTGTATTAACAAATGTTTTATTTTCTAATTAGCTTATTTATTTTTCCATCTCGTCTAATCACTTTCACATGAATATGTTAGCCTCTTTCATATATGCCAAGTGCACCAAGCTGGAAAGGAAGAGCTTATGGGAGGAATTACATGCGGTTAATATGCCTCAACCTCAATGGTTCGTAGGAGGAGGCTTCAATGCTATTTCCAGCTCAGATGAATACAAAGGCTCAATCTCTTTGGACCTTGAAGATATGAGGAATTTTAATGATTGTCTCTATGATTGTGGCCTACTGGACTTTGCTTTTCAAGGGTGTAAATATACATATGGTTGGGCAATAGGTTTGGAAATCCTGCGTGGAAATGTCTTGATAGATATTTGTGGAATAATAAATTTTTTGATGGCTTTCCAGCAAGTTATAGTGGATCATCCTATTAAGACATGCTCTGACCATTCTCCACTATTATTCAAGCATTCCAACATAGCTTCTTCGAGTCCCCAACAATTTAAATTCGTGAACATGTAGATTAAGCATCAAATTTTTTTGCAAGTTGTAGAGAATAACTGGAAGTTTTGATGGACGAGTTCTCTCCTCTTTATCTTAGCATCCAAGCTCAGAAGGTTGAAAAATTGAGTCACGAAATTGGGAGCCATAGAATCTTTGGAAATGTGTTTCACAAAATAAACAAGGAAGAATGAAAAGTCAAGACCCAAGAGGATACCTTCATGCCCCAGCCGAACCAAAGCAATCAAATTGCTTCGACTCAAGCACATGCTCTTTACACCAAATGTCTTTTAGAGGAAGAAAGCTTTTGAAGACAAAAGCTGGGCTGAAATGCTTGAAGGAAGGCGACCAGAACTAAAAATTCTTCTATTCTTCACTTCTGTTCAAAAGACAACGATTGAACATCTCAAGAATCAATGTGAATGGGTCTTGGACAGTGACATGCTACTAATTGAGAATGAAGGAGTTGATTTTTTTTCAGAATCTCTTTGCAAGGTATGATTTTGTAGTCGTTGGTCATTCACTTCTTGATAACCTAATTAAAATGATCACAATGGAAGGTAAACATAAGCATCTAGCTGAACCATCCTTAAAGGAATTAAAGGAAGCTACATTCTCTCTAAATGCAAAACAAATGCAAAACAAGTTCAGGAGGCATTGAAGGTTACAATAGCGTCGTCTATAAAACTTGTTGGGACATCATCTATCATGACCTTTTGAACGTGGTGAAGGAATTCTTGAAGGGAGAAAGGCATTGATTCCTAAATCCATTAGTCTTTGTACATTTACTAAAATATGTACAACAATTTTGGAGATTGTCTTCTATTTTACCAAAACTAATATCTCATGAACAAGTGGCTTGTGTGCAAGGAAGAGAGATTTTTGATAACATCTTGCTTGTCCAAGAGTTATTAACTTTATTGATAGGAAAACAGGAAAGGAAATCTGATCCTCAAGTTGGACCTAACAAAAGAATTTGATAGGCTTTCTTGGCCTTTTCTCTATGCTGTAAGTTTGGTTTTCCTGGAGTAGATTTCTTATTGAGGAACATCTTGGAGGATTACTGGTTTTCTATCCTAATAAATTGAGCTCCGAAAGGTTTCTTCAAGTAAGCAAGAGGTGTTTGCCAAGGGACCTTTGTCCTCCCTTCTAGACCTTTATCATCATGTTGGAGAACTTTTCTAGAGGGATGAAAAAATCAATTCTAAATAAGAAAGGTCTCAGATTATGGTCCTCCTAGGCAATGTCTAGCTGTTTCCCATCTTGCTTTGGCTAAAGATATATTGATTTTTGCTAAGGGAAAAGCTCAGTATGTCACAAACCTCATGGCTTTCCCTCAAGATTTGAAGCATCATCAGGACAACTTATCAACAAATTCAAGAGTTCATTTTATAAATCAAAAAGAGCACCTTTATCTCAAATTAGGATGATACAAAGCAAAACAGATTTTGTAAAGAAAGCTCTCCCTTTTATCTACTTGGGTGGCCCTATCCAGAAAGACAAGAAGAGGAAGATACAATTCCAACGAATGATTGAAAAGGTTTCTTCAAGGATAAATTGATGGAATCAATATTCCTATCCTTTAGGGAAAGACTAATTCTTATCAAACATGTCCTTAGTAGCACACCTGTCTACCTCATAGCAATGCTATGTCTGCCAGAAAATCAGTACTCAAAGAGTTGGAGAGGCACTTTGCTAAATTTTTCTGGGGAGTACTAGAGTTTGTTAGCAAGCATCATAGGATAGCTTGGCACACAATTTGTAAGCCTACGGCCTCTAATGGACTAGGTGTATCCTCCTTCTCAGAGATAGCTAAGGGTTTTGGTATAAAATTGTGGTGGAAGTTTCGAAAAGAAACTCCCTTTGGGGATAATTTCTTCAAGGAAAATGCAAAAGGCAACTTATACACATGTAGAGTTGATGAATTGACTGGCGATTCTTTCATGTGAAAAAGAATTTAAGAAAGCTGACATGAAGCTGAAAACCGCCTATCATTTTTTATTAGAGATGAGCAATGCTCTATTTGGTTTGACCCGTGTTTGGAGTAAGGACCACTATTTCAACAAGTGGAGCAAGTGTTTGACAAAGACCTTAAGGTGGCACAGGTGTGGAGTTCAAACAGTTGGGAATTCTTTCCTTGGATAGGATCTATTCTTCAGAAGAACTACAAAAAATTGGCCAAATTCTGAGTAGGAGATCAATTTTCATGGTGAATGAACCGGACAAGTTAGTATGGACACTAACAGCCAATGGTAACTTCTCAATATCTTCCACCTTCAACTCATTGCAAAATTGTTCTCTAGGAAGATGATTTAGGATAATAGGTTGTAACTCAAGATATCCATCTTTATGTGGAGATTGCTGGATAACTGTCTTTCCCTTGATGATATTCTCACCAAGATCAATTTTGAGTTGCCTTCCAAATGATGCTTTTGCCATACGATGAAAACATTGATCACCTTTTTGTGGGATATATGACAACAAAACAAGTTTGGTTCTTCTTGGAGTCCAGGCTAGAATTGATATTCCCTCCTTCAATGATGCTTAATGACAAACTTAATTCTTGGAGGTGGCATGATACTCCAACAGTCACATTAGCAGCTATCTATAAACTTGTGCCTTCCATAATATGTTGGTTTGTGTGGAAAGCACAGAACAAGGTGATCTTCGAAGAAAGGTAGATGCTTCAATCAAAGTAGATTATTAAGGATATTAGCTTTTTTATTTGAAAATGATCTCTCCCTTGTATCCCCTCTCTAGGTTTGGACCTGCTGATTATTGGCCCAAAGAAACCTAAGAGACGGGGTGAATTAGGTTGTCTCTAAAACATACCTTTTTATGTGCTTAATAGAAATTCAAACTTTGTGCAACAAATGAATACTTAAGCACAAATGATCAAAGATAAATATTTAACAATCAAAACTTAAAGAACAAATAAAAGATTGAGATAAAGAATATCAAACCAAACTCCCAAACTTCTCAAACTTGGAGTACATCCACTAGTAGTGCCTCTTCAAAGAAGGTAAGGAAATAACCTTCTTGTACACAAAGTAGGCTCACCCTTGCACCAACTAAGTTCTCTAGTTGAGCCAAAGGGTTTTACAATACAACCTCACTTCTGTACACTTGTTATCCCTCCACTCTTACACTTGAAGATCACTCACTAGTCTACTCTTGCTCAGTCACTAATTCCCACTAGTTGAGCCAAGAGAACTATACTACTCAAACCAATACAATCCACAATATTTTAGCCTATTTCTCCCCAAATAGCTCTTACAAGTGTTTGTATTGAATGTAGTAGTTCCACCTATCATTTGGAAGTCCTTGGGCTATTTATAGATGAAAGATGTGCTGAAATTTGAGCTCCAATGGTAAAAAAACTAGCTGTTAAAAACTAGCCATTAGGGGTTCGGACGGTGGTTCGGACGTCCGTTCATGTGTCCTACAGCTTGATGAACAGTGTCTCGGACGGTCATATGCATCCTACAACTTGATGAACAGTGTCTCAAATGGTCATATGCGTCCTACAGCTCTGACAGAAAAATTACTTCATTTCGAGCTCCTTTCTTCGGACGGTCTTGAACGTCCGATCTTTTTTGGCTTCGGGCGGTCTTCAACATCCGATCATCATACTTTCGAATTCCTTTTCTCGGACGGTCTTCAATGTCCGATCATCATACTTTCAGATGTCGATCCTTCGAACAGTTATCTACATCCGAAAGATGTGTTCTTCCTCGCGTTGTCTGATCATGTTTCGGACTCTCCCTTGCGTCCGATCTCCTTTCTTTCGGACGCTCTTCATCGTCCGAAAGGTGTTGTTCAACTTTTGGTCATTTTTCTTGATTGTGTTCGATGATCATTTTCATCCGATAATCTACCAACAAGAATACACTTGTTCTGCAAACCATAAGTATGATTTGGTCATCATCAAAACATGATTATCATAACTGGGGTTCAACACTGATGATCTCCTTTTCTCTTTAGGCATCTATCAAAAATTGATCAACATCAACCCTAGACATGTAATAGCAGTTCATTTGTCTCCTCTTCCCATGGGTTTAGTTAAGCTAAATGTCGATGGAGCAGCCACAGGGAACCTCAGAATTACAGTAGGTGGAGGGTTCTAAGAGACAATAATGGTCATATCCGAGCTTTATGCAATTTTAAAACCAACAATCTAACCTACAAGGTGAGACAATGGCACTTATTGATGGCCTTAGACTTTGTGAGAATTTACAATTTTCATTAGTTGAGGTGGAGATGGATTCATTGACCATTGTAAACATTCTGCATGGGTAGGCTACCTCACCATGAAGCACCAACCCCCACCTTCAATTCATTAAATGTTTTTTTATAGGAAAAAACATTTATTTCACTCATGTATTTAGACAATCAAATCAACTAGCTAATTTCTTTGCAAATGAGGGCATTAGAAATTCTTTCCATGTAGAATGCTCTCAAGATACAATTACTTCATCTACAGAAGGATTGTTAAGCTTGGATACTAAAAGAAGCCCATATATCTGGCATTGTACAACTTGAAGTTGTTTTAATAATATTTCCACCCTTTCAGGAGTTGGCTTAACAAAAAGGTGTATTATTTGTGGGCTTTTTAATTATTTTCTTTTTTAACTTGCTTCCTAGTTTAGTTTGTATATTAGCTAATGGTCTTTCCATAATTATGCTTTCTTACTATTAATTTGTAGTTATCTCCTAAGATATTCAATTACTTTGTAAAAATACTTTCTTAAAACAGATTACGGGCTTTCTTTAATTGTATAGTTTAGATTAATTAATTACTTGCTTAAGATGCTTCTTATTTTTAATGGCTCCCTTTAATTGCTTTCTACAAATGCTTCTTTTTTTAATGGCTTTCTTACAAAATGCTTTCTTAGTATATCATCTTTACTTTAAATTTCTTTCTTAGTTTCATTAATTCTAGTTTGAGTTCCACAGGTCCCTCTTATTTCTTCCTTCTCTGAGCTCAGGTTATGGAAGAAGGAACTGAGAAGAAGGTATCAGCAACAACTAGTTTTATTACGGGACAGCTCATGATGTTCCATTTCATCTGGAACAATCACAAACACTTTTTTGATTATCTAACCAAATAATCAATAATTATCGACCAATCCTTATGGGTTCAATCCCTACATCCCTTTACTACTAGTTGACAACTGTATACTTGCAAAATACCACCTAATTAGTAGTAGGATTTAGGTGGTTTATAAATTTATAAATAGGTGTGTAAAGCATCAAGTCTATAAAGTTGGAATTCAACAAAGAGATGCATTTAATTATAATTACCAAGGATGATTGGAGTTACCATGAGGATACTGGATCATCAAATTCATGTGTTCATAACTACTTTAACATTACAAAAACTATGTGGTTCTGTTATGATGCTTATGATGCTTCTCTATTGATGATAGGAGCCCCACACAACTGTCCCTTCATGGAGTCTGAAGATTGCAACCACCAAGATTGTAGCTTTTGCGGGGTTGTTGATGCTATGAACCGCGGAACACCAACTATTGATTCAAACTCGCTCTAGACATGCTCAATAAGGTGGCAATTCACGAACGAGTGATCGAAATCTCAATAGAGTTGCAGCACCAACACTTGGCAGGCAAAGACAACCCCAGTTCCATAAGGGCATCAGCACAGTTAAGCAATTTCCATAAGCAAAATCGAGATTTTAATCCGTATTCTTGAACTTCAAATCTTACAGGAACTCAAGCAATTTAAGTTTGGAACGATGGACTCGACTCACCTCGTATGCTGAAGAAATAAAGAAACAACTAGTTTCATTTGGACACCAAATAGTAGCATCTCTATTCGAGGACAAGAAGAGGGAATGCGAGACAATCTTCTGATGAACAAGATCTGACAAATGTTGCTACAAATGGGCAAAGTTCCAAACCAAGTTCGTTCGAGTAAAGAGACTTTATCTAAGTTGTACTATCTACAACAGGATCAAGAAAGTGGACAAGAGCTCTATCCCCTAGCTAATTCTCAAACCGAAAAGAAGTTTCCCCTGATTGGATCAATTTCTGAAAATTAGTATCCACCATATGCTTTACTTGAAGCATACGTTGCCACACAGGGGAAACCTTATGCAATAAGCCCACGCCATATCATTTCCTCATAAACTCAGCCTACAGCGATGAGGAGGAATAAAAATTCCACAACATTTTTAACGAAAAAGCCTGTGTAAAGTTGAAAATTTCCGATATGCGTCCATTTTCCTGTGTTGGCAGACAAAGTTCACCTCAATTTGTCCAATGTCAACGAGCAGCCAGATTGGCTTTCCCCCAGAAGAAGGAGGCTAAATTTCTTTCCAAAGCTTGAATAACACCCTTAAGTGGTTCAAGTACTGCTAAAGTGTGTATCGGTATAGAAGCAAGCACGTGCTTAATGAGTATAAGGGGACCTCAAGAAGAGAACAATGTTCGTTTCTATCCGACAATTTTTTTCTGAACTTAAGAGACCAAAGGGGCAAAAGTCTGTTTGGTCTTCCTTCCCAGAAAAAAGCACGCAACCAAGACAACTAGTAGGTAAAGAAGTGTGACGCATACCCTTAAATCTTTCGATAAACAGCCGTTAAGCACGACCTCACTTCTGAGGCAAAACAAAAGAGCACTTAGAAATGTTAATACATTGGCCAAATCCTTGCTAATGTTAGTGTATGTTCTAAAACCAATTAATTTTAGGGATAAATTACACTTTTATATTTATATGTATACTTTGTAATATGACATTTAACGAATAAAATATTTATATGTAAAATCATAAGGAGTTATGATGTAATGATATTTATTCGTGTATATCCCTAATCGTAGTGTATGACACTAGTAGATTAGTACATAAGAGTATGTGGATGCTTATTAAGAATAAGTGCATCGAATTGACCCCCTAAGAGTATTCCACACGGATTATTATTTAAATGCCAGTGAATTAATCTCTTTGTGATAGTAGTGTAATGGTCCTTTGACTTGAGGTCATGAGTTTATCTTGACTGTGGATTATTATTCTTTTGCTCTATTAGTCGTTACTCTTAGTGAGTTGCACATACTATAGAGTTCGGGTATAATGTGAATCATGAGAAGATAAGATATGACCAATAGAGAATTCACCACGCCATACAATAGGAGAATATATCCCAGTATGGCCATTTCTTGAAATACAATTCGGAAATCTTTGCGCAAAGTGGAAATAGATTTAAGAGTGTCTTAAATTCTATCATATTTCAACTGAGTTGTATTTTGAAAAGAAGTAAAATTTGATTAATTCGATAAGAGTTGATGTTATATCTGTACTCTTGAATTAATCGGGATAAGATTGGTGAAAGGATATTAATTACAAGAGAACTAGTCATGGATAGGTGATGTCGAACCACTTGACATATCTCAACATTGGGTGGTCATGATGCTTTGCTAGAAACCAATCTTGATCTATAAGTGTAAATTAATTAATTGGAGAATTAATAATAAATTAAAAGTGTTTAATTTATAATCCTAATTAATTTAGGATTATAATTTACACTTATTGCCAACGTGATTGGGAACCTAAAGGGTCACACACTTAAGGATAATTAATTCAGGATTAAAATGATTTGATAAGTATGAGATCCTTATGGGTTAATTTATGAGATAAATTAACTTTTGGGTTTAATTGTAATAAGTTATAAATATTAGAAGTTAATATGTAAGACATATTAATAGTCCTAATGGTTTTATAATTATTCATATACCTATGTCCCAAACTGATTAGAATTTGTAATTTCCTAAATCCAATTTGATTGGGATTCTAAATATATATATATATATATATATATATATTATAATATATATATATGGTTAAAAGTAGTAGTACTATAAGTAGTACTAGGACATTGACGGCTAATAGCTGTGAATACTTTTATATATGATATATAAGACTAGTATTAACAAAAAGAGATAGTACTAGTACGGCTTGGTCAAAAGGAAGAGAAAAGGAAAACCGTCAAAATTTCTTTTGACAAAAATGGTGAAAGTCACGATTGGAAAAGAGGAAATAATTTAGGAGCTAGCACTCCGTGGTTTTAATCAATCAATCTTGTGAAGATTCTTGATTTAATTATTTGTGTGGATACCATTAGAGGCCAGGGCACCTGTGCAGCTTGTGGATCGACGTCCCAAACATATTGGAGATTTTACTGTAATTTTAAGGTATAATCTCTATCTTTGCTTATACTACGCATAAATTGTAATCAAGGTGATCCGTGGTAGGAAAGTAAAATTTTAAATTCCGCTCCGTTATCTGTTTATTTACTTTCTTACAGTGGTATCAGAGCCACCCTTAATTTAATTTATGATGTAGTTGTATTTAGTTGTTATGAATATTGAATTGTTCAAACTGTATGAATTTTTTAATTTTATTTATAAAATATTGGAAAAATTTAAAAAAAAAAAAAAGGAGGGACCGTGAATTTGATTCACGGGTCATGTAATTCAAGTAGATTGCACAGTCACTTTTAGTGACACTTATGAATTTTGTCTCTAAAAGTATTTAATAAGTTAAATTATTTTTAGCGACAGTTATTTAATATTTTCATACAAAAGGTTTTTCTAAATTTTGATTTTTGAAATCACCAATTAATTTTTGACAATTGTTGTTTAAAATTAATTGACAAGATTTAGAAACTTTCTTTGTTTTAATTTGATTAAAATTTAGAAAGTATAAAACCTTTGAAAATATTTATTTAATTCTAAGGAGATTAGAATTAGGTAATTTGTTTAAATTTTAGAAATTTATTATTTTTCAATGAGATTGGAATTTAATAAATGTTCAAAAAAAATTTAGAAATTGTTTCTAATATAATTTTTGAAATTCTATTATTTAAAGGATTATTTTCTAATGCGATTAGAAAATAATAATTTTTCTCCATAAAATATTTTTTATAAATAATTCAAAATTGATAATTTCAATTAGATTGAAATTATGAAATATAGTGATTCATGATTAGATACTAAATACGGATTTATGCTTTTATTTAATTATTGAATTATTTAATAGTATGATGGATGATTATGGACTTAAGACCAATTTGATTGTGTTTGATTTATTTGGTTCAAATTCGATGGTTGTAAATTTTTAAAATAGGGCCTGCGTGTCCTGCCTTTCTCTATTATTCTGAATGTAATTCTTTTCTCATATCATTCCTCTCGAATGTAACTCGAGGTTTCTCAACCAATCATGTAATGTACGTAGATGTGTCTCTAGATTAGGGATAGGATTGAATATCTAAAATGTTCAAATAGAATTATATTTGTAATATACAAGATGATGGAGACGGCGGAAAAGTGCAACTTAGAAGGAAATTTTCAAGAGTTGAAGATTACCCTTAGAATTTGACCACCTAGTTTCCTTCGTGACTCAAGGAAACTAGTTTAGTAAAAGTCCATAATCATCCATGGTTTTATGCATGTTTTATTTATTATATGATGATATGATAATATTGCATGCAAATAAATAAAAGAAAATCCCTCAAATTAATATTAAGTCAGTATATAAGTTGCCTTCCATTATTATAGTAACAAACGAGAGTTCTTCTTAGATTTAACTTGTTGGGCTAATCCAATGTTACTCCATGTTGGACATGTTTGAACTATGAGATGAGATCTCTGAATAATGGGTATGACTTAACGGAGGCATATAATTTGTTGGTTACACTCAAGGTTATATGTCTTTGAGGCAAAGGTTAGGAGTCACATATGATGTATACATGCTATCAAAGAGTTGATACCTAACTATCTAGGAATTACAAAGAGTTGTAATTGGTAAGAGTTACCTACCTTTCGAAATTATTTTCGTTTGTTGGGTACACCCAAGATCAAAATAATTAGATGGGATCCTAATCCACTAGGGGATATGTGATAGCTCCCGAATCAATATGTGAGGGTTATTGATTTGAATTAAAATAGTGGGAACAAAGCCAAATTAAAAGAAAGTCCATATTATATTTTGGTTTTCTCTATGCATAAATAACAAATACTTATACTATCTTTATTTATATGTTGTAGAATATGAGTAATGACGTCAATTTATGTCCCATTTTATGTGATAACAAACTCACTGGGCCAAATTTTCCGGACCTCATCGTAACTTGAGAATTGTTCTCAAGCACGAGAAAATTGGCTATGTTCTTGATCAACATATTCTTGATGTCCCAGCGGATAATGCTGATGAAGCAGTTTAGAAAGCTTATCGTAAAACATAGAGGACAAGTGATATCGCCTCTTGTATCATGTTGGCCGCTATGAGTTATGAATTGCAGAAACAGGGTGAAAATATGGTTGCTCACTCTATGATTATTCATCTCAAGGAATTGTTTGGTCTTATAGAATCTAGGAATGAGAGGTATGAGACCTCTAAAGAGCTATTCCGTTGTAAGATGATAGAGGGTTCTTCAGTAGCAATTCATGTATTGAAGATGATTGGACTAACTGAAAAATTAGAATGATTGAGATTTAAGCAAAATCATGAGTTAAATGTTGACTTAATTTTGCAATCTCTGCCTGATAGGCTTTTCACAGTTCGTGATGAATTACAATATGAATAAATTATCCACAACTCTCACTGAACTGTTGAATATGCTAAAAACTGCTGAGGCAACTATTAAAAAGGAAAGGAAATAAGTGATGGTTGTTGATTCTTCTAATAAGAAGAAAAAGAAATCCAAGATTGGTTTTGTGAAAGCCAAGTCTAGGTTAAAACCAACACATGTGATCAAGAATAGGATAAAGCCAAGGGTAATTGTTACTATTGTGGAAACGAAGGGCACTGGAAAAGGATTTGTAAGGCTTATATTGATAATTTGTAACAATTTTTCCTTTGGCTTTGTAGACTTGGTCATATAAATGAGAAACGCATTTCCAAATTACATAACAATGGTTATTTGGGATCATTTGATTATGAATCATATGATAAATGTGAATCTTGTTTACTTGGTAAAATGACCAAATCATCTTTTACTGAAAAGGTGATAGATCTAGTGAATTGCTGGGACTAATACATACTGATGTTTGTGGTCCTAGTCAATTCATGCTAGAGGAGGTTTTTCATACTCATTAATTTTACGGATGATCACTCTAGATATGGTTATCGTATAAGCTTAGAGAAGAATTCTATAAAGCCTTTCAAAAGCTTCACAATTATACAGGAACAAGTTGATAGTAACCATTTAAAGAGCTGTCTCTTATACACATTGATCTAAGATTATCTTAAGGAGAATGGGATTCTACTTCAATGGACTTCTCCTTATACACCATAGCTAAATTGATAAGGCTTATATTGATAATTTGAAACAATTTTTCCTTTGGCTTTGTAGACTTGGTCATATAAATGAGAAACGCATTTCCAAATTACATAACAATGGTTATTTGGGATCATTTGATTATGAATCATATGATAAATGTGAATCTTGTTTACTTGGTAAAATGACCAAATCATCTTTCTTGATAAGGTGATAGATCTAGTGAATTGCTGGGACTAATACATACTGATGTTTGTGGTCCTAGTCAATTCATGCTAGAGGAGGTTTTTCATGCTCATTAATTTTACGGATGATCACTCTAGATATGGTTACGTATACTTAATGAAGTATAAGTCTGAAGCCTTTGAAAAGTTCAAAGAATTCAGGAATGAAGTTGAAAAGCAACTTGGTAAAAGTATTAAAATACTTTGATCAGATCAAGGTGGGGAATACTTGAACCAAAAGAGTTTCAAGATTATCTTAAGGAGAATGGGATTCTACTTCAATGGACTCCTCCTTATACACCATAGCTAAATGGTGTATCTGAGATACGTAATTGAACTCTATTAGATATGGTTCGATCAATGATGAGTCTTGTAAACCTTCCAAAATCATTTTGGGGCTATGCTCTTAATCCTGCCTCCCATTTACTAAATCGTGTTCCATCAAAAGTTGTTGATTCCACTCCGTATGAGATATGGTTTATAAAGAAACCTAAACTTTCATACTTGAAGTTTTGGGGCTGCCCTACTTATGTGAAGAGGGTAGAATCTGATAAAATTGAACCTTAGTCAAATAAATGCCTATTTGTATATCCAAAGGAGACGTTTGGATATTATTTCTATAATCCCATTGAGCAAAAGGTGTTCGTCTCAAAACATGTCGTCTTTCTCATGATTATGGTATTGATCAACAAATGGAATAAGAGCTTCAATCACATGATGATGTGATAGAGGATGAAGCTATTGATACACAAACTCTTCGTAGGACTACTAGGATTCGTCGAGCTCCAAAGAAATTTGAGTTTCTTGCAAGTGGGTACAATGATGTATTAATCATTACGAATGATAAACCTACATCTTACGAATAAGCATTATCTGGTAAGGACTCTCAGAAGTGGCTAGAAGCCATGAAATCTGAAATGGATTCCATGTATGACAATAAGGTATGGACCTTAGTCGAACCACCTGAAGGGATTAAACCCATAGGGTGCAAGTGGGTCTTTAAGAGAAAGACCGACGTGGATGGTAATGTGATTACCTATAAGGCGCGATTGGTGGCAAAAGATTATACACAAAGACAAGGAGCTGACTTTGATGAAACTTTCTCACCAGTTGCAATGCTGAAATCTATTCGAATTTTACTTGCGATAGCTGCATATTATGATTATGAGATTTGGCAAATGATGGATGTAAAACCTTCTTTCCTTAATGGGAATTTGCAAGAAGAGGTGTATATGATACAACCTGAAGGGTTTACATCCACAGATCCTAACAAAGTATGCAAGCTACAAAGGTCTATTTATGGACTAAAGCAAGCTTCTAGGAGTTGGAACATCCGTTTGTATAAGACAATCAAAGTGTTTGATTTTATCAAAAATAAGGATGAACCATGTGTATACAAGAAGGTGAGTGGGAGCGCTAGGATTTTCTTGATACTTTATGTGGATGACATATTGTTGATAGGAAATGACGTACCTATGCTTCAAAGTGTAAAGGTATGGTTGTCCAGAAATTTTTCTATAAAAGATTTAGGAGAGGCAACCTATATTCTGGGAATAACGATCTACAGAGATAGATCTAAGAAGTTGCTTGGTCTTACTCAATCAACGTACATAGATAAGATGCTAAAGAGGTTTAGCATGAATCAATCGAAGAAGGGTTACTTACCAAAGTCTCATGGTGTATACAGACCTTTCTAAAGACATGTGTCATAAGATAGATGTCGAAAGAGATAGCATGGAAAAGATCCCATATGCTTTGGCTATAGGTTCTATAATGTATGCTATGCTATGTACGAGACCCGATGTCTCCCATGCTCTAAGTGTTACGAGCAGGTTTCAATCTAACCCAGGGAGTGGTTATTGGATAGCAGTCAAGAATATTCTTAAGTACTTAAGAAGGACTAAAGATTTATTCTTGATTTATGGTGGGCAAGAATTGACTATTGCAATTATATTCGGCTCATTCCTGAAATCTAACAAGGATGATAGAAAGTCGCAATCTAGATATGTATTTACTCTTAATGGTGGTGCGGTGAGTTGGAAAAGTTCCAAACAGGACACCACGGCTGATTCTACAACAGAAGCCGAATACATTGCAGCTTCAGAAGTAGCAAAAAAGACTGTTTGGATCAGGTAGTTTGTGGCTGAACTAGTAGTGGTTCCTTCCATTAGTGATCCTATACTCTTGTATTGTGATAACAATATGGAGCTATTGCACAAGCAAAGGAACCCAGGTCTCATCAACGATCTAAACATGTATTACTGCGCTATCATTTGATTAGAGAGATCATTTGTAGAAATGAACTAAAGATAGAGAAGATCCCCACGGATGATAACATTGCTGATCCGTTCACTAAAGCCTTGTCCCAAAAGAAACATGAAAGTCATGTTAACTCATTCGGTTTTAAGCACATGAATGATTGGCTTTAGTGCAAGTGGGAGTTTGTTAGTGTATGCCCTATAGCCAATTAATTTTTGGGATAAATTACGCTTTTATATTTATATAAATTTTGTAATATGGCATTTAATGAATAAAATATTTATATGTAAAATCATAAGGAGTTATGATGTAATAATATTTTATTCGTGTATATTCTTAATCGTAGTGTATGACACTAGTAGATTAGCACATAAGAGTATGTGGATGCTTATTAAGAATAAGTGCATCGAATTGACCCCCTAAGAGTATTCCACACGGATTATTATTTAAATGCCAGTGAATTAATCTCTTTGTGATAGTAGTGTAATGGTCCTTTGACTTGAGGTCATGAGTTTATCTTGACTGTGGATTATTAGTCTTTGGCTCTATTAGTCGTTACTCTTAGTGAGTCGCACATACTGTAGAGTTCGGGTATAATATGAATCATGAGAAGATAAGATATGACCAATAGAGAATTCACCACGCCATACAATAGGAGAGTATATCCCAGTATGGCCATTTCTTGAAATACAATTCGGAAATCTTTGCGCAAAGTGGAAATATATTTAAGAGTGTCTTCAATTCTATTTCAAGTGAGTTGTATTTTGGAAAGCAGTAAAATTTGATTAATTCGATAAGAGTTGGCATTATATCTGTACTCTTGAATTAATCGAGATATAGGTTGGTGAAAGGATATTAATTCAAGAGAGCTAGTCACGGATGGGTGATGTCGAACCACTTGACATATCTCAACACTTGGGTGGTCATGATGCTTTGCTAGAAGCCAATCTTGATCTATAAGTGTAAATTAATTAATTGGAGAATTAATAATAAATTAAAGGTGTTTAATTTATCTA
This sequence comes from Cinchona pubescens, assembly GCA_025175665.1. Taxonomy (NCBI): domain Eukaryota; kingdom Viridiplantae; phylum Streptophyta; class Magnoliopsida; order Gentianales; family Rubiaceae; genus Cinchona; species Cinchona pubescens. The sequence continues at coordinate 53,305 of JANKKI010000319.1, read as the reverse complement.
ATCCTAATTAATTTAGGATTATAATTTACACTTATTGCCAACGTGATTGGGAACCTAAAGGGTCACACACTTAAGGATAATTAATTCAAGATTAAAATGATTTGATAAGTATGAGATACTTATGGGTTAATTTATGAGATAAATTAACTTTTGGGTTTAATTGTAATAAGTTATAAATATTAGGAGTTAATATGTAAGACATATTAATATCTAGATGGTTTTATAATTAGACATATCCCAATTCCTTCACAAAAAAAGAGATAGTACTAGTACGGCTTGGTCAAAAGGAAGAGAAAAGGAAAACCGTCAAAATTTCTTTTGACAAAAATTGTGAAAGTCACGATTGGAAAAGAGGAAATAATTTAGGAGCTAGCACTCCGTGGTTTGGGTCAATCAATCTTGTGAAGATTCCTGATTTAATTATCTGTGTGGATACCATTAGAGGCCGGGCACCTGTGCAGCTTGTGGATCGACGTCCCAAACATATTGGAGATTTTACTGCAATTTTAATGTATAATCTCTATACTTTTCTTGTACTACACATAAATTAATCAAGTTGATCCGTGATAGGAAAGTAAAATTTTAATTCCGCAGCATTATCTGTTTATTTACTTGCTTACAGCTAATATATATTAAGAAACCCTTGCAACTTCTTTAATGAATCTTGTCATCCCTCATAAAAATGATAATGTCATCAGTATAAGCAAGATGCCAGACATTAGGGTCGTCCCAAGGTAGTTAGAAGGGAAGAATTCTTACCATTATCAATTAGAGATTTTAACCCTCTTGAGAGATTCTCCGAAGCAATAATGAACAAAAGTGGTGAAATAGGGTCTCCTTCTTTGAGGCCACATGATGATTGAAAGAAACCAGTAATTTCCCCTTTAATGAGTAAGAAAAACCAGTTAACTCTAAGATTATTCAGATCAGCTGCATGAAACTCTCTGGGAATCCAAACTTAAAAAGCACCTCTTGTAAAAATCTCCAAGATACCATATCAAATGCCTTAATCGTGTCTAACTTGATGACCATGTTATGACCCTAAACCTTCTTATCCAAGGACCCAAAGAGCTTTTGAGCCAAAAGGATGCTAATTGCAATAGTTCTCTCCTTCAAAACCCTGACTGCTCCGGAAAAGCCAAATTAGGAAGAAGCATAGCTAGCCAATAAGACTAGATTTTAGAAAAAGTTTCAATGTGTTGACAAAGCGGGCCAACAATATTGTTTTAAAATTTGCAAAGGATTAATATCTTTCATTTTTTATGAATAAGACTAAAAGGGTTGTTGAAAGTGTACTCCGAGCTAAAGGAAGTTTCCCATACAAAAAATTTAAAGATAGATTGGAAAAGGTTAGAAGCAATAATATCCCAACAACATATACAAGATATTGTGAACCCATCCAAACTAGCTACGCTCTCCTTTTCAAGTTGGAAAACCATGTCCTACCACATCCTTAACCTTTTTCAGGGTGGGAGGCTTTTCTAACTCCCTTTGCTAGTCACGAGTAACAAGTGTAGGAATATATTCCAAAAGCTGATCCAAGCAATTGCCATCCATCCCCTTATCCAAAAGAAGCAAGTTAAAAAAGGATTCAAATCTCAGTTTTATGGAAATGAAGGGCAGGACTGCAAAAATGAGAAGAATTCAAAAATCTAGTTTAAACTTCATTTTCAAACCATGGTATCAACTTCACAAAGGCAAAAGTGGGAGCAGAACGATCAAACTAAAATTCCTTAAGTCGATTGTAATTCGGACTATGATATCAATTCTGAAGAATGAAAATATGATACCGCAGTCCGAGAGTGTATTTTGTGAAGGAATTGGGAGAATTTGCACTTTCTTGGCTAAAAGCTTGTAATATACTCCTAGATAGTAACCCAACTACATATAGTGAGTAATGCAGTTAGTAGAATTGATTAGAACCTTTCTTTTTTTTCACGTTTCTTAGTTAATTGAAATTTTTAGTTTTGTTGTGCTTAATTTGCTAGCCTAATCCTTTGCAAATTTAAATCATTCTTAGTTTAATTTAATGGGTTTACTCTTAGCTTTAATTTAATATAATAATTGTTGTTTTTCATTTACTATTACTTGTTTAGCCAGTATGTTTAGCCTTAGTGTTAATGTGTATTTTCTTGCGTTTAGGCATTGTTTATGTTTTCTTGCTTTCTAGCACAATCATGAGTTGCCAAATAGCTTGTGGATTGGGTTACGGAAATGTGATCTTTATCTATATAGGGTTAATCGTAGTTGGTAGTTCATTAAATGGAGAAAAATTAGATAATAATTGTTATTTTGGTAAATTAAGTGATTTGGGGTGGCCAACCTTTGATCTTAATTTGTGGGTTTAACACTAGATAAAGCAATTGTGTGTTAATCCTAGACCGAATAATTATTTGCTTAGGATGAATAGCAGTAGAGACAAGATGCCATTTGTTTTAGTTAGTTTGTAGAATTCCATGTTTTGTGTTTGAATTAAAATAAGCTACCGGGCCAAGTGGTTGGTTTATTTTTGGAAGTGAGCTTCTAGTTTGACCTACTACTTAGACAACTGATTAGAATAATACCCATGGTAAAAAAAAATTATTTTCCCAAGCTAGTCCACTTCTCTCTTATTATTAATACTTAGTTGCTTATTTGGTAATTGCTTTCTTAACTTGATTTTTAGTAGTAGTTATCATTTTAAATCTTTTGCTAGTCTAAATCGTACAATTATCCCAAAAGTCTAGTAGTTGTCATCAGCATTCCTTGTGGGACGATACCCCTAACCATTTCCTACTTATCTACCTTGTATACTTATGGGTGTGTAGATGGTGATGTAGTGTTTGACGGAGTTTTCTTTTATTGCTTGAGTGTTAGATATTTTGGTACCGTCTATTAGTTCGTATCAAGTTTTTGGCATCGTTGCCAGAAATTTGTTTACAGTAATATCAATATAATTTGGTTAGAGAACTAGATTGAAGCTCATTATTTTCTTGTATAGTTGTTTCAATTATTTGGAAACCCAGAAAGATTTTTCATTCTATAGTTAGGCTCCTATTTTTAAAAATCCAAAAGATTTTCATTGTGGTGAATATTTAGAAGATCTACTACCCTTGACTTTTCTAATTTTCTTGTTTGTGTGGTTGGTTAGTTCTTTTTATTGTTTTGCCAATTTTTCTATCTATTTCTCAAGAACATGCAAGGAATGAATTGAAATTATTCATGCCAAGGATATTATCATCCTCATGATTTTGGAATTGATGTTGTTGGCCCAACATGGTAACCTAAGAGAGAGGTGAATTCTGTTGGGTAAAACTAATTGCAACTTTTGAAAAATCTTCGTAAGATGGATGCAATGCAATTAATGATCAAAGCAATAAATGCACTAATACAAATAAATAAAGGATAAGGATTGAGATTTAGAAAGATCAAACCAAACTCACAAACTTTGCAAGCTTGGAGTACACTTTCACAACTTTGTGTCTATGCAATATTGGTGAGATAATAATCTCATGTACACCAAGTTGGATCACCCTTGGTCATACTAATTATCTTTAGTTGAGCCAAGAGTTTTACACACAACCCCACTTTTATACAACAATTATTTCTTCACTTTTTTACAATTGAAAATCACTCACTTTTACAATTGTTATTCTTACTGTCTAATACAACTCACTTAAAAGCCTATTTTCACTCTAATAGCTTTTTGTTAATGGTTATATTTAATGTATAAGTTGTTTTATATAAGTTCAGATTGGTTGGTATTTATAGGTACTATAAAAGAGCTTCCAACCACCTTCCAACGGCTAAGTAATAAATGCTAAAAAACTAGTCGTTATATGTTTGGACGTCCAAAGCCTTAAATGTGCATCCGATCAAGCGTCCGATCATTAAAACCAAGGAGCTCAAATTTACGTTCAGACGGTTGAGCTTGCTTCCATTCCTATGTCCGAAGCTGATAAGCTGCAAAGTGAGGTTCTCGAATAGTGCAATACGCCCGGTAGATTTAATGATTTGTAAGAAGTTGATTTTATTCGGACGATCGGGTGCGTCCGACATAAAATTGTCTCTTATACACGATGTTGAGTCTCCGTTGTTAACCCCTTAGAATCCATGCTCTTTGCCTAACCTTTGGACGATGTATTGCGTCCAAGATACTCCTGTTCGGACGAATTCCTTTGTATGGGAAACTTAGTTTTGTTCGGACGATGTTGAGCGTCCGATAAGTTTTCCATTTTTAACGATATGCAGCTTCCAAAGCCCTCGTTATGTCAAATACTGCAAAATTCCTGCACAAGTCATTTGCAAACAACTTAAACAAGTAATAGTAAATGAAAAACAACAATTATTATATTAAATTAAAGCTAAGAGTTGCGGATTGATTAATCATAAGCTACGAAATTAGCAAAATTAGGCTATCCGCAAATTAAGCATGGTTTCAAAAAGGGGAATGCATGTCTCTTATACACATCTATCATCAAAAGAAGATAAGAGAAAAACTTCCCTTGAGAAACTGCCCTCCTTAACCAAACTACCAAGTAACTATTGCAACCAAGAAAGAATGGAAATAAGGGGAAAACAAATATGATAGCTAAATATTTCAAGCAACCAAAGATAACAAATTGCAATCAAACAATTTCAAACATAAGCTAGGTCAACTAAAAACACAAAATCTAAGTTCTAGAATCTTAATCATTCTTCTTTTTTATCGCTAGTTGTGCATGCTTTCTAGTGGGCAAATCATCATCGGTAGCTTTATTATCGTGCCCGCTGGCTTCTTGAGTATTACGGTGCTACATAATATACTCAAATGTGTCATCAACATCTTCATCATCATTAGCGTTGGCTTGTGGTGCAGTAGAAACTTCAGGATATGGTGCTCCCGCTGGATCTTCTTGGTCGTCTTGCTCAGCAACTTCATTTTCTTCATCATTACTGTCAGAGGAGGATTCAAAAGTGTATTGTGACTGAATGTTTGCAAATTAAACTTGAGCAAAGGTAGACAAGCCCAACCTTAGAGCTTCTTGGAGAATCGTCTGCTTGCTTTCCAACCTTTTTAGTTTCCGAAGAGTTCTTGGCACTGAAACGAAGCCATTTGATTTCCCAAATTAGTGACACGGGTGCATAAGTGTGAAAGGGATGGTTCAAACAAGGATATTTTTGAAGGATGGGTTGGTGTACAGATGTGGAGGAAGAGGGTTGAGGAAGAGTGGGATGAAGAAGTGCTTGTCCAAAATTTGAAGCATGATCTTTTAACTTTTCAACTTCATATTCATATTTAGTAAGCCACTTGTGATTAAAAAAATGCAATCCTTTTCATTCAATATAAGCTTTATTAAAATATGGGAGAAGTTGTTTTTTGCCAGTGAAAGAAATGTCAAAATGATCAAAAACTTTTGTTAAAAATTTTCCAAACGGCATGTTCCTCCTAATATCAGTCAAGGACCATTCCCATAAGGAGTAAAACAAATATTCAAAGTCGAGTTTAATTCCTTAATAAACACAATAAAATAGATACAATTGCATTTTTCCTGGCTCAGTACGATGTCCATCTCTGTATGTAAAAGCAAGTTTGTAACAAATGTGTACAAGATATTGAGCTCATGACTTAGTAAAGTGGTTTTGGCTTCCAAGGCCTGTTTGAAATCAATGTGAAAAATTTGTTTGACTTCATCGATATCAACCGATCATCGAGTGTCAACAACAAGTCATTTATCCATGGAAAAAAGTATGAAATATCATTGAGATGAGTTATATCACATTCAAAAATTGAGTTAATAACATTGGAATTAATTTCTAAGTTAATGTGATTCACACGGGAAACCAAGGTTCAAACAATTGAACCTTTGTGAATATTTGCAGTGAATTGCAAAACCATACCATGATATACAGGTAGGTCAATATGGTTTAAGTTTTCCCATATTTGTTTTTCAAAAAAATCCTTAACTAAAGGTAAATCTAATTCATTGAACATGCTTTGAGAAACAGGATGTTTGACGATAATGGATTTACTGAGCAAGGATGTATACCATTCAGATGTCTTAGCATCAATGAATTTGGACAAAGTGGGATCGGGTGTGAATGAGGGATTTGTTGATGTTTTTCCTTGAACTGGAGCCTTCCCTTTTGATTTCTTTCCTCTGGTACTTATTGAAGAACCTCTATGTGATCTAACCATCTTGAATTAGAGGTAAAAGGATAATAGAGATTAAAAAATGAGGTGAAGAGATTTTAAGAAAATAGAAGAGAGGAGATGTTAATAAGGTAGAAATGGTGTTAAAATAAGATTGATGAAGAGATATGAAGATGATTTGCTAGATGAATTTAGAAGAAAAAGAAACGAAATGAAAGAATTGAGAAGTTTCCTCAATTTCACCAGAGTTAGGGTTCGGTGGAAAAGAAGTGTCCAAAAAAGGGGAAAATGAAAGATTTTAAGGTAGTAGACCAGTTGTTCGGATGTCCAAACAATTGGTATAGTTCTGAACATGCGTTCAATCTCAGATGAACAGACGGCCGAAATAATTGCTCAATCGTCCGAAAGAATGTCGGACGGTTGTGATTGTCCATTTGTTTTTCTAGAGAGTTTCTGGATGTAGATTGACAGTTCCAACGATTGAGAACGTTCGAAACTAGAAATTCAAATAGCAAATAGTTCAAATGGATATATTCGTCTGATATTACAGAGAGCTTAGGAAACATCTGTGTATTTCCGTCTGAAAAACACAAAAATTTACACAGTCTAAAAATTAGTGATACCCAAACTGTTTCTAAGATATTCAAAACGATCCAAAGGTAAAGCTTAAGTAAAAATGTCAGCCAAATGATTTTTACTGCAAACAAATTCAACACAAATTTTTTTTTTACAAACAAGATCTCTTATAAAATGATAATTGACATCAATATGTTTAGTTCTAGAATGCTGAATTAGATTTTTCATCAGATTAATTGCACTAGTATTGTCGCATCTAATGGACACACAATAAAAATAACTCCAAAATCTTTAAAGTATGTTTCATCCAAAGAAGTTGAGCACAACAATTTCTCGCAGCAATATACTCTGCTTCTGCCATAGACAATGAAATGAAACTTTGTTTCTTGCTAAACCAAGACACAAAGCATTTCCAAGTGACACATACCACTAGTACTTTTTCTATAAATTTTACAACCGGCAAAGTCAGCATCCGAGTAACTAATCAAATCAAAACTAGTGTTCTAGATTTATGATACCATAAGCCATAATTCAATGTCCTTTCAAGTATCTAAAAATTCTTTTGACAATAATTAAGTGTGATTCCTTAAGACAAGATTGAAATCTAGCACAATTACAAATGGCAAACATGATATCCGATCTACTAACCGTTAAATAAACAGATCTAGATGTGTATTGTCTAGCTGTCTCTTATACACATCTAGATGTGTTGTTAAGAGACAGCATCTAACTTTGGAAAGGGCACATTGGCATTCCAACTTGTTTGCGATCCTTCTTTTTGATGTGTTCGAGTAACTCCTTTGTATATTTGATTTGTATGATGAAGGTTCCCTTCTTTGTTTGGTGAATTTGAAGTCCGAGGAATAATTGTAATTCTCCCATAATAGTCCTTTCAAATTCCTTTTGCATCAAACATGCGAATTCCTTGCACAAGCTTTCATTAGTAGCTCCAAAAATGATATCATCAAAATAGAGTTGAACTGTTGGTCCCAAAGCAACCTAAGAGGGGGGTGGGAATTATGTTTTCTAAAAAACACTTTTAGAAATATTAATCTTATTAAGATTTTTCAATTAAAAATTGATATAATAGAATCAATGAAATAGTGAAGTAAGAAAGAGATGAAATTAAACATCCAAGACTTCCAAGCTAACAAACTTGAAGTATGAAAGTTTAGAATGCTTCACACACTTGGTGAGCCAATAATCTTTACAAAGTAGGGAAATTCTTGCTCAACCTAAAACTCTTTAGTTGAGCCAAGAATTTTACACGACAATCTAGACTTTCGTACAAGATTATTACTCCACTCAAACTCGAATTGCACTCTAAACTCCACACTAATACAATAAAGCACTATAGCCAATTTGTACTAAAATTGCTCTTTTCTAAAGCTTGTATTCAATGTATTAGATGATTTTTACAGAATATCAAAGCAGTTATTTATAGGAGCAATAAATGGAGGTTGCAACTACTTCCTATAAGAGAAGCCACAAATGCACAAAAATAGCCAAAGGGGTTTTGTTAGTCGGACGTCCGAGATAAGTAGGATGCGTCCAACACAGCGTCCGATCTCCATGCAGTTGGTGAAGAATTTCGTTCGGACGTCCATGCATGCATTCCTTCCATCGTTCGAATGGAGTTTCGGACGGTCATGTTCATCTGAAAGAGACTTTGTTCGGACAATTGTGTACGTCCGTTGGAGAAGCAGTAAGATCTTTGCTTTCTGCCTGTTGGTTCGATCGGTGGAATGCGTCCGAGAAGCTTGACATAGTTCAGACGGTGCAATGTGTCCGGACACCCTGTCTCCAGTAAAACAAGTAACAGACCTGCAAAACTTGTTTACAGAGTTAAGTGCTTATGTCATCATCAAAATAAGGTTTGGAAAACATCAATCTCCCCCTTTTTGATGATGACAAACATTCATGGAATAATTATGTAAAATCAATCAGATATGAGTAATGACCAATCATTTTGCAATATAAATTACTACTCCCCCTTTTGACATCATCAAACAACGCTCCCAATGAAAACATGCAAGATTTTCAACAGAAATAGCGTAAAAATTCATAAAAAGGATAAAGCCCAAATATTCAACAGGAGAAAACCCAAATATTCATAGGACTAGTTTAAAGTAATACATAAAATGGTAAATCTGAGAGCAATTCTAACTAAGCAAAGGAAAAAAATCAGAGAAATGCCAAAAACTAAAAAACAAATTATTAAAGGAACTAATTTAAGTCATTTTTCTTCTTTGAACGCTTTTCGATCTTTCGGCGTTTTGAAGGAGCATCATCATCAGTAGCCTCACTGTCTTCATCATCTTCAGTCCGACGTTGCATGATGAAATTGAACTTGTCGTTAACATCCTTATCGTCGCCTTCATCATCATTGCCAGCACCTTGATTATTTACGTCCTCTTCGTCGTTCTCACGAACATCCCCATCTTCAGCATTGTCATCACTGTCGGTAGAGGAGTCAAGTAGATATTGTGATTAAATGTTGGCAAATTGAACCAGAGCCGAAGCAGACATGCCTAATGTGAAACCCAGTAGATTTTAATAGCTTTGATCTTTGATTTTAACTGGTTTAAAATGTTTTTTCATATTATTTTTAGTCATAAAGTACTTCAACTTATTCTTTTTCAATTCTAGATGTGTATAAGAGACAGCGGTACCGGCGGGTAAACGGGTCAAAATTTGGATTAAGTGTAATTAGTGCATTGTGGTGTGTGAGTGTTGTTTGATGGCTGATTTATAATGTTATTTAGTAGCAAATTAAGAAAAAAAAAAGTTTTTGGGTCAAATAGTCAATTTGGAGACTATTTGGTCAATGGGGTACTATTTGGTCAACTTTGGAATTTCTTTTTAAGTCTTCTTCTTGTTTTCTTCTTCCTCATTTTTCTTCCAGCAGCAGCCGAACTCCTCCCCTCCATTTTCTCCCAAAAATTTTCTTGGATTTCAAGTAGGAATCACTTGGAAGGTAAAATTTTATGTATTTTAGCATTTATGGCTTATGGGCTTTATGATTTAAGCTTTAATTTCAAGTTTTGTAGGAATAAGAAATCACTTATTTATGGCTGAGAAAACCCTCTTTGCAGCCTTATAAGTTGTGATTTATGTATGTTATGGGTTGTTTTTAGTGTTTTGGAGGTTGGGAAGTGATTGGGGTTGATTTTTAACAACTTTCCATGGTTAGATTACAAATTTTAAGATTATGAGTTAGGGTTTTGTCTTCCATATGAGCCTAGAATGTTATGCTATGAATGCTTATGTTTATGCTTTTAATGATGTTTTAAGAGTGTTTTAAGGTTAGTTTGGATAGGAATTGAGACTTGAAACCAAGTGGAATGGATTTCCCTTCATTTTGTAAGTAAGCGGAAGTTTGGCGCAACTAGGATAATTTGGGTTAATTGGTTATGTTTGAAGGATCTTTGATGATATTTTGATGGTTTTAGGTGTTTTCCTTTGTTGTGGAATGCTATTGATATAGTCCCGGCTATTGCTCCGGTGAATCTTTCTATTTATGGATTTTGTTGGTTGGTTGAATATGTTGTTTTGAGTTAGGTTAACTGTAACCAAGGTCCCTTGAATACCTTGGAATTGGATTTTGTTGGTTGGTTGAATATTTTGTTTTGAGTTAGAGACAGATGAGTAGGACCTGAATACCTTGGAATTGGATTTTGTTGGTTGGTTGAATATTTTGTTTTGAGTTGGGTTGTAACCAAGGTCCCTTGAATACCTTGGAATTGGATTTTGTTGGTTGGTTGAATATTTTGTTTTGAGTTGGGTTGTAACCAAGGTCCCTTGAATACCTTGGAATTGGATTTTGTTGGCAGGGAGGATATAAGAGACAGGGGTCAAAGTTAATAACTTCTACATCTTTTCTAAGAGTCTCTTATATCTGTTTTAGGTACCACTCCACCTACCGCAGGCGATCGCGTTCTGTGATCTTTGTGCAATTTTTGCTTTAATAGGTGGGTAACATAGATTCTCTTCTACTTGTATTTTGTTTAACGATTTTTGAAATATGTTTGGATGGATTTTAAAATGTGTATGATGTTGGAACTGCACTTTTACCAAGTTTTGGAATTATTATATATGAAATCGGGACCAAGCTATCTTATGTTAATCTAATGATATGTTTGCAAACTCTTTTGATATGAAAGCATTTTATGACTGTTTTGGCTCATAGATGACCGTGGTATATAATTTTGGATGTGTTTGGAAATGTTTGATTTGATTGTACGGTTCTATAGTCATCCATGGGACGCCGTGGTGACTTCGTGAATGTTATGAACTCTCGATACGGGGTCTTGTGATGGGATAACTTGACCTCCCGGCCGACTAGTAGGTGTGGTAGATTACTAGATCCGGCTAGTACCGTAGGTCATACTTTTGAGCCTAAAAGATACTCATGCTATTTTTGAAATCTGTATTTGGCCTTGTTCGCTATGCTTTATTAAATTCCGGATTGAAACTATACTTACTATGTTTTGAAATGATTGGATCTTTTTGGCTATGTTTTGGACATGCCTGACGTTTAATTGGCATGAGACATTTTAGAAACTACTTATGATTATGGTTTATTGACATTTAAATGGCATGAGACATTTTAGAAATTTCTTTATGACTATGGCTTTTCATAAATGTTATTATCTTTATTTCTATTCCAAATCGGAAGTTCATCATTAGAAGGTTTTGGATTGATGAACTTTATTTTTGTTGTAGCATCTTTTATACTAAGAAGAAATTTTGTAATTCGTATTCTTGTGTAAAATGAAATATTTGGTTTTATAGTTAAGAAATGGCTTGATGGTTCTATTACATTGCGGTTAAGTTTGTTGCTCTGTTCGTTTGTGCCTTGCGCTTTGGTCCGGTGTACCATTAGCGCGGCGTGTTACGGTCCCGCTTTTTGGGGCGTGACATTTAGTGGTATCGAGCATAGGTTTGAATCCTAAGTCCAAGAATAGGTTTTCGATGAGTCACATCGAGGTTTAAATCGAAGTACCCGGCTTACCTTAAGAAGATGCTGTTTCAATAGCACATCTCAACGCCTTTGCCACATTCTTTGACCTGGAGTTATTGATTGACTTGTTTCGGGGTTTTGAGAGGTCCTTGCTTATGTAATCTTTGTTGTACCTCTTTTGTTGAATCTTGAAGAGTTATTCTTTGCTTCATGATTTCGTCTTTGATTCTTATCAGCTAGTATGCCGCCTAGGACGCGTTCTGGTTCTAGAGGTCGCGGTAGAGGCTCGGCACAGCAGGACCCCCAGCCTGGGAGCGTTCGGCTGGTGGGGATCCGCTGCAGGAGATCCCTGTAGCCGAGTCAGCTTCAGAGAGTGTTACTAGGCCTGCAGTCTACCCTAGGGACGAGGCAGGGCCGTCAGCACCTCCTCCTCCGACTGGACCGCCAGTGGTTGATTATGGCGCCATTGCGGCGGTTGTGGCACAGGTTATTCGACAGTTGGGCGCTGAGCGACCTCCCGTTGCTCCACCACCTCCACCACCGCGTACCGACATTCCATCCCTGTTTCAGACGCTCAAGAAGGCCGGGCTACCTACGTTTGATGGGGCTGACTGCTTAAGCCTCGGAGTCATGGATGGGCGAGATAGAGAGGGATTTTGAGTTATTTCAGATTCTGTGGAGTCACGGACATCTTTGGCTATTCCTTTCTTGGCTTGCTGAGGCGGCCAAGTGGTGGCAGACCGTTGAGGCTACGTTGCCCACACCGAGACAGCCTGTGACTTGGGAGATATTCTGGGAGCAGTTTCTAGCTCATTATTTTCCCCCGTCCATCAGAGCTCAGAAGATGGACGGTCATGTGAGTTCCCGGATGCCAACAAAATCCAATTCCAAGGTATTCAAGGGACCAGTTACAACCTAGCTCCGATAACACTCCCCAGTGTATGCGAGCACGGCCATTTGATCGAGATTGTCCTAAGGTCGCACCAAATCGAGGCGGTACTAGTGGAGTGCAGGTGGTCCGCCTGAGGACAAGAGGCGGAGGACTCAGGCGAGGGTGCATGCGTTGAGTCAGCATCAGGCCGATCAGACCGATTCAGTAGTTGCAGGCACGATCTTAGTGAATTCCATACCTGCTTATGCTTTATTTGATTCTGGTGCATCACATTCATTTGTAGCTAGATGTTTTCTTAGATGTCTGTCCGATAAACCTAGATGGTTAGAGGATCCTTATAGAGTGGAGCAATCATCGGAAGGTTGTCGGTTAGAGTTATGTGATAGGAAGTTTGAGGCTGCCTTATTCAGTTACCGATAACCGACTAAAGCATGAGCAGGGTATGGATTGGTTGGCGGCTAATGGTGCGACGATTAATTGTAAAGAGAGGCCTGATGCCTGTTTCATACACATGCTGGTTTAGATACGGTGATTTTTCGTGGGAATGAAAAGAAGCCCAAGAGTAGGATTCCGATTATATCAAAGAAGTGAAGGCGTTTAAGGCCTTAGATAGGGGCTCTACTATATCAGAGTCTATCACATAAGCCAAATAGCTCTCACAACCCCTATCTAAGGCCTGTCTCTTATACACATCTAGATGTGTATAAGAGACAGGTCTTATCTTGTCGATCCAAGATCTTCTCCGGAACCTCCTCGTATGTCAATTCATTCCCAAGTGTTTCACCTTGGGAGCACCGGTAGATGTGTATAAGAGACAGGGTTGATGGTTCTCAGCAGTCCCCTTGACTACCGTGAGCTTAATAGGTAATGTGGACCGATACCCTTTGCCACGGATTGATGACTTGTTTGATCAGCTTAAGGGTGCGAGGTACTTCTCTAAGATTGATTTGCGGTCCGGATATTATCAATTGAGGGTGAAGGAAGAGGATGTACCTAAGACCGCTTTTCGGACTCGCTATGGCCACTACGAGTTTTTGGTTATGCCTTTTGGTTTAACTAACGCCCCTGCAGCCTTTATGGAGTTGATGAATAGGGTGTTCAAGGACTATCTTGATGTATGTGTAGTGGTCTTCATCGATGATATCTTGGTTTATTCTCCGAGCGAGGAGGCTCATGCTGAGCATTTACGAGCAGTTTTGAGCTTGTTGAGGAAAGAGCAAAGAGTATGGTAAGCTTAGCAAATGCGAGTTTTGGCTTGAGTGTTGGAGGATTTGTGGTTTATAGTGATGCTTCTCAGAGTGGTTTGGGTTGTGTTTTGATGCAAGGAGATAAGGTGATAGCTTATGCATCGAGGCAACTTAAGCCGTACGAGCAGAATTATCCTACTCATGATCTGGAGTTAGCTGCGATAGTGTTTGCTCTCAAGATTTGGAGGCATTACCTATATGGAGAGCAGTGTGAAGTGTTCACCAATCATCAAAGTCAACTCCAAGTACCTTTTCACTCAAAAAGAGCTTAATATGAGGCAAAGGCGTTGGCTTGAGCTATTGAAGGACTATGACCTGACTATTAGCTATCATCCCTGGTAAAGCTCATAAGGTTGCCGATGCTTTGAGTCGTAAGCTCTATGGCACAAGCTGGCTCTTTGATTTGTCAATTGAGGCTTTAAATTTGGAGGTTGTCAGCTCTAAGACCCTTTCGGAAATGATACATACGCTGCTGCTCCTGTCTCTTATACACATCTTGATCTGTATAAGGTGTCCCAGTTAGCCATCTTGAGCTACGGAAAGTAATGTTGAAAGTACAGAATGGTGAGACCTCAGAGTTTCAGGTTAGAGCAGATGGTAGCTTGTGGCACAACTTTGAGTCTTAGTACTGCTTATCATCCTCAGACAGATGGCCAATCTGAGCGTACTATTCAGACATTAGAGGATATGTTGAGAGCTTGTGCCATAGACTTCCAGGGAAGCTGGGATGAGCATGTGATGCTTATGGAATTCTCGTGTCATTGTCTATAATAACAGCTATCACAGCAGCATCGGTATGGCACCATTTGAGGCTTTGTACGGTCGTAAGTGTAGATCACCTTTACATTGGGATGAAGTTGGTGAAAGATCCTTGGAGGGCCCAGATTTGATTCAGACAATGATTGATAAAATTGCTATTGTTCGCCAGAATATGAAAGCGGCTCAAGATCGTCAGAAGAGCTGGGCGGATCGCAAGAGAAAGCCAATGGAGTTTGCGATTGGGGATAAAGTGTCTGTGAAAGTATCGCCGACTAAAGGGGTAGCTAGGTTTGGGAAAGGTGGAAAGTTGAGTCCACGCTATATAGGCCCCTATGAGGTGTTGAACAAGGTTGGTGATTTGGCATACCAATTGGCTTTGCCTCCGGAGTTGTCTAGAATTCATAATACCTTCCATGTATCCTCTAATGTCTGATATCTCTGATCCCTCTCATGTGTTGAGCCAAGAACATTTAATAGATCGGGAGGGCACGACATACGAGGAGGTTCCGGAGAGGAATCTTGGATCGACAAGATAAGACATATGAGGAATAAAGTTATTCCCTACTGCATCAGGTTTTACGAACTCTAATCATTCTGAGCGAGAAGCTACCTTTTCTAAAAGTCTGACTAAAGAGCTGGAGAATTAGAATTTAGCTGTACAACATTTGTATTTACGGTGTAATTCACGTGGGGTGAGCATAACTAGCTCAGTGGATTTCAAGTAGGAATCACTTGGAAGGTAAAATTTTATGTATTTTAGCATTTATGGCTTATGGGCTTTATGATTTAAGCTTTAATTTCAAGTTTTGTAGGATTATTTATGGCTGAGAAAACCCTCTTTGCAGCCTTATAAGTTGTGATTTATGTATGTTATGGGTTGTTTTTAGTGTTTTGGAGGTTGGGAAGTGATTGGGGTTGATTTTTAACAACTTTCCATGGTTAGATTACAAATTTTAAGATTATGAGTTAGGGTTTTGTCTTCCATATGAGCCTAGAATGTTATGCTATGAATGCTTATGTTTATGCTTTTAATGATGTTTTAAGAGTGTTTTAAGGTTAGTTTGGATAGGAATTGAGATAAGAATAGTTAGTGGAATGGATTTCTTCATTTTGTAAGTAAAGGCGGAAGTTTGGCGCAACTAGGATAATTTGGGTTAATTGGTTATGTTTGAAGGATCTTTGATGATATTTTGATGGTTTTAGGTGTTTTCCTTTGTTGTGGAATGCTATTGATATAGTCCCGGCTATTGCTCCGGTGAATCTTTCTATTTATGGATTTTGTTGGTTGGTTGAATATGTTGTTTTGAGTTAGGTTGTAACCAAGGTCCCTTGAATACCTTGGAATTGGATTTTGTTGGTTGGTTGAATATTTTGTTTTGAGTTAGTTGTAACCAAGGTCCCTTGAATACCTTGGAATTGGATTTTGTTGGTTGGTTGAATATGTTGTTTTGAGTTGGGTTGTAACCAAGGTCCCTTGAATACCTTGGAATTGGATTTTGTTGGTTGGTTGAATATGTTGTTTTGAGTTGGGTTGTAACCAAGGTCCCTTGAATACCTTGGAATTGGATTTTGTTGGCAGGGAGGATAACCTACTTATACAGAGATAGGTAAAACTTCAGCACTAGCTCTCCATACAGGCTGTCTCTTATAACATCTAGATGTGTATAAGAGACAGACATCATACACATTTTATAAATCCATCCAAACATATTTCAAAAATCGTTAAACAAAATTTAACTGCACTTTTACCAAGTTTTGGAATTATTATATATGAAATCGGGACCAAGCTATCTTATGTTAATCTAATGATATGTTTGCAAACTCTTTTGATATGAAAGCATTTTATGACTGTTTTGGCTCATCATAGATGACCGTGGTATATAATTTTGGATGTGTTTGGAAATGTTTGATTTGGGGTGCACCGGTTCTATAGTCATCCATGGGACGCCGTGGTGACACAGGGAACCATTGTCTCCAAAAAAGAAGGAATGTAACTCATACTGTCTCTTATACACATCTAGATGTGTATAAGAGACAGCACGTGACTTATAATTTTTCAGATTAGGTGCTCGTTTTGGATTCCCCATCACGTTAGCAACTTGTAGATTTTCTCCGCTCCATATTACTGGTAGGACTCATGGATAATCTTCCAAGCTTCTCTTTGTTTGGAGAGGGTAGTGTATAAGATAGGTTTTGGATTATGGAACTTTATTTTTGTTGTAGCATCTTTTATACTAAGAAGAAATTTTGTAATTCGTATTCTTGTGTAAAATGAAATATTTGGTTTTATAGTTAAGAAATGGCTTGATGGTTCTATTACATTGCGGTTAAGTTTGTTGCTACTGTTCATCTTTCTCTGGAACTTACTTGTGTGCTCAAGAGTGAAAAGGCCTCAATTCTATTTTTGAGGGTTCAGAGAAAGTTGGATGAGGATCATGGAATGGTAGAGGTGTTAGAGGAGGAAACATAATGTGGAATTGCCAAACCAAAGATAGCGGCCTGGGATTTTGAACGTTCAATATCAAAAGTTGCCTTAGTTAACCATTGATTGTTAAAAAAATGGAGGCCTTTTCGTTCAATATAAGATTTGTTGAAATAAGGGGGAAATTGTTTGTTGCCGCTGAAAGGGACATCAAGTAAATCAAAAACTTTGGTAAGAAATTTTCCAAAAGGAATGTTTCTTCGAGTATCAGTAAGAAAGAGTTCCCACAGGGAGCAGAAGAGATACCCAAAGTCAAGAGGAATGCCCTTGAAAACACAAAAATAAGTAAAGCTGCATTTTTCGGGCTCAGGCGATGCCCATCGGTTGGAAACAGAAATTCGACAAGAGTGTACGAATGTTTAGTTCAGAGTTAGCATAAGTAGTTTTGGCTTCCGATGCCTGTTTGAAATTGATGTTAAAAATAGCTCTGACCATATCAATGTCAAATCGAGTATCAATAGTGGGCCATTTATCTAAAGAAAAGAAATAAGAGAAATCATTCGGATTTGAGACTTCACATTCAAAAATAGTGTTGATGATGTTGGAGGAAATCTCAAGATTGGTGCTGTTTACACGAGAATTA
This sequence comes from Cinchona pubescens, assembly GCA_025175665.1. Classification (NCBI taxonomy): domain Eukaryota; kingdom Viridiplantae; phylum Streptophyta; class Magnoliopsida; order Gentianales; family Rubiaceae; genus Cinchona; species Cinchona pubescens. The sequence continues at coordinate 35,691 of JANKKI010000319.1, read as the reverse complement.
ATATGCGAACATTGGGGCCTTTCCGAAGATTGGCTGTGAATTGAAGCACCATATCACGATATACGGGTAAATCAATATGCACTAGGTGACCCCAATTTTATTTTTCAAAGCATGATTTGACAATGGAAAAATTATATTCATCAAAAAGACTCTGAGAAGTAGGGACGTTGAACGATTATAGATTTGATCAGAAGAGATGTATACCGCTCAGATGTCTTGGCATCGATGAATTTTGGTAAGGTTGGATTTGAGGAGACTTGAGGATTAACAGACGATTCCTCACGTCCGGAGCTTTCCTCTTTATTTTACGTCCATTCATTGCTGTAGAAGAACCTCCACGGGATAAACCATTGTGAATGAAAGAAAGAAAGAGGAGAAAAAATGTAATTTTTTTGAAAGGTTAGTGGGAATTTGATGAAATGAGATGGTAGATGGGTGGAATTAGGTATAATAATGGTGATGAATACTTTGGAAATGACAATTTTCCAAACAATTTGTGGAGAGAAGAAAAAAATTTGGAGGAGATTTTTGAAAATTTTGCTAGAGAGGGTTTCGGGGGTTAGGGTGAGTCCGAAATGGTTTTTTTCGGACTAGGGAGAGTGTTCGAAATATAGTGTTGTTCGGACGAGCGAGTGCATCCGAACGAAGAGATTATGCCAAATTGATCTGCAAAATCCCCAAACATTTTTTGAGAGATTCAAAGCGATCTAGAGCCAAGGGTTTTGTAAAAATATCAGCCAGTTGATCTGAAGTAGGCACCAAATCAACACGAATTTCCTTTTTACAAACAAGATCTCTAATAAAATGATGCTTAACATCAATGTGTTTGGTTCTAGAGTGCATAACAAGATTTTTTGTGAGATTAATTGCACTAGTGTTGTCATACTTTATAGGCACACAATCAAAAACAACACCAAAATCTTTGAGAGTATGTATCATCCAAAGAAGTTGAGCACAACAGTTTCCAGCAGCAATGTATTTGGCTTCAGCCGTAGTATGAGAAATAGAATTTTGTTGTTCGCTAAACAAAGACACAAGCCAATTTCCCAGGAAATGACACATACCACTGGTACTATCTGTCTCTTTGACCAAATAGCAATAGCAATGTAGATGTGTATAAGAGACAGGTGTGAGAATTTTGGTTACCTCAAACCAAAATTCATTGTACCCTTCAAATATCTAAAAATTCTTTTTACAGCTATCAAGTGCGATTCTTTGGGGCAAGATTGAAATCTAGCACATAAACTAACAGCAAACATAATATCTGGTCTACTGGCTGTTAAGTAAAGTAGGCTTCCGATCATACCTCTATAGTATTTTTCATCAACACCATTACCTCTTTCGTCTTTATCAAGTTTGGTTGAAGTGCACATAGGCGTACCAACTTTTTTGCAATCTTCCATTCCAAATCATTTGAGTAGCTACTTTGTATACTTGATTTGTGTAATAAATGTTCCTTCCTTTGTTTGGTGAACTTATAGTTCGAGAAAAAATTGTAACTTGCCCATCATGCTCATCTCAAACTCTTTTTGCATTAAATGTGAAAAGTCCTTGCACAAACTTTCATCAGTTGCTCCAAAAATAATATCATCAGAACATAAATTTGAATAATTAACAAACCATTTAAATCTATTTTTGTAAAAAGAGTGGTGTCAACTACACCTCTTTTAAATCCATTTTCAATCAAGAAACCACTTAATCTTTCATACCAAGCTCTTGGAGCTTGTTTCAAACCATATAAAGCTTTAGAGAGTTTGAAAACATGATATGGAAGATTTTTATTTTCAGAAGTCCGAGGTTGTTCAACGAAAAGCCATTGATCGATAAAACCAATTTAACTAAAAGGTTGACATCCATTTGAAATAATTTGAAATCACTGAAACATGCAAATGCAAGAAACATGCGAATGGATTCTAATCTAGCCACGGGTGCAAAGGTTTCATCAAAGTCAATACCTTCTTCTTGAGCATAACCTTTTGCAACAAGTCTAGCTTTGTTTCTTATGATTTCACCTTTGTCATTTAATTTGTTTCTAACGACCCATTTTGTTGTGTTACTAATGAGAAGATGGTATTTCAACCAAGGTCCATTCATTATTTTTCTCAAATTAACTAAGTTCATCTTGCATGGCATTAACCCAAGATTCATCATTCAAATCAACATCTACATGTTTAGGTTCAACGTGAGAAAGTAATGCACAATTACTATTCAAAAGTTTATGAGAACGAGTAGTTACCCCATCGGATAGATCACCTATGATTAAATCTTGAGAGTGACTAGAGACGAATCTCTAAGATTTCGAAAGATCTTTCAGAGTATCCTCGTTCTTTTCATTTTCATCATCTATTTGATGGTCGTTGACATCATTGCTTGATGTGATCTCTTGATGATCTTCATGAATAGTTAGCTTTTTTTAGCTCTTTTAGAATACTTACATCTTTATCTTCGCACAAATTCTTTAAGATAGCATCATTAGCTTTATCAAATGTATCGTGCACAACTTCTTCAATCAAGAGCGTTCTTCTATTGTAAACTAGGTATGCTTTCTTGTCACTAGAATATCCTAGAAAAATTCCTTCATCCTTTTTTTTGTCAAAAGTTTTACCAAGGTTTTCTTTGATTTTTAAAATAAAACATTTGCAACCAAAAACACAGAAATAGCTCACAACAAGTTGCTGTACAAAAATGAGTTCATAAGGAGTTTTGTTTAAAAAAGTATCTTAATAAAACTCGATTCATGACATAACAAGCCATGTTAACACACTCCAAAACCTCCTCTCTGCCTCGGACGCTAATAATCGCCCGAACGCAGTTGTGTATAAGAGACAGATTTTTCCTTGTCAACAACACCAGGAAAATGGGACTCTAACAACTGAAAATTCATGAAAAATACCGTTATAATCACAAAATTCGGAAAACCTCCAAATTTAAATTCAAGCACCATTGTCACTTCTTAAACGAATGATCTTTAAATTCAATAAATTTTGAATTTTGGAAAATAATTTTACAAATTTTTCAAAAGCCTCATTTTTGTGAACTAGAAATAATACCCAAGTGTACCTAGAATAGTCATCTACAATAACAAAGGCATATTTGCAACCACCGAAAAGACTAGCATGTTGAATAGGTCCAAATAAGTTTAAATGCAACAATTCTAAAGGTTTATGAGTGGACACAAAATTCATTGGTTTAAAAGAAACTTTGACTTGTTTACCAAATTGGCATGCATCGCAAATTTTATTTTTCAAAAATTTAAGTTTTGGCAAACCTCTTACCAATTCCTTCTTACCAAGTTTTTCAATCAAATCCATGTTAAAATGACAAAGTCTTCTATGCCAAAGCCAATGATCATCTATGGAAGTGGTAAGACATTTTACATTGCTATTGCTAATTTTATCAAGATGAATCACATAAACATCATTGTGCCTAGTGCCCTTGAATAAAACAACATTATTTTTATGAAGGATAAGACATTCATGCTTAGTAAAAAATACATATAAATTTTTATCACAAAGTTGACTTACACTTAATAAATTATAGTTCAAATTATCAACAAGAAGCACATTTTTAATCAAGGTTTCACCATTTTTACCTACATCACCAATGCCGCGATTGATTTTGCTTTATTGATATCTCCAAGTGTGACTTTTCCACTATTTTTGGATATGAGATTTGTGAAGAGAGAAACATCACCCATCATGTGCGTTGAACATCCACTATCTATGAACCACTTAGCATTGTTGATGATGTTAAGTACCAACACAATAAATCAATTTATAACTTTTGGTACCCACATTTTCTTGGGTCCATTTGAGTTAGTGAAATTACTATCAATCCATGCGACTTTCATTCCAAGTTTTCATTCTTCTTGACATAACACATATTCTTAACATGTCCATGTTGTTGGCAGTATCTACAAATAGTATTTTTATTTCCATATAAAGATGATTTCGATTTTACAGAACATAAGTCATCCCTTCAAAACATGATAATGTTTTTGTTGATTAATGATTTCTATTTCTTTTCAAATCAACATATTTTCTTTGTTCTAGTCAAGAGAACATCCAAATCATCTAATCTTTTCTTCAAAGAGGCTTGTTCTTCCTTGATGAACCTTTGATCTCACACGCATTCTTTTCTTCAAGTCACAATTTTCTTGTGATAGCCTATTATTTTCATTCACAAGTTTAGAGTTAGCATTCAATAGAGCATTTGATTTCTATAAGAGACACTATTCGAGTATTTCAGCATTATTTTGAGATGGTTTAAGCATATCATGCAATTTCAAAATGAAAGCTTCAAGGTCACTTTCATCATTTTCATCATTAAAGTCATAGTTAGAATTTACCTCATCATCTCCAATGGCCATAAAGGTCATTTGTGCCGACTCCATTTCTTCTTCGACTTCTCCTTCGCAGTTGCAATCATCCCATGTGATTTGAAAGTTATTGAAGAGACAGGTGAAAATCTTCCTTCTTTCTTTTTACAAATGAAGAGGTCTTGTGATTAAGAAATTGCTATGTTACATGTTGCAAAAGGTTATGCTTTTGCTTCTTCATTGGAAGCCTTGTCTTTCCTTTGAAATTATTTGAATTTGTAGCTCCACCTCTTCTCATTGTTCGTTTGTTGATATCTGTAATGTTTAAGAAATCCTTTGGTGATGAGTGCAAGATCTCCTTCATCAAGATCTTCATCTTCTAGATTGATGGAGCTATTTTCATCCTCTTCTTGAGAGGTCTTTAGAGCAATGCTCCTTCTTGGCTTTACTTCTTCATCATCCACCACTTTGGCCTTCAACTTCAATTCAAAAGATGTAAGAGAATTGATTAGCGATTCAATAGGCATTGAATTTAAATTCTTGGCTTCCTCTATAGCAATTCCAAAAGTATACCTCAAGTCATTTGGATACATTTAGGATTTTTTATCACGTGGATGAAGTCTGTCTCTTATACACATAAGATGTGTATAAGAGACAGGAATATAGAGTTCCCATGTTTACATTGAAGAATGATTTCATGTGGTTATTTACAATGAAGATGTGTATTGAAGATCAATTGCATTACAGACACTAGCACAGCATCATAAAGTTATAGAGATTGCATCTTCAAAGATGAAGCCTTCTAAATTTTGCATTTAACGTTTTCCAAGTTTGCCTTGTACTTGTGGAGATGTGTATCAAGACATTCTTTTCAATGAATCATGGTTGTGTGAAGAAGACGATAGAGCTTCAAAAGGACCTCCATTGAAAACATACCACAAGTCAATGTCAATAGATTGCAAAAATATTTTCATTCTATCTCTCCAACTAATAACATTTGCCCCATTAAACATAGTAGGCCTAGTAACGGATTGACCCTCAAAAAATAAAGTATTGTTGATTGCCATAATAGACATTTTCTCATAAGCAATTTAAGCATTAAAATGAGACCAAGGTCTGATACCAATTGTTGGTCCCAAAGCAACCTAAGAGAGGGGTGAATTAGGTTTCTGGTAAATCTTAAGAAATATTAATCTTATTGAAGATTTTTTAATTAAATGCCATTTCTGTAATAGAATACACATCTAGAAAGAAGTAAGAAAGAGAGGAAATTAAACACCAATACTTCCAAGCTAACAAGCTTGAAGTATCAAATCACTGTCTCTTATACACATCTAGATGTGTATAAGAGACAGCAATAGTAGGAAATTCTAGCTCAAACTAAAACTCTTTAGTTGAGCCAAGAATTTTTACTCACAACCACACTTTCGTACAAGATTATTACTCCACTCATAAATTGAATTGCAATCTAAACTGTACACTAATATAATAAAGCACTATAGCCAATTTGTACTAAAATTGCTCTTTTCTAAGGCTTGTATTCAATGTATTAGATGATTTTTACAGAATATCAAAGCAGTTATTTATAGGAGCAATAAATGGTGGTTGCAACTACTTCCTAACGGCTAAATAATAAATGCACAAACACGTTGGGGTTTTGACATCCGAGATAAGTAGGATGCGTCCAACACAGCTCGATCTCCATGCTTGGTGAAGAACTTTCGGACGTCCAAAAACTGCGTTCGTTCCATTGTCCGAATGGAGTTTTGGATGGCGATCATGTTTGTCCGAAAGAGGCTTTGTTTGGACAGTTGTGTTCGTCCGTTGGAAAAGCAGTAAGATCCTTGCTTTCTGCCTGTTGGTTCGAACGGTGGAATGAGTACAACCTGTCTCCACGAAAACAAGTAACAGACCTGCAAAACTTGTTTACAGAGTTAAGTGCTTATGTCATCATCAAAATAAGGTTTGGAAAACATCATGAACAACCAACAAATCATTAAGACAAGTTTTGGTGAAAAGAGTAGTATAAACAATACCCCTTTTAAAACCATTTTCAATCAAAAAACCATTTAATCTTTCATACCATGCTCTGGGAGCTTGTTTTAAACCATACAAAGCCTTGATAGTTTAAAAACAATATTTGAAAAATCTTTATTTTCAAAATTCGGGAATTGTTCAACAAAGACTTCTTGATCAATAAAACCATTTAAAAAAGAACTTTTCACATCCATTTGATATAATTTGAAATTCTTAAAACATGCATAAGCAAGAAATGTACTTGGTATGGATTCTAAATGAGCAACAGGTGCAAAGGTCTCATTAAAATCAATCCCTTCTTCTTGATCATAACCTTTCGCCACTAATCTAGCTTTATTTCTAACTATCTCACCTTTATCATTTAGCTTATTTCTAAAAACTGACTTTGTTCCTATAACTGGATGATTTGGGGGTCTATCAACTAATCTCCAAACATTGTTTTTATCGAATTGACTAACCTCTTCTTTCATGGCAAGAATCTAAGATTCATCTTGTAAAGCATCATCCACACATTTAGGTTCAATGTGAGAAAGTAAAGCACAATTATTATTAAGAAGACTATGCTCTCGAGTAGTCTTCTATAAGAGACAGATCTCTTATACAAGAGGATGAAAAGGAGACAGATTGAATGATTTCTGAAGATAGATTCTTTCTCTTGAAGACTCATCAAGAGACAATACTCACCATGAATACAATCAATTCAAAGAATCTTGAATTTCAGCAAAGTGATCCTTTGAGCTAAATCTATTGAATGTGTTGTACACTGCATCTTCATCATCAAAGAGATCTTTGAAATAACATCATTAGTTTCATCAAATGTAACATATACAATTTCTTCAATCACAAGAGTTCTTCATTTGTATACTCGGTATGCTTTCTTGTCCCTAGAATATCCTAAGAAAATTCCTTCATCAGACTTCTTGTCAAACTTTCCAGGATTTTCTTTAATTTTTAAAATAAATCATTTACATCCAAAATCTTTGAAATAACTCACAACGGGTTTTTTTGCAAAACAAGAGTTCATAAGATGTTTTGTTTAAAATAGGCCTCAAAAAAACTTGATTCATCGTGTTTACGGCTTCGGTCCAAAAATAAAACAAATCATGAATTTAATCATGGCTCTAGAGGCCTCTTGAAGAGTTGTATTTTTCCTTTCAACAACACCATTTTGTTGAGGCACTCTAACAACCAAAAACTCACACGAAATACTATGTGATCATAAAACTCAAGAAAAAACAAGGAATTTAAATTCGCCCATTATTACTTTTCATACGAATAATTTGAAAATTTGACAAAATGTATTTTGGAAAACAATTTTACGAAATTTTCAAAGGCTTCATTTTTGTGAACTAGAAATAGTACCCAAATATGCCTAAAATAGTCATCCACAATCACAAAGCATATTTGATACCACTAGACTAATATGTTGAGTTGGACCAAACAAGTCCATATGCAATAATTCCAAAGGTTTAGAAGTAGAGACACAATTTTTTGGTTTAAAAGAAACGTTAAGTTGTTTACCAAAGTGGCATGCATAACAAATTTTTGTTTTTCAAAAACTTCAATTTTGGCAAACCTCTTACCAAATCTTTCTTAGCAACATTATCAACAAAATTCATGTTGAAATGATAAAGCCTTCTATGCCAAAGCCAAGGATCATCTTTGGAAGCGGTTAAACACTTTATATTACCACTACCAATATTATGAAGATAAATCACATAAACTTTATTATGTCTTCTTCCTTCGCGAACAAAACAACAAAGTTCTTATCAAGAATTAAACATTCATGCTTAGTAAAGAACACATACAAATTTCTATCACATAGTTGACTCACACTTAAAAGATTATAATTCAAATTGTCAACTAAAAGCACATTTTTAATCAATGTCTCACCATTTTTATTTACATCACCAATGCCAATAGATTTTGCTTTCATGTTATCTCCAAAGGTCACCTTACCACTGTTTTTGGACTTGAGATTGGTGACGAGAGATGCATCACCGTTCATGTCTCTTGATACACATCTATCACTATATACTACTTAGCATTTTAAGTGACAGCTTCTACCTACACAAAGAATTAAGAGATAACTTTTAGTACCCACATTTTCTTGGGTCCATAAGAGTTAGTATATTGATTCAAAATCCACATAGATTCCATTCCCAATTTTTCATTTCTTTTGACATGACACTTATTTTGCACATGTTCATGTTGTTGACAATAATTGCAAATAATACTTTTATTTCCATACTTTAAAGAAGATTTTAATTTTACAAAACATAAACTATTTCTTCTAAATGTGACAAACTTCTTGTTGATCAACATATTTCTATTTTCTTTTTTATATCAACAACTTTTTCCTTTTTTATGCAAGAGTAGATCGGATCATCCAATCTTTTCTTCAAGGAGGTTGTTCTTCCTTGATCTTTGTTTTGACATGCATCCTTTTCTTCAGATCTTCATTTTCTTGTGATAATATTATTTTCATTCACAAGTTTGGAGTTAGCATTCAACAAGGCATTTTTTTTAAACTAACTCCTTATTTTTAGAATATGATTCCTTTAAGCTATCACGCAATTTTATAATAATGGCTTCAAGATCACCATTATCGTCATTTGAATCATAAGTAGTTATTACGTTATCATTTCCAATAGCCATATACACCATTTGATGCTATTTCCATTTCTATCAAGGCTTTGTATGGTTCAGAAACAAGCAATCAAATACCATGTTATTTGAAAATTGTTGAAGCGGGGTTTTCTTCCAGATTCTTTTATCTCCTTGGAAGGGCACTCATTTGCAAAGTGCCTGGGTTGACCACATTCAGAGCATTTTTCATTTTGCTTCTAAATTCTAGCTTGGTCTTCCCTTTGAAGTTATTGGAGTTGATTGCTCCTCCTTTCCTCATCCTCCTTTTGTTGATATTGTGTTTGAGAAATGTTTTGGATTACGTTCATCTAGATTTTTATTCTCTAAATTGATGGAGCCACATTTGTCTTCTTCTTGAGAAGTCTTCAAGACAATGCTTCTTTGGTCTTGCTTCTTCATCATCGACAACTTTAGCCTTAGTTTTCAATTCATAAGATGTAAGAGAAGTTAATCAAGGATTCAATGGGCATGGAATTTAAATTCTTTGCCTCCTCTATTGCAATAGATTTGGCTTCCCATTCTTTGGATAAAGCATTAAAATCTTTCTATTTTTTTCACCCTAAGAATATTCCTTGTCCGATGCTTCAAGATCCTTAATGATATCATTGAATCTACAATACTATCTTCTCAACATTTCCATGTGGTTCCATCTTCAAGGACTCAAACTTGGGAACAAGCAAGGATTTCTTTTGTTCTCTCACATCATCACTACCCTCATGAATTTATTTCAATTTATCCCAAATATCCTTAGCTGAAACACAACCTTTGACATGAGTAGATTCATTAGCATCCAAGGCATTGTACAACACATTCATGGCTTTAGCATTCAAAGTCAAATTTGCTTTATCTTGTGGGGTAACTTCATCCCTTGTTTTTTCTCTTCTTCTATTGGAGTGTTCATCAATAATAGTAGTTTTGAAAGGACCTTCATTGACAACATGCCACAAATCAATATCAATAGATTGGAAAATATTCCATTCTTTCTTTCCAACTACCCATTAAACATAGGTGGTATAGTAATAGATTGACCTTCAAGAAATAAAGCATTATTTGTTTCCATGAAGATCTTTACTCAAATGCAATTTAAGTAAAAGAAAAAGACCAAACTCTGATATCAATTGTTGGTACAAAAGGCAACCTAACAGGGGGCAAATTAGGTTATTTAAAACTAATTGTAACTTTTGAAAAATCAAGTAAGATGGACGCAATGTAATTAATGATCAAAGCAATAAATGCACTAGTAGAAATAAATAAAAGACAAGTATTGAGATTTAGAAGAAACAAACCAAACCCCAAAGCTTTGCAAGCTTCAAGTACACTTTCATAACTTTGTGTCTCTTCAATATTGGTGAGATAATTATCTCTTGTACACCAAGTAGGATCACTCTTACTCAGACTAATTATCTTCAGTTGAGCCAAGAGTTTTACACACAACCTCAAGATTGCCCAACAATTTTTTCTCCATTCTTTTACAATTGAAGCTCACTCATTTTTACACTTGCTAATACAACACAATTAAAAGCCAATTTTCACTCTAATAGCTTTTTTTTAATGCTTGTATGTGATGTGTAAGTTGTTTTACATGATTTCAGATTGGTTGGTATTTATAAGTACAATAAAAGAGTAAGTTCCAATCACCTTCCAACGGCTAAGTAATAAATGCTAAAAAACTAGCCGTTATATGTTCCGGATGTCCAAAACCTTAATTGTGTGTCTGATCAAGCGTTGGAACAATGGCTCACCAAGGAACTATCTATTTACATTCAGATGGCCAAGCTTGTCTTCTGCTCCTATGTCTGAAGGCCGATAAGTTGCATGAGGTTCTCGAACAAAGTGTAATGTGTCTCGAAGGTTTAATGATTTGTATAGTGTTGATTTCAATTCGGCGATCGGGTGCGTCGATAAAATTTCCTTTGGATGATGTTAAGTGTCCATTGTTAACTCCTTAGAATCCATGCTCTCTGCTTACTTTCTTTGACGATGTATTGCATCCGAGATACTCCTGTTCGACAATTCCTTCATCTCGAGAAACTTTGTCTTGTTCGACGATGTTGAGCATCCAAAGGTTTTCCGCTTTTGGAAGATATGTAGCGGCTGAAAGCCCTTTTGCAGAATCTAACATAAAAGGAGATGTGTATAAGAGACAGAGAAGCGGTTGGACACGATAATCGTCATCAAAACCAAGATTGTAAGACAACAGGATCAAAGGACCAAGTCTCTTATGATTATTCTCGCCTACCCTTGACTATTCGATTGGAGGTTGGCTGCAGAATATCTTTGAGAGCAATTAAGATGAAACTCATTCATTCCCTCTACCTGAAGAACCTTCATATGAACCGATGGAGCCCCAATTCTTTCACCAACCAATCGAAGAAACTGATAAGGCAAGATTGATGGAAATATAGAGGATACTTCAAGAACTCCAAAAGGACACAACCAAACTTCGAGAAGAACAAGCCATACTCTTTGATGAACAAACCAAATTCTAAGAAGAACGAGCTAATTCTTTGAAGAGCGATCTAAATCTTTGAAGAGTGAGCTAAATTCTTGGAGACCCAAGCCAAATCCAATATGTAAACTCTACTCTCAACAAATGAAAAGGATAATAGAGACTTAAAAGAGCAAGTTAAAAGGGTCGAGTCATTGAGCATGTGCAACACGGAGGAAGCACAAGAGTGCTTTGATTTCACGAACATACTACCTAAAGAAGTGCCATATAAAGTGGTTATTGACAAAGAATCAGTTCAAGAAGAAGTAGAAGAAGAAGAAGAAGAGGAAGAACACATTTGGAAGAAATATAAGATGAAGGCTCCTTTTTAATTTAAAAGCAAAGAAAACCTGTCTCTTATACATTGGTAATGATAACGTAATAACTACTTATGAGTGTGATGCTTGTCCCATCTAGATGTGTATAAGTAGCACAGCGATAATGGTCACATTGGTGGTATCCTTCTTGGTATTATTAAGGGAGTATTTCTTTCTATTTTATTTATTTATGCTTTATTTTACTTTACTTACTTTAGTTTAATGATAATCAATGTTTATAACCTTGTGCTTAGTCTAGTTTATGCTTTGATGTTGGTAAATGATTTTTTATTGACTTGTATAATTTAGTAATTGGTGACAATGTTGATGATAATTCAATACTTCTTGTGATTTGTGAATGATATACGTGTTCCACTGGATGAACTTGGACTTAGTTTTTACCATTTGATTGTGGAAATTCAATTTGATGCTCTTTATTTGCTAAATAGTTGAGTTTATTTTGAGGAATTCATGTGAATGCTTGATATAGATTGGGAGTAGTCTTTGTTGTTGAATTACTCTTTGAAGCGAATCATTTGTGAATCTAAGTTTGGGGTGATGAGTCGGGTATTTACACTCTAGTGTAATTTTGATTGGTTGAAAAGGAAAATCAATTTGTAGAAATCATATTTAATTGAAAATAGCAGTTATATGGTTTACTTGGAATTGCTCATTTCTTAGCCTTGATTAGTGTTATACTTATTGTTGTTATTTCCATAATTAAAGGTGGATCTATTATCTTAAATTCAATTTGTAATTGATTGGTTGCATTCGTATTCACTTGGACAAGATATTGTTCATCTTCTAAATGCAACCAATTTAATGTCAAATTGTAAATCAAAATCATCGTCTAGCTAGTTATGTGTTTTTATACTTTCTAGTAGTATTTTTATTTCTTGTGATATGGTTGAGTGGTAGGATAAGTGGCACTTATCATTGAATAATTTGAAAAGTATAGTCGTGTGCATTTGAATCTTGTTATGTTTTTGGGAATGGTTTATTTATATGTGAATACAAGTTGTGGTTTTTGGATAGAAACAGGGTCATTTTGGTGCTCAATAATTATATGAACCTAATAGGATTTCTAGTAGGATATAACTTGCAGTGTTGAATTGGTCCTTTTGATTTTAGTGGTAAAATAGATAGTTCCTGTTCCAAGTACCTGTTTCAAAACCAATTTGAAGCTGTCTCTTAACAAGATCTAAATGTGCTAAATTTTTTTTTAAATGGTTTATGTTGAATATCTTATGCTCAATTCTCATAAGTGCTAACTATTGGCAAGTTATTCTTTTGGAAAAAATTTTAAATGGTTGGAAATGAGTTAGGCCATTTGTATGGTTACATTTTGAAAGTATTAGATCCATTTTATGGGTATTTAGTTCTAGATATGATTTTGGATTTAATTTAAATCTTTCTTAGTTTAATTTAATGGTTTTCTCTTAGCTTTAATTTGATGTAAGAATTGTTAGTTTTCATTTACTATTTCTTGATTAACATGTATGTTTAGCCTTTGTTTAATTTGTTCTTTCTTGGTTTTATGCATTGCTTATATTTTCTTACTTTCTAGATTAATCGTGAGTAGATATATAGATTATGTAAGGATTGGACTAAGAAAATATGATCTTTTTCTATGTGAGGATAATTCTAGTTGGCAGTTCATTAAATGGACGAAAATCAGATAATAATTGTTATTTTGGGAAGTTAAATGATTTCTGGTGCCCAACCTTTGAGCTTAATTTGTGGTTTTAACACTAGATGAAGCAGTTTCATGTTAATTCTAGATCGAACAATTATTAGACTAGGATGAATGGTAGTCAGGCCAAGATGCCATTTATTTTAGTTGGTTTGTAGGATTTCATATTGTATCTTTGAATTAAAATCAACTACTGAGCCAAGGGGTTGGTTTGTTTTTGGGAATGAGCCTCCAGTTTGACATACTACTTGGACAAGCGATTGGAATGATACCCATGGTAAATCGAACATTTTCCAAATCCAGTCCACTCTTTCTTAGTGTTGCTTAGTTTCTTATGTGTTAATTGCTTTCTTAACTTGATTTTTACTAGTAGTTATCATTTAAAACCTTTTGATTGTCTAGATATCGCAATTGTCATTGGCAATCCTCTTGTTGATACCCCCCATCCCCGACGTTACTACTTATCAACCCCACAAACTTTTAGGTGTTTGGATGGTGGTGTAATGTTTGGCAGTGTTTTCCTTTATTACTTGAGTGTTTGATATTTTTGTACCATCTATTAGTTCACATATTTCCAAATCCTTGACCTTAGTTTCAGCCACTTGAATAGCTTGAAAGATGTCTCCAAAAACCTCCTTGTTCCATGTATCCAAATCCTCTTTAATGTGCTTGAGCATCCATGCAAATATAACCATTCCAGACAACTCCATTGGACATCTCAAGTCCCCAACCATGGAAAGGAATCCTAGCTAATCAATCCATATGTGCTGAAAATGAAATGGTTTAGTCGAACATCTTATTGATGACTAGAGCTCAGAAATAAAGAAGAATGGTCCGAAATAGCTCTACTTAAATGCTGAACCGAGGACATAGGAAAATATTGTAACCATTACGTATTCACCATTATCGAGTCGCTGTCCAACCGCTTCTAGACCACACATACCTATCTAGATGTGTATAAGTGACAGATGCTGCCCGAAAATGGCAACTGAGAAAACCCACAAATAGTGATAGCTCATTGAAATCCTCAATTTCATCTATGTTCTAGTTTTCCAACCCCAAATACTCGGGCTTTGACTCAATAATGTTAAAATCCCTTCCAAGAAGCCATGGTTTTTGGACAGATAATGAAAGGCACAAACCATCCCAAAGATCCAGCTTTTCTCTTCAACGCACTTAGCATAAACAAATATGGATAACACAGAGCTGATCCATGCATCATTAGTGCTTTCCACATGAACAAATTTGTCCGCATTAACCAGCACATTAACATGCAAGTCCAGTTTCAAAAACAGACAAATCTTGCTAGAAAAGTTTAACATGCACAAGTGAAAACCCTCCCAGGTATGTTTCCGATTCACTAGATGATGCTTCTTACCTGTATCAATTCAACACTTCAAGTAGAGTAATATTATGAATGTCGAATTAATTTTTTCAAGCGTCTAATGCAAATTTTCCAAAAATTCCTCTTATATTCCAGATTAAACTTTTAATCATTGAGAATTATCAGAAATAGAATATGAGATGGATCGAGAGGTTTGCCTAGTAAGAATGGCACGAGTAAGAAGATAATCTTTATTCTTTCGGATCCTCCTGGGAGGGGCATCTACAGAAATGACAATATGAACTGGTGGGTCAATAGCCTTGAGCTTCAAATAATCACAAAAATCATGTAACTGATTACTAAGCACCTGGAGAGGCAAGTCCAAGGAGCTTGTCTCTTATACACATATAGATTTCTGTAGATGCCCCTCCCAGGAAAAGATCTTTTATGAACATCTAGACTGTCTATAAGAGACAGGTTCTAGATGTGTATAAGAGACAGTCACAGCAATAAGTTTTTGAACCTGAGTGAGACCACCTCCTTTGAGGTAGTCGTTTTGAGCTTGGAATGGGATTAGGATTTATACGTATCAGCCGATGAAGGAAATCTACTCACTAATAATTATTGGTTTTGGTGCAACACGTTCAACAAATAAGAGAATCAGGTACTAGTTTGTCAAGAACTAGAGTTAATGTAGGCAGGACATACGTATAGCTAATAGTTGGAATTGTTTGTTTTCTAGAGAGGAAACACCAAGCCTTTCCGATAACGAGATTTTCATCATGTCTATCACCGGCAGTCTAGGGTGATTCTACAATGCCTGTCTCTAACAACAATAAGTATAACACCATGTAGGGTTCTCTTGATTAACTTTAGCCACTTGCTTAACATGCTTTAGAGGATTAGGGTTTTTATTTTTTTCATGCACAACTTGCTTAGTCTAGGATGAATACTCATGCCAAAGCACACCCGCATGACCAATCTTTAACAATACTAAGAAAGATTTAAATTCGTCCCTGTAATGATACTGCCAACTAGAATCTGTATAAGATACAGGAGTCTAGATGTGTATAAGAGACATCTAGATGTGTATTCTATCACTAGGCAAGGAAGGAGGATTTCTCTATGGCTTCTATCACTAGGCCAGGGCCTGTCTCTTATACACATCTTGATGTGGATCACAAAGCCCTTACTCATGGGAGAATATCCACTTGGAAAACAAGTGATAGGATTTCATAATCTTAAAGGGTTAAAAAACTAAAAGGAGATTCGTGATACTTAAAAGTAGGAGTTCACTTAAGTACATGCATTCCAAACCCCGGGTACTTGAAAACATCTACATCAAAAATTGTGATAATCTTCCTTGAGATCGAAACTCGATAAGACTTGACAGTATACAATAATCCAAGCATGAAAGAGCCCGAAATCTAATAGTCAAAAATCTTTCATTAGGGCCTTATTAACTCTCCAAATTGTATTAACGTACCTTTTAGGTTGGTTTCAATTGGATTCGTGTATATCACAAGGGATATACGTTGGTCATTTTTAGGATTTTGTCCAAAATATTAGTTTATGTGTTTTTAAGATTTAATTACACTTATTTATGTGTTTTAATGTATTTTTACAGGTTAGGATCAACCAAAGGTCAAACGGATGAAAACGGCCACACCAAGAGAAAGGAGGGCGAAGAGGCACCTAGGAGTTCTATGTAGTGCCTAGAGACTGCTTGTTAGGTGCTACAGCATCTAGATTTTGGTGGGATGCCCAGCATCGGCCAAAAAATAGGGTTTTGATTTGTTTTGCAAGTTTAGGATTCTCGAGGCTTATTTCGACCTAAATCTTTGTACCACCCTAGAAAACTCTATAAATAAGTGTTCTAGGTTAGTTTTAGCATAACTTAGAGAGTACTAAGTCGGTTTTACATTGAGTGGAGAAAACAATCCATCCAAGGCATTCATGAAGAGCAAGATTGAAGATCAAAACTTTTGACAAGAGTTTTCATTCTCCTACCTTATTCTTCTTGTCCTTTTCTATGGAGATGATTGTAAACTCTTTCTTGATTATTTATATAGAGGACATTTGGGCATTAATTCAGTCATCTAGGGTAAATTAGGACTTGTCACAAACAAGTTGGAATAAAAATCAATGTAAAAACCATGACACAAAATTCAGGATTACTTCTTTGAATTGCTCTTAATGCCTCTACATGATTGGCCATACTCTAGACTGAATAAACCCTAATTGGAATCAACAGAGGAAACATACGATTGGGACGGGTTCAACTAGCTTTTGCTTGGAAGTTTCTATTATTGGTTGAACCATTTCGTGAGTAAAGATAGACATATACCATTCATCTAAGGCAATCAAGTTAAGGTTGATTACTATGCACTAAGCAAGCCTTTAATCCACATAGATATATAGTATACTAGTCAGTGTCCATTCAAACAATATTACCTTGACTTAATCAACTTTTCCTCACATGCAAGATATGTCTATCTTATACAGGTCTAAATGGTAACCAAGAGAGAATAGTGATAAAGATGTTGCAATAATTGACATTGCATAGTAACTCTATAGGATATCAAATGTGACTTAAAACATATCAACTAATTTATTTAAATTCATGTTACTAACAACATTCAAACCTGTTCATTAATTATTTTTTGAATGGAGTTAGGTTGTTATAATATTAGTACTTAGTAGAGTTAATTAAAAAAAAAAGTCCTCATGGGACCAAACTCTATTTGTTACTTTATAACTTGTAAAGTAACGATACGTGCACTAGTGTGTATAAATCGTGCAACAAGTTTTTGGATTTGTTGCCAAGGACTTAATTATTAGTTGTCTATTAATATTAGTACCAAGCAACCTAATTATAATTCAAATTTGTTCTTTATTTGTTTTTTATTTTTGTTACAAATTTTTTTATTGTGTATATAATTTGTATCCTTGGTCTATAGAGGAAATGCTCGTGCTTATGCTGATAATATGTTCGCTGATTTGGCAGTTCAGTTAGAAGCACTCAATAAGAAGTTAGACACTATATTTCCAATACAAAATACCTATAACTTTCATGGTGCAAACCAACGAAGCTATGAATGTTATACAGGTAACACATATGGTTTTCCTTTTGGTAATAATGTTAATCATTCAAATTCCTTACACAGGTGATGAATATCTGTATAATGATATATACAACCCTAGTTAAGGAAGTATTCAGATTATTTGTTCTATCAATATCAGTAGTACTACTCAAATCCACCTAATTAAGCAATACCACATCTAGATAATACATGCTCTCATGTTGAAGAAAGAACCAATGTTGAGGCGATAATGATGAGATATTTTGAATTCCACTGGACTCTTCTAGTCAAATTTCCTATAGGTTATGGACTAAATGAAATCTCAATGTTCTTATACAAATTCAAGAACCAATAAGAGACAGTGCTAAGGATCTTCAGGTGAGCTACATTGCCTCCACAGTCATTGAGGAGATGCCCTCATATACTATAGGGAGGTCGCTTGGGAATACCATGAAGATGCTAGACAAACAGATCATCCCATATGAAGATAGCAAAGCCAGCTAATGGATTTGTCATGAAGTTTAGTCTGGGATAGGAGTGTTGATTATTTGAAGATTCCTAAACCATCTTGATAACTCATAAGCATAATATTGTATGTATTTAAATTTTTTTTTTCTTAATCCAAATGTTTGCGTTGTGCTTTGGCATGAGTATTCATGTTATTTTTAGTTTTTTTTTATACTGTTTATGGTGGTGTGGTGAATTTTTTTCCTTTTGTGTTTTATTAATCTTGAGGATCTGACTTTAAAAAAGACTCTTTAAATACTGACTCTACAATATGGTGTGCAAAGAGGGTGCTCAAAATATTGTAGAGGATCAACCAAAAAGATATTCTATTTTTAGTAGTCTTTGTTTGTTCATTAATTTTTGTGACTGTGCATCAAGAGTTTAAAAATGTTTCAAGGGGACTATTTTTGTTAAAGTGTTTGGATTGAAAGTGTATATAAGCTTTCTTTAGTTTTTTAACCCTTTAAATTATGAAAGTGTTATCACTGTGTCACACGTATATTCATCTAGATGTGTATAAGAGACAGTATCTCGAATCTGTATACTAATCAGGTTTTTATCAGAATAATGTTTATATCCATGATATTTATTGGAATTGTGTGTAATTTATATGCTTGTGAAGTCTCTGAGTGAGTTTTAAGCAAAGAAGCTGATTTAGGTAAGCTGTTTCGACCATTTGTGCCAAAAGACAACCTAATGAAAATATTATCCCTAGTGTCTCCTCTTGAGCATTATTAGCCTTATTTCTTGGATAACCATGTTATTTTAGTCAACTTACCTTTTCTTTGTATTTTACCATTCTTTCTACCCATCACCTTAGTTAGTTAGTGTTGGTGGTGCAAACATTAATATTGTGGTTATTATAATAATGGTGGTTAGATGGAAACAAAAAGTTTTGGTTTGGGGAAAAGTCAAATAATATGGCTTGTTTGTGTCAAGTCCCCCATGTTATGTTACGTTATGAAAAAGAAAAAAGAAATGTTGAAAAGGGGGGAAAAAAAAAAGAAAAAATGTTGAAAAGAAGATAAGAAAAGATTAAAAAATATATGTGTTAAGTGTTGTGAATAAAGAAGGACAATTCCTTCTGATTGTAATAAAGAAGGTACATTTTTTCTTTGGAAGTGGTAATTGATTAAATGCAAAGGTTATTGGTGGGATGATCTTGAGGGCTATGGTTCATGTTAGTCACTAATGTACCCAAGATGATATGAGCTACTTTTTTTCCAAATTTTAGCTCACTTTTATCTCTTATCCTACGTTATTCAATGATTAATATTTATACTAGTGAGTATTATGCGTGTTAATTTCTTCCAACATGTTTATCACTTATTAAACTTTTGTTCAATGAGTTTTTCATTGAGTAGTGAGCAAGTTATATCAGCTTTCGTGAGTGGTGAGTGTAGCACTTTCATGATGATGATTCGGGGTTCATTAACAAGGTTTATTTATATACATGTAGAGTTCATTTCTGTACTTTGTTAGTTTACCTAGTACACACCTTGATGTCTTATACAGATCTAGATTTTATGAGACAATCATCCATTATTTTTCATGTTCACTTGTTATATTTCATGATAAGCTTCAAATTGATACCCTGGATAGCAAAACGGTAAAGTCGTGGCACACCTAGGAGAGAAGAGGATGCGGGGTCTCTTATACACATCTAGATGTGTATACGGACTTCTTGTTGGGTGCAAGAGTGCCCAAAGCTTAGGTGGGCCACCGATTATAGGTCGGAAACATGGTTTTGACTTGTTTTGCGAGTTTAGGACTGTCTAGGGCTTATTTCAACCTAAGTCTTTGTACAACCCTAGGAAACTCTATATATAAGTGTTCTAGGGTATTTTAAAAATAAAGGGTATTAAGTTATACATTGAAAGAGTCCATTGATCCATCCACGGTGGAGATGAAGAGCAAGATTGAAGATCAAAACTTCTAAGAAGAGTTTTCTTTCTTCTACCTTATTCTTCTTGTTCTTTGCTATGTAGATGGTTGTAAACACTTTCTTGATTACTTATATAGTTTTATTTGTTCATTAATTTAGCTATCCAGGGTTTCAATTTGAAGCTTATCATGAAGTTTGGATATTGAGTTTCATTCATCTCTCTTTGAGTTGTGATCGTAGGATTATTTATTTGAGTTATTTTTAATGCATCTATATGATTGGCCACCTTCTAGAGTGAATTGTAAACACTAATTGGAATCGGCAAAGGATATTTAGGATTAAGATGGGTTCAAATAGCCTTTTTTAGAACTCTCTTTAAACTGATTGAACCATTTACACCTAAAGATGACATATACATATTCACCTTAAGCAATCTAGTTAGGGTTGATTAATATGCACTAATCAAGACTTTAATCCACATAGGCATATATTGGAATGATCGAGGTTAGTAGTCTGCAATGAGTTCAATTAAAACTTGTAATTACTATAAAACTTGGATTAATAATCTGAAATCATAATCAAGAGAGAAAAGACAAGATATTCAAATGGATTAACAAGTGACAACTGAAACCTAGGACCTTTCATTACGTGACTTATTGTTTAATTTTCTAGTTTATTTATATTCATGTCATTGTTAGTTAGTTTTATTGAAACTTGTTCACTAATTGTTCTTTTGAATAGATTTAGGTTATTTTAATTTTAGTATTTAGTAGAGTTAATTAAGACAATGTTCTCATGGGAACAAACTCTACTTATCACTTTATTACTTGTAATGATATATGCACTTGCATGTATATATTGTGCAACAGCATCCATGAAAGGCCTTTCTTTAGAATGCTTGCCTACCAAAGAAAACTTGAAGAATAGCGAAAGCACTTGAATATCTTGAGCTGTGAAGAAAACAGTTGGTACTCCTTTGTAAAGAAAGTGTTCCTTAAGTGGTATTGCATCATTCTTGTTAGCAACAATCGATGTGAAGGAACAAGTTGCAGAAAAAGGCTCAACTGAAGTGCAACCATGAATGATTAACTAACAAGAATTGGGTTAAAGAGAAAAAACCCTAGACAGAGGAAAGAGCTTTTTTTTCCCCTTTATTGAGAGCCAAGGAGAAACATTAGAATATTCATGTTGCAGAGTGTTTTTCAATTTATAGCGAACTAATACATAATCTAACATACAGGAAATGTCTTGTATCTAGAAGCACCAAACCACTTATCATTTTTGGTACTATATGAGAAAAGTAGGTTAACAATGGCGTCATTTGGATAGGAAAATATTGGAATAATTATTTTGTCAAGGAAGTCTAGTTGTTTATCAAATTATTTTGACCAAATAAAGTAAAAAAAAAAGTGTTTGGATATAGGATATTATTCTGATAAAAACAGAATAAGTATACAGATTCGAGATATTATTTTGACAAAAATAGAATAACCATTTGGATATGGGACTTTATTCCAACAAAAATAAAATAGTTGTTTGGATTCAAAATACAATGAAACTTTATTTGAAATAGGTACTATGATACACATCTTGAAGAAATATGAAACCAACCTTTCAGTAATATGCTTAATTGATATTCCAAATTTAACATCCCAAAAACCCTGAAAGGTAACTCAATGGTACGCTATAAAATTTTTCACAAAGTTAACAAATAATGTGAGGGGCATGTTAAACTTAGGAAGCAATTGATTTTGAACCACATAAGAGAATTGTTGGAGGGCTGTCATATGTTTGGAAGGAGTTTTGGACACACCTTCATACGTTTTAATTTTCCAATTTTTATGTTAAAAGACGTTTTACCTAGACAAAATTTGCAAAAACTTTGACACAGCTAAACATTTTGTGATGCACATTTGCCACATACAATCCATTATTGAAGGTTGCAATGAGTTCCCAATGTTTAGCATGCAATTTTTAAGAGTGCTCTTATTCAATATTGCGAATAATCGGTAGCACGAAAGCTGTATAAAATGACAATACAAGAGATGCACTTAGGGAAAAAAAAATCGTACTATTTATTTGCTACTTTATACTTAAATTCTTATAGTGTAAAATATCTCGACACCTTCATTTATACATTAATATTGAGAATAATGGATGAATAGAATAAATTATGTGTAGTGCAAATAGGAATGTATATTTGAAATAATGAATCATAACAAGTGAACATGAAAAATAATGGATGATTGGAAAAGAAAAAAAAAGTGAAGAGACAAAAGTGTATAGTACAAATAATGAATAGTTGTATTTTTGGGAAGTGAATAAGACAAACAATGAATAGTGCAAATATTCAACTAATGACTCAGTAAACAAACGCACTTTTCCTTTGACCAAATAATTATTGCATACAATGAGAGGTGTATAAATTATATGCAAATAGATCCATTAATATTGTGTAGAGCAAGGCACTAGAAAAATTCCTACGACTATGATTTATACTTTGATTGAACCAAGGGGAGGTTAGAGAAAATTCCTATGACTACAATCTACATTTTGACTAAAAAGATTCCTATGCCGTATGCATAGAGAACTTAAACTTTTGGTAACTTTCTGACTTCCGTCAAAAGCAAGGCACTAGAAAAAATCCTACTACTAGAGATTTACATTTTTATTGAACCTTATAAACATTAGAAAAATATAAGAGACAATCATTTATATTTTGATTGTTCTACCTTTCTATGGCGCATGCATAGAATATGTAAACATATCATTAGTTTAAGTAGTGTTCGTTATTTTTGTGGGGTGAAGTCTCAAAATAAAATCTCCTAGGTTTTGATCAAAAAAATTAGTTCGGAATTCAATGTGGTATGTCATAACAAGTTTAGGGGTCAAAGTAGATTTAACCCCACAAAGACTGTACTAAAATATAACTTGATAGTTATCAATAGACATTATAATGGGCCGTGGGCCAAAGTTTGACGGGTTTTTCCTTCTGATGTGCCAATATGTGCCGATTTGCCTTCACAGATGGGAGGTGTTGGGTTTTGAGCTCAACATAGAAATTTTAGTGTTCGTTTTTTTGTGTTTTGTAGTGCCCTCCAAGGATAGGGCATGACGAGCTCGAGCTGGCTCTCGGACTGGCCCACAGGCTTGTCTTCAGGTTAGCCAACTTTTGAATAATTAAGAGAAAAATACAATTTTAGAAAAGTTTGGGTCGTGGCCCATCTTGATTCCCAAATTTTCATGCGAAACATAATTAGTTCTCAAAAGAGACAATTTCTACCAATTTAGAACAAATTTGAAAATTTTAAATAACAAATAGAAAAAAGTCATGTGCAAAGCAATGTAAAACTTATTCTGAATTTTACCCTTAATGAATAATTATTAACTGTCTAGTTATAATTCAATGAACACCTAAATCCTACTGCTAACTAGATGGCATCCCGCAAGTATACGGTTGTAACTAGTAGCAAAGGGAAGTAGGGATCGATCCCGCAAGGGTTGTCGATGCAATTACCAAGGTTTAAAAGTATTTGTGTAGTTAAGCTAAATCAATTGGTAGATGATAGAACTATTCTAATAAAAACTATCATTTAAATTCTAACCTAATAGATGCATTTAATCTAATTAAGACTAAAACTTAGAACAAGAGAATCAATCAACTAAAAAGACTAAAGAAGAAAGAAAAATTTAATACTAAAAGCATTCATTTCTAAAGTAAAAATTTGATAAAGATAAACTAGGAAATTAAATATCTTTGCATTTTTCGATTAGAATTAAAGAAACCTACTAAGAATTGACTTGAAATTAAAGCTAGAAATTAAAATTTCTTAAATAGAAAGCAAGAAATTGATAAGAACCCTAATTTTCCTAAAAACCCTAATTTGAAAGAAAATAAATTTTTACTTAAATGGATAAGAAAGCGATTAAAAATTATATCTACTTGAAGCTTACGAAAAACCACTATGATTATCTAATAAAAATGTAAACTCGACAAGAAATTTAAAGAAGATCTAAGATGAAAGTAAAGAGAAATTTCTATTAGAAAAAGTAACTTGAAGTTTAAGCTATCCTAATCTATCTAGAATTATCTAAAACTCTCTACTCTAAACTATCTAGATCTCTTACCCTACTTACTCAAAAGCTAATTCTACTTAGCTTAAATAGTGCAAATTATACAAGGCAAAATCAGGGTTTTTGGGCTGGAAGTTTACAAAATTGCCCTTACAACTTATAGCATTTAGCGAGTCGAGATCGCAGTCTGAAAGTTTTGAGACCTCAATCTCGACTCGAAAATAGTAACACTAATTCCCAAGTCGAGATCGCTGTCTGGAACAGTCGAGACCGCGATCTCGACTCTCCTTCCACCAATCTTCATTTCCTCTATTTTGCAATTTGGTCCCTTGAGCTTTGTTCCTTCCAGCTTCTAACTTTTAATTTTTAACCTACACAATATTAACACCATTAAGCACTTAATTAAACTAAAAATTTAACACGAAATTATCATAATTAATTCAAAAACAAAAATAAAAATACATATGGAAGAAATTAACTAAAATCTTCAATTACTTATCGAATTTCAGAATTTAAACTATCAAAATGCTATAATTTAGGGGTAAATCTACAAACTCTAGTTTACTAGAGTTATCACACCCCCAAACTTAGAGTTTTGCTAGTCCCGAGCAAAACAAAGATTAACAATAAATGAAACCTACTAACATTCAAACATTTAAACACCTCCAAAGTTGACGTGATACTTGATGAATCGTGGATGTACTTAGAACAATTAAGCGATCTCTCAAACAATGTTCAACACTACGTGACATGCGAAGAATATGAGTAAACCAATCCAAGATTGAAATTTCGTTTTACAAAGAAGCACACATTCATTCGTTACACAAGATTTCACATCACCAAGAATTACCATTCTCGAAAAGAGTTACCAAAAGTTTTAGTTCTTTTCATTCGAAACATCATTACTTTTCAAATCACAAATATTATAAAGTTAATCAACTCTCTCTACTAAGCATCATGAAAATAGAAGTTCAATTAGGAATTAACTTAAATGCAATTGTCACACATTTCGGGAATAAACCTCTAACAAGGAATAAGTAATATGAGGCTAATTAGATAAGTATTATAAACATTTACTCCTTAACTTATTGGTATACGAAAAATGCAATTCCTAATGGTTTAATTCAGAGAAACAACATGGGTACATGTCGGTTAATCCTGTCTCTTATACACATCTAGATGTGTATAAGAGACAGGAGTTTGAGATTGTGGATTGAATTGAATTGAAACTTTGAATATGTCCTAGAATTTATTTTTTTTTTTGGTGTTAAACCAAGGAAAAGGAGTGAAATGCACTCTTATACCAATTATTGACAAGTTAGAAGAACATTCCCTATGCAAACACACGAAATGTCCCAAAATTCCTTCTAGCTCATTTAACTCATTTCTTTCCAAAAGAAAGTTCATCAACCTCATAATATAAGTGATTTGATAAGAAATAATATTTCAAATAAATTTTCCTAAAATTTCATCACTTCTTTTTGAAAAATAGCAATGCCAAGTTTATGAATTCTTTATATTGCAAATGAACTACTCACTCACACAAAAATTCTTGAAAAAGAATCAATTATATACTTCAATCACAATGCATTGATTTGTCAAAATTATCATCTTGAGTACCTAATTGATCAGGTGTTTATACACATCTGATCAAGTTTTTTCAAAATGTTGAATGACCAGATGACAAGATTGTGTATAAGAGACAGCTTTTTGTGTTGGAAATGGATATTCTAAATAGACCCTGTCTCTTATACACATCTAGATGTGTATAAGAGACAGAGTTACGTCAAGTGAAGAGAATTTTTGTGTTTTGTCAAGGCAGGAAGCTGTCTCTTAGCCAGGCTAAATGAAAGAAAAAGAGAAATTCTTCAATTCCAAAAACTGAAAATAAAACAAACATAATCTAAAGTAATTAAAAATTATGGCGTCCAATGAAAACACGGAAAATCATCATCATCCATCAATTTAGTTCAATGATCAAGGCTGGTCTTTTTTCATGCACAAACAAATGGTGACATCTAGATGATGATTTTTATTAGCGGTAACCCCCTCGCATCACTAGGTTGGGCCTCCTCATGATCATCATCTATGTCCCTCCAACGCACCCGCGTAGCTAGATCCCTCATGATGTGTGGTAGCCGGTGGTGTGTAACTGTCCACAAGGTGGACCAAAGTGCCATGCTGGAGAAGATGGTGGCTAGACCCAAGTACCTAATGAAGTCACCCTTAAAGCTTCTCCAATAATGGTCAAGTTGTTGTGCATCGCCAATTGAGTGTACGACCAGTAACTTGTAGATCGTTCCTTTCTTTTTCACTTACTTGAGCATTGAATACAACACCTAGGGTATCGGAATCATTGAAGTTCTCTGAGGTGGTAGAGGCTGAGGTTGTGGTTGTGGCTGTGGCTGGGCAGGGTGCTCTTCTTGGTGGTTCTTCTCATATTTTCTCACCATCCTACAGACATATTCCCGATTGATCCTCCTTCCAGGATGTGTCAATGATGTCCAAAGAGACAGCCTTGCAACTAGCTATTGTGCAAAGATGGTGAATTAGACTAGGGCCAAGAGACAGATTGCATCCATGTCCTTATTTTTATTGTTCATATGCAATTTAAGTTGACTAGAAGGTGGGGTATGTTAAAATACGCATTAATCACATCAGAGATAGATTAGGATCTGTCTCTTATACGCTCATCAGATGTGAGGCTAACTCACAGTAAATTGCATTGAAATTTTACACTAACTAGGTAGCCTCGGGGTCAACCTGAGCGTTAAAACCCTCCCAATTCCTTGACCTAATTTGTTCTTTTATCGCTCTCCTAGAATCTTCGTATACTTCCCAATGCATGGTTAGGTCAAAGTTCCTCTCTCTAATTACCTCATGCTTCTCGTTACTTTTGAATAACTGTTGAGCTCTATCACTTGAGAATTGAGGTTCAATTTTATCACCACCCAGCTTCTTCTCCAACTCAACCAAGCATGACATGTGATTTTGTGGAGGCGGCCATTTTCTTGAACCAATACCTTTCTTTCTCATTCTCACCTTCTCTTTTAACGCTCATTTTGAATACCTGAATACGGTATTCTAAATGGAATTCAATCACCAATTCAAAAAGCCAACTTTCAAGCAAAATTCAACACCAAAAACTCACAATCCAAATTCCCAACAATTATTCAAATAATTCAATTCAATTCAATCACAATTCAAACCAAGAATTTCAACAATCGGACACTTCATTGTTCTTCTAGCACAAATTAGCCCCAATTACTTGTCCACATTTCACTAATACAATACCACAAATTTTTCACAAATTTGTCCAAAAATTCCACAATTGTATTACTAATTGCTAATATGTCTCTTATAGATATCTACCCGTTCTTTTTTTTTCGAGTTGAAATTCTCCAAAAATTGCCTTTATGTCAATACCCCTTAAAGCCAAATTTCTTCCACAAATCTTCAAAAAGGTGGTTGCTTTGATGTTCCTATAGAAAAATAAAGTGAAATTAGTGGTGGTTGTGGAGTTTTTGGTGATTTTTGGTGAAGATGAAAGAAGAATTGGAGGATTTGGGGTTAGGATTTTTGAAAGAAAAGTGAATTTTTTACACTTAGCCGAATTTGCTTCACTCTTGACCACTTTTCTCCATTTGCAAGGATAACCTACAAACAAAAAAAATCACAAGTTAGGATGACAATTTTTACTCATTCTAAAAGACCATTTATTCAACTTAAAACTCGACTTTTTTTTTTTTTAATTCGAACCAATTCACTCAAAATGAAGACAATTAAAAATCACACTAAAGAAGTAATAAGAACTAAATTAAAGACTTGGGTTGCCTCCCAAGAAGCGCTCTTTTATAATCACTAGCTCGACTATGGCATGACCCTCATTCTAAGTAATTGAGGATGATTGATCCTCCCTTCCCTTTTGGTTTCCACGGAAAAAGTTTGATCCCTTTTTTCTTCATGATTAAAGCTTGATTTTTGGGTTTTCCATGGATGAAGCTCTGTCTTTCTTACAATCTAGCCATGTGTATAAGAGACATTAATTGGAGATGTTTCTCAAACCATTGCTACCACACATATGCTTTCTCAATTTTTTGAGATCACCATTGTGCTTATTCTTTGCACAACTCTCTTCATCCTTCATCAACACACATCCTTTATCGGGTGGTTTTTCTTTCAATTCATTTCTAGGATTTTCCTTTATTTCGAACACTTGCTTGAGCGAATTGCCTTGGCTCACTTCATTGTTCTCTTCATTTGACGTAGCAAGGACAGAATTAAGGCATCAGATTGGTTAGCACATTTCTCTTCAACAATGGGAATATTATCATTGTATTCAAACACATGAAATTCAATTGATTCATTTTCAACTAGTAAGATCAACTTCCCTTTGTGCACATCAATTAATGCATGAGAGGTCGACAAAAAAGGCCTCCCTAGACTCAATGGAATCTCATTCTCTTCACGCGTATCTAACACAAAGAAATCGAGGAAATACCAACTTTTCAACTTGTACAAGCACATCTTCCAACAAGCCATATGGTTTCCTCTCGGATAAATCTGCCAATTGGAGTGTGATATTAGTTGGCTTGACATTGTTGATCCCTAACTTGTCATGGATGGCCTTTGGCATGATATTTATGTTTGCACCCATATCACAAAGTGACCGATGCCACATTTTTCCTCCAATATTCACCGGTCTCATAAGTGCCTACTTTCACTTCCTTGACAAAAGATCCTTCGTGAAACGAGCATAGTTGGGCATCTTAGTGAGGACATCAATCAAAGGAATGTTGACATTAATCTTTTTCAACATATCCAAGAAATGGGTGAATTGATTCTCTTTTTCCTCTTTTCTTGGATGAATGAGTCTTTGAGGGTATGGCACTTTTATTGATGGATCTATCTTCAAAGGTTCCTCCACTTGCTTCTTCTTGGATACATTGATCTCATTCTTTTGCTCTTCTTGGCTTCATCATCAACTATTTCCTTTCAATTTCAACTACCTTGGACTTTTGCTCTTTGCTTCCTTCCTCCACCTCTTATCCTTAGATTCAACTGTCTCTTTTCCACATCTGTCTCTTATACACATCTCCTTGTGTTTAAGAGAAGATAGTATCACTCAGAAATAATTTTTAATTTCATGAGTTAACTGTCTCTTATACACATCTAGATGTGTATAAGAGACAGGTTGAAAAATTTCGAATTTATCCCAGAATCTCTTTTATGCTCTTCCGAATTCGAGATGGTAATCTAGATGTCTTATACTCGGCTTCTCTTCTCCAATCTTCGTTACCCAAATTCTCTCTAGGAGCATATTGATCATGTTACATGGGTTGGGAAGAGTTTGCATAATGCAAAGGAAGTCTTTGTTGTTGGTTTTGAAAAGAAGGATTGGGGAAATTTTTATATGAGTTGGATTGGACATTTCTTTGATGTGGCGGTTGATAAGGTCCAGATAAGGAATTCGGGGCTTGAGTGTGTTGGGCATTTTGAGGTGGAGGGTTTGGTTGGTAAGGAGGATTGGATTGGTTATTGGTGTTACTCCATAAAAAATTTGGGTGATTCCTCCAAGACGATTGTAAGTGTTCCCATAAGCTCCAGATTGGTTCTTATACACATCTAGATGTAATACAATTGTGGATTAGCTCCATTGGCATTTGTAAAAATTTTGGCATGGCCGCCTCCACAAAATCACATGTCATTGCACTGCTTGGTTGAGTTGGAGAAGAAGTCATCACATTCACACTTAGGTTTCCCTAGATTCTCCAACGCTTTTGCCATGTGGTTCATCATATTAATGAACATGCTTTGTTGAGCTCAAGGGCGTCTTGCATGTTTAGATTCAACGCTCCACTACTTGCATTGGCTTGATTAGCTTGATGTTGAACCACCGGTGGAGTTATAAGTCCATGATGGTAGTGGTTGTATGCCATCCTATTTATACAACTCTTGAGCTTCTTCCGAAGTCTTATATGAATGTGTTCCGGTGGAGGCATCTACGATGGATTTCTTCTCTTGAATTAAACCATTATAAAAAGTTTGAACTTGAAGCCACAAAGGAATGGCGTGATGCGGGCATTTTCTTAGCAACTCTTTGAATCTTCCCCAAGCTTCCCCTAGGCTTTCACCAACATCTTGTTTGAACGATGTAATCTCATGGCGAATAATTTAGCTTCTTGCGGGAGAAAAGTACTAATATAAGAACTACATTAGAGCAAGTTGGTTCCAAGTTACAATTTTCCTTGGGCATGGGATTGGAACCATGACTTTGCCCTATCACGAAGAGGAAAAGGAAACACCCTCATCCGAACACAATCTGGGTGTACTCTATTAAACTTAAATGTGTCCAAGACTTCTTTAAAATTCATGAGGTGGGAGTAGGGGTTCTCATTTGGTCCACCTCCGAACATGGCATGGCTTGGAGCATTTGGTGAATAGTGTGGGCTTAAAAAAAAAAATGTGTATAAGAGACAGATCCTGAGATATAAAAAAGGGAAGGGAACACATCTCTCTTATAACTTCAATGAACACCTAAATCCTACTACTAACTAGATGGCATCTCGCAAGTATACGGTTGTCAACCAAGAGCAAAGGAAAGTAGGGATCATTCCCAAGGATTGCATCATGTTTTTGGCGCCGTTGAAAAGTATTTGTGTAGTTAAGCTAAATCAATTGGTAGATGATAGAACTATTCTAATGAAAACTATAATTTAAATTCTAACCTAATTTAATCTAATTAAGACTAAAACTTAAAACAAGAGAATCAATCAACTAAAATTAATGGAATTGACTAGAAATTAAAGCTAGAAATTAAAAATTCTTAAATAGAAAGCAAGAAATTGATAAGAATTAAAGAAACCTACTAAGAATTGACTCAAAATTAAAGATAGAAATTAAAAATTCTTAAGTAGAAAGCAAGAAATTGATAAGAACCCTAATTTTCCTAAAAATAATTTGAAAGAAAATAAATTTTTACTAAAATGGATAAGAAAGAAATTAAAAATTATATCTACTTGAAACTTACGAAAAACCCACTATGATTATCTAATGAAAATGTAAACTCGACAAGAAATTTAAAGAAGAGATAAGATGAAAGTAAAGAGAAATTTCTATTAGAAAAAAGTAACTTGAAGTTTAAGCTATCCTAATCTATCTAGAATTATCTAAAACTCGCTACTCTAAACTATCTACTCTTACTCTACTTACTCAGTTTTAATTTTACTGTAGCTTAAATAGATCTAGATGTGTACAAGAGACAGAATCAGGATTTTGGGTTGGAAGTAACCAAAGCATTGTCCTTACAACTTAGCATTTAGCGATACGAGATCTAGTTTGAAAGTTTTGAGACCGCAATCTCAACTTAAAATAGTAACACTAATTCCCGAGTCGACTATCGCTTCTGGAAAAGTCGAGACCTCGATCTCGACTCTCCTTCCACCAATCTTCATTTCCTCCATTTGGAATTTGGTCCCTTGAGCTTTGTTCCTTCTAGCTTCTAACCTTTAGTTTTTAACCTGCATAATATTAACACCATTAAGCACTTAATTACACTAAAAATTTAACACAAAATTATCATAATTAATTCAAAAATGAAAATACAAATACATATGATAGAAATTAACTAAAATCTTCACTTACTTATCTAATTTCGGAATTCAAACTATCAAAATGTAATTTAGAGAAAAATAACTCTAGTTTACTAGAGTTATCAATGGATTTCCGATGGAATCCACATGTCGAAAACATCTCAGTAAATATAGCGCGGTTTTACCAACGGAATTTCAATGACGAAATTCTTCGGTAAATTAGTTACTAATTTTGATTCAAGACATTGTGAAAATATTAAATTAGCGATAGATTTTTTGTTTAAATTTAGTGATCGAAAATTCCGTTGTGAATAATAATAGTTGCAACTGAAAAATCCATCAATAATTAATATTTTAAAATATTTAAAAATATTAGCGACAAAAAAAAAAATCGTCGCTAATTTAAAAATATTATAAAAGATCTTGCTTATGAGCACATGGAGTGCAACTTTAAACTAATATATGAATCATTTATTCTTGTTCAGTATTTGCTACTAAATTTTGAGTTTTTATTTACTACACCTTCCAAAGATTAACCTTAATAAATAAGTTTCATTATATTGTATAAAGTGAAACATTACTTGTTTTATTTTAACTCAAAGACATATTAATCTTGAATTAGATTATTATTTAATTTATTGATGAAGAATTATAGTGTGATTATCATTTAAGTTAGATATAATTCACTCTAACACAATTAATAATAGGTTGAAATCTTGACAGGTGCTAAACCTAGGATAATATTTAACTACATGTATGGAAAGTATTATAATATAGACAAAAATGGTGAAGGGTTAAGCATTGATAATTAGAGGAAAAAGTGAAAATATGGTTAAATAAGCTAAAATCGGTTAAAAAGTATTATATCTCAGGATAGATTTAATGCTAACGTGACTTTTTTCGTGCAATGCACTTGACTTTTTTCATCTGCAATTGACATAATTTTCAGATTTATCCTAAATTCGTAGAAATTAAAAGGTTTGAGAATTAAATGCTCAAGAATTTTAAACTTTGGGGACCAAAATAATTTATGTTAAAATAAGATAGGGTAAAATTTGGAAGGTTTCCACGTTAAGAACATCCTTTTAATAGTCACGTGGTGAACAAGTGAATGATTCATATATTAGTTTAAAGTTGCACTCCATGTGCTCCTGTCTCTTATACAAATTGGAAACTTTGAGAAACAAATGTGTTTTGCCATAAACTTTAAGGATCAAGATAAACTACAACCCAAATTTTGAAGGCTAAAATTGGCATTTTTTCCCTAATTGAAATTAGACCAAGTTCAAACTATTTTATTTCAAAGAAATTTTCAAACTTGGAATTCGAATTTAATACTTATTATTTGAATTTATTACTTATTAGTGTTTCATTTTGCATAAAGAATTTATTACTCATTTACTTATTGCAAAATTATTACTTATATAACTCAAATTAAGTATTTATTTCAAAATTGTTTACTTATTATTCATTAGAAAATAAGAAAATAATTATAATTATAACTTATTATTTATTAATCATAGCAAAAAAGTATATAATTAGAAAAAAAAAATCATATTTAGATGGTGGTTGGTTTGGCATAAATCTCTACCATGTATATTAATATTTACAAAGTGTATAAGGAGGAGAAATGGAACCTTACCTCCTAAAATTACTAGTTATAATACTAATTTATGAAATTAAAAATATAAATGAACTAATAACTGGATATATAAAGGAAAGAGACGTAAAACCTTACCTCCAAGCAATTATTAAACATAAAAGTCCTATCTATACATCAATTTGGTGAACTACTATCTTCATCGTCATCTAAGTATTGATTTGATCCAAAACTTCTTGTAGTCAACATCTAACCAATCCTTTAAACGCACCGCCATCTCGAAATCTCTCAACTTTATAATTCAAGTAATATAAATTTATAAATAGTAAATAGATATTAGATAGCTCATCAATTCCTAACCGCATCAAAGATATTCTAAACCTAGATAGGCTAAGTTTGTCTTTCTTGCGGAAGTGTAAACCTTTTTTCTCTTAAGGTATCATGTGTCGTTTTCCCACCTTTAGTGGTTTTCTCATGATACGTCTAATAAATATTTACCCTTTATAAATTTAAGTTATTATATTATAAATTTAGAGATATGATCAATACATATAAATGTCTCTAATACAGTTGGTTAGATTTTATTCAGACAGGATCTTGCTCTTTACAAGTTTTTAAAAAAGTGAATCAACTAAAAACCTTTCAACTTCTATAGGAGTTTCGTTCCTAAATTGTACTCATAAACTAACCGTTTTATAACTGTTGAGCGGATGTAAAAAATCAATTTAATGGTAGTCGGTTAGAGGTCATCTAGATGTGTATAAGTCTCTTATACACATCTAGATGTGTATAAGTATCCAAGTGGGCCAGATTTCATTTTTGAATTAATTATGATAATTTTGTGTTAAATTTTTAGTGTAACCCGGGTATCATTTCCATCTCGAATTATCAAGTTGGACCCTGATACATTTCGAAACTTTAGAACCTCACCCAAATAAAATATTTTGCCATTTACCATGTAAAATTCAGTATAAAAAAAAATATTGCTTGAAATTATAGAATACTTAAAAAAATAGATAATTTATTATTTTTTATTAGTATTTTAAATGATAATTTAACAAATAATACACAACAACCTAAACTTTTATTTTTAAATTTGATTTTGAGATGATTCCGAGCATAAATCATTTTCCAATCCTTGTGAGTGTTATGGTGGATCCTAAGATTTTAAAACATTATTTATTTATTTCACAATATATATATATATATATTTTTTCTTTGGTCCAAACTGATGGTATTAAAATCGAGGCAACATTCGGTACATTATTACCTTGAACAAGTACGAATAGTACTTGTTCAAACATTTATGCTTTTAAACATATAACAGATGTGTTTTGATGCGTTTTATGTAAAAAAAAAAAAAATGATCTACATCTAGATGTGCCTGAGTGGAACCAGTATCACGT
The DNA here is from genome assembly GCA_025175665.1 of Cinchona pubescens. Taxonomy (NCBI): domain Eukaryota; kingdom Viridiplantae; phylum Streptophyta; class Magnoliopsida; order Gentianales; family Rubiaceae; genus Cinchona; species Cinchona pubescens. The sequence continues at coordinate 718 of JANKKI010000319.1, read as the reverse complement.
TTCACTGGTTCGCTCTCTTATATGTTATTAAGAAAATAAAAAAATTGCTGTATTTTTTTATATTTATTAAAAATAAAAAGTAGCATAATGAACATAATCATGGGTAGAGTACGAAAAATTATATAATTTATTATAATAAAATAAATTATCAAAGAATTGTTTAAACAATAAATATCCAGGTTTACATTTTTGTCGTTGAAGGACCTACTTGATCACAATTTCATAAGCAAGGGCCTAATCCAGCTTATAATTTCATTATCACATTGACAAGCAAAAGCTGAGTTAATGTGTTTTAGTAACTATCCCACATTTAGCTTATTTAACCATATTTTCTAACTTTTCCTCTAAAGATCAATGTGCTAAATGATACCATGATAGCATAAATATGGGCAATCTAGTATATCTAAGGAGATGAGGTTAACTTATCTAAACTATATATATGAAGTCTAAAATCCATTGTAAGAACCAAGAGCTGCCATACAAACTATATATTGCATGTAGAAATAGTACAAAGCATCTTACATTCAGCCAAAAAAAAAAGAAGAAACCCATAAAACATCATCTATCATCTGAGATAGCTTTAAGAAATTCAAAAGAAATCATAAGGAGAAATAAAATTAATCACTCCATACCGCAAAATTATTTGATCGAAGTAACAAATTTCTACCTAAACACCAAATTCTAAAAGAGGATGATCTGAGGTATGAAGACGTACATG